>VWZF01005181.1:1212809-1419866 GCA_013396755.1 Sclerurus mexicanus | reverse complement strand
GCAGCCCCCGCGGGCAGCCCCCGCTCTCGGGACGGGGCGGGCACGGGCACGGGCACGGGCACGGCCCCGCAGCGCCCGCCGGCACCGCGCCCGCGCAGCCTCCGCGCCGGCTCTCGTCGGAAGGAAACCCTGCCCCTCTGCTCTCAGGGCATCTGCAACCTGCTCGTGGAAGTGTGTTCTACTCCTCTCCCCAAAGCCGAGGCTGCCTCCGGCACGGCCGCGCTTGCTCCGGAGATCTGGGTGTCAGAATTCAGACACAGATCAGCAGCTACGGCGCTGATCTTCCCCAGCCGTCACACTCTGGAGCACCCAACCAAGGAGACAGACACAGTATGCTAATACACAGTGCCACAGTACCTAGCAAGGATTGCTATAGATTATTTAAACGCAAATCAAATAGTAAATTCTCTCTCTAGACTACTAAGGACTCTGCTTACAATACCCAGCACTCTTAAGAGACAAACTACAAGAAATTACCCTATGGAACTGGTAAAAGAACTAGCCTATTTTAACTTTTCTGTTAGATCTCCATCAAGCATTCCCACAGTCGTCATAAGGCTTGGGAAAACAATAAGCCAAGTCCAAGCACCTGGAAAGGTAATAATGAATTTGAGATGAACACTAATGAACACCATTAATTAATTGCTTTTGAAGCTGCCTGTCAGATAGTATAAATTAAACTTTTGAATACTCACTCACGTGCTTAAGTGTTTGTGGAGCTTTTGCAAGCGCCTGAAAGAGGGAACTGGGTAAGTCTCCATAAACCAAAGGAAAGGCTGTTGCAAAGAAAGCAACATATAAAACATTAGCATTAAATCAATGCTTCGTGGACAAATGTCTTACGTTAAACTAAGCTTTATCTTAAATCATATTTAAAAGCTCGCGCAGTATACAAATCAATATTGATGCCATCTAAAATACAGCACTATCATCTGCACTGATAAATGCCAGTTTCCATCCAGGACAAAGTGACTTCTTGGAAGAATTTCAAGGACTTACAATCTCTTCTGGCATCTCAGCAACTGAAGCCAAAGCTATACTCTTCTGCCAACTTCAGGCTCTGCTCCAGCACACTGAAACTGGTTTTAGATGCCATCATGTTCGTCATACAAGGAACAGAAGTAAGGTCACCAGAATAATTTTTTCATTCGATTTCCAGGCTTTTCAGTTAAGCAGATTTATACATTTTCAGAGGATCATAGCTTATGCACAGCATACCTGGAAAAAACTGGCCGACTTGGATGAGAAAGGGACTAAATACTAGTGTCTTCAGGGTTCCAGAGACTGTGATCATCTCTTTCATGTTAATGCAGTCACCATTCTTCCTGGAGCTGTTCTCCTTTACGGTCTCTTTATGGTCAACAAGGAGAAGTGATGGTATACTGAGGAAAAATAATTCATCCGGGAAACATAGCCGACCATACGCAAGACAAAAATAACTGCAGCATCTCCTGCAAAAAGCTTATCAAAATGGAGGCATTTTAAATTTTCCACTCAGAATTCAAACTTCAGGGTGAAAAAATGAAACCCTTCCTTTCCAACCTGGTTTCCACATCCCTAAAGGGGCCCAACACAGGCGCTGAACCATCTGCCCTTGAGTTTGCATGAGAAATACAAGCCTACAACAACCATCTCCTTCCAACAGCTAACTTCTGCTCTGATATGCATAAAATACACATTCATGTCATTCACTTGATTTCTTTGTCTGAAGGCCCTTTGAAAACTGAATGAAAATCGGTGTTCATAAATGGGGAATAAAAAAGCGAGGTGTCCCTAACTTCCTGGGCAAGCCCCATCTTTATAGTAATATCCCACAGCACTCTCTTAGCAAAAATACTTTGGAAGTAAATCAACACTTTCCTGTAGGCTAGTGCAATTGTGGAACTATGGCTCATACTCTCCCCTGCTTTGACTCATTCATTTGGCACAGCAGGCAAGCTATTAAATTATTGTAGGTTTGTCTTTTATAAAGGCATCCTGAGATGTCTTGATACCATAATGTTTCCTGCAACTGATGCTAATTGATAACTGTTTCTTTGGTTCCATCAGAAGTCTTAGGTCATGCACATTTAGTATTAGGGTAGGGCACTTGAGGACTGTTCCACCTTTCTGTGTTTTTCAAACATTCATACATAAACATTGAAATATTTTCAGGCAAAATTCCTCCTAGAACATTGTGTTTAAAATCCAATTCTTGATCAGTGCAAGACTTCAATACTTTTTTCCCCATGCTATAAGGTTGGATACTGTAGAGTCTCAAAGTCTGAAGTGCTGCTGTTGATCATGTTAGGAAAAAACTATTTTAAAATTTTAAAAATTGCTTAGTAACACTCAACACTACTTTTTGATCAAACCACCAAGTCTCTCATACAGTTACAACTAGGATGGCAAGGAATATATATTCTTCCTGTGGCAGATCTAATAGTAAAAGGAGAGATCAAATTTTGATCCTGACAAATGACAATTTATCTGCATGGCATACTTAATTGAAGTTCTTATAGATATGTTTTTCCACAATCCCTGGGCTTTATTTTCCTATCCTTTTGTCTATTCATTTCTTCTCTGCTTGTTACATACATTTAACATTTGAACATCATCTATTTAATTTTTGCCCATTTGAGAGCACTGAAAGGGCTAAAACCAGTGTGTTTTCCTGAAGTACTCATCCTAAAGTGCTATGAGTTGGTCAGAAACATCCAGTACCACGAGAAAGCAGCAAACCTGTGCTAGCAGGTGTCTCTATCGTGGAACCTAGAGAAGGGAATCAAGAAGTTATTTCTTTCAGTTCAGGAGGAATTAAATCATTCTTGTGAAGAACTGTCTTGATACCAAGAAGTTTAAGCAAGAACTCAGTGCTCAATAGATAGATTTCAAGGCAAAACAAGGATTCTTGTGAAAACAGTGACAAAGGACTGGCATGAGTGAAGGTGCTGTGTGAGGGAAGGCAGAACTGATCATGAGCCTGGGCCAGGATCATGACCAGGAAAAACCACTGTCCCTTGGTGACCTGTCAAAGGTATCCCTCCTGTGAGTTAACTTCAATTAGGACTCATCTGACCTCGCTGCTGTTTCTTGTCAGTAAGATTCTAAATTCCTCCAGCAACAGTAGTTTGTGTCGCTGTAAATATAATATAGAGCCTTTTTGAAAATACATTAGCCCACAAAAATTGCCTGGTTTCTGACCATCAGATTGTTTCACTGAAGGCATAAACTTAACTATTAAAACCATGATGAAATGGTAAATCACTGCCATCTGTTTGCTTGGGCAAAAGACCTCAATGTCTGATGCCATCAGAAGTCAGTAACAAAATAGTTCTATATCCATTGATTTATCTGAAATTTTCACCTGCCTGCCTTCATTGCTGCAGGTTTCCATGAAGCACAGGATAACTCTGCTCTATTCTAGAGCATTTCCATGCAAAGAGGAAACAAGTTTTTCCAATACTTGCAAACAATGGCTGTTTTCTTGTGTCATTTCCACTCAGGATCTCCTATCATCTTGCACCTGTCTTGTAACATTAGCCCTCAAAACTGATGGAAAACTCAGTTTTAGTTTTCATATCACTGTTCTAAGGATTGGCCTGGGAGTGGCATGAATGCTACCTATTATGTCAGTAACAAGAGGCACAGGGAGCAAGTGTCACTGTGATGCACTGACATTCCACTGTTGTCCTTTCAATAACATCAGATTTAAAACTCAGTGAAATCCAAAGCTGCATTTTCTATACTACTGTGGGCCAGCAGGATTACAGGAGTGTGGTTAAATCGGGATGTAACCTCTTGCTGGGATGACATGCACTGCCCCATATGAGAGAGCCCACATCATCACAAGGCTGATGTGCGTGTTGCAGGGCATCCAGCAGAGCTGTGCCGGTGGCTGTCATTCCATCGCCGCAGAAATATCCTCCAACTAGCATCAGGGACAGCAACAGGGCTGGTGACTCATGATTATCTCATTTGCAGAGACAATCCTTTTTGCCTGGGACCATACAATAACATAATCCTAACAGTTGTAACCCACAGGCACCTTGGCATTGAGGCTCAACATTTATTCCATTACTCAGGAGGCATTAATTTCCCTGAGGTTTTAACAAACATTAGAATGATAAATTTCTCCACATCAGTATGAGCAGTAAAGTTCCTCTGAACTTTGAAGACTGGATTTTTCTAGCTTTTAAACAAATATTTTGGATCTGCCTGGAAATGTTATGAACACGCACAAGCACATTCTCACATACCCCATCAGAATTTGAATAGTAGGGGGTAGATACTTTTCCAGAAGTTACAGTACAACTACTTAGAGAAATATATTGAAACTGGCAGCTGATAAATTAAAACCAGCTAACAAAATATAAAACATCCTTTGTTGACTCTTCTCCAGGTCGATTTCCAGCAGATAATGTAGTACGATTGTAAAAATAAAAAGATTATTTTCATCCTAGTTTCTTAGAATTTGTTGTCAGATATAACAGCCCACCTGAGAGATGTGAAACCTCAATTCCCTACTTGTTTATAAAGAACTTACAGCCTGGGTTATGACCATGGCAAGCTTCCTGCTCACTGCCAGGCTAAAGTACCCCTATAGTGATCTGAGGGAGGTGAACGTATTGGAGAGTGATTCTGTCCAATATACAGTCAGATCTACCCACCATGATTTACAATTCACCAAAACTATTTATGAAGTTTGTTGATGACAAAAAAAGGCACATCTTCTCTATCCTCTTTGCAACACAAGACCTTCCTTGGTGGTTGTAAACTTTTGTAGGTTCACAATAGAGGTACTATAATACATGTTACTGGTGGATTAGCCCCAATACCATAGGGGGAAATGATGACCTGATAGTTTTAAGTCTCCTAAACCATCAGGTCAAATTCTGTCAGGGAAGAGCTGACAAACTCATGACAGTTATTCAGGTATGAATATAAGCATGAAGGCACACTGAAGTTAATGAAGAGAAGATCACATTCAATGAAATAACAATTAATTTTGTCATTATAGGAATTAGTATAAAAATATCAGAATCAGGACTTAAAAGGGATTTCACCTCTAAGTTAACCTGTATTGGGTTAAATGATCTACGTAATCTGATTTACTTTCAGCCCCATATGTTACTAAATTGCAATCATTAGAAACCAGGAAATACGATCCAAGGCTAATTCAAGAGATCTGGATTCACACTAAACTGTATATTGAAATATATGGTATCATGGCCATAAAAGAAAGCACTTGGATGGTCAGGTCACACATCTTCATTTGCGCCATGGTTTATGGAAGCACGTTTGCCCCTGCATTCTATCGATCTAACAGGATGTGTTTTTCTATTACACATGTCTCTACATTTAAAGAACATTACATTAAAATTGAAATCAAGAGGAAATGTGAGGGCTGAGATTGCCCCATGCATTTTTTATTTGCTCACTTTTATGCCTTACAAGTCTTATTCAGGAACAGCTAGAATTTAGTGTCAAAACTAGTGCTGGAACTTGTAAATTCCTGGGAATCAACCCAAAGATATAACCTCAAAATAACATACCTGAGACTAACGGGGGAGTCTGCTTTGTTTTTCATGTGCAGTGAGTAAGCCCAAGTCCTGTAAATGCAAGAACATACCATTACATGTACAAATACTCTGAACAAAGGGAGTGAATTCAGGTTGAAAAGGTAAACTTTGTTCCTATTTTGAGTGCCTAATACTATAATCCTTTAACGTACACTTTTCCATTCCTAACCTTTTTTTTAAATTAAATTTTCAGAATTTTACCACCTATAACCAGAATGATGCTGCATAAATT
This sequence comes from Sclerurus mexicanus, assembly GCA_013396755.1. Classification (NCBI taxonomy): domain Eukaryota; kingdom Metazoa; phylum Chordata; class Aves; order Passeriformes; family Furnariidae; genus Sclerurus; species Sclerurus mexicanus. Next base: position 1,414,073 of record VWZF01005181.1, on the reverse strand, counting down.
GCCACAAAATTTTAAATGGCTGAAAACAACCATTTCAAAGGAAAATAGTCTGCTTGTCTATTTATTCTAGGTAGCCACAACATATTATAAATATACATGATGCCAACCCTATTAGCACAACCTGGTTTTCCTAAAAAAACCACACAAAACAAAAAATGAACCCCAAAACATAATTTGAACTTTAAAAGGACTAGAAAGTTCTCAAAATCATCATGACAAAAGGAGAAGTGGATGCTAAGTTTTGGCCAGCCCAGCAGAGATTTACCCTGTAGCAAGAGGTCCATGACCCTCCAATATACTGCAGGGCCCTAAGGCTCTGTAGAGTAGAAAACACGTTATGGTCAAATGGACTACTCTGGAATTTTAGCACAAAGTCTTCAGAAAGTGCTAAGTGTGCAAGTTCCTTTAGTTAGAGGCTTAACACACAGGCAGATGTGAGTTGATTTTTCAAGGAAATGAGAAAACCCTTTCCTCCCGCGGGTACCTGTTCAAAATGCCAAGTCATGACAGTTTTTCAAAGTATACCCTGGCAAAGGATTTCTTACCATTTCTTTTCTAGAAGATACGCTTACCTATATGAAAGTGCAGAATATTATACAAGGTTTATTTGGGGAGAAGAGACAGGGTCTCTGTCACAGTTACCCATTATGTCGCACAGGCTCTGACTGCACTTTCTCTAGTACAAACGGTAACAACAGCCTGAGATAACACAACAGTAAACTAAATTCTGCCTGTAATACACATATTAAAAATTTTATAAAAGTAATATTTTTTCTCTTGGTCTTGCAAATCAAATCACCACGGACAGTTTCATATTTACTTTTCTCATTTTCAGATAGACGGATATATTTCTGTTTTAGTGAAATAATGCCTACCTTTACACACATGCATAGAAATAATATAAACCCTTAGAAGTTCATTCTGCTATTCCTTTGTGCCTTGACTTCCATGAACTTAAAGAGCAGGAATCAGAGCCCAGGAGAGAAAGACAAGAGAAACTTTAAGTGCCTAAAGCAGATAACCAAAAGTAGGTTACCATCATATTTTTAATTTATGCGTATTACAAGATGAGCTGACAGTCATATATGCGCCCTATTATTAACGGCTAGGCAGTTTTCTCTCTTAAGTTAGCACAGTCAGTTAAGCTACTTGGAGTCTATTTCTGTTTGTTTGGGCTGTGGAGCATCCTGTATTTTAGTTCAGAGAAATTTGTCTTGCTTGGAATTTCTCTGAAGTGGCATATACGAAGGGAACAGTTCCTTGTTTCTAAATCACAGCAACTCAGAGCAACTCAATGCAGCTGTTTCAGTTCTGTAGCAGATAGAACAGCATTTACCTAAAACTGAGAGCTCACTGAATACGAGCACAGCCACACAAGGTGGTGTTTGATGCAGGGCAGTGGTTGTGGAGCAGGTTCACCACTCATTAACTGGAGGAGAAAACTTTGAAATACTGGCTATTTTCCCTTAGATTCTGACAAACAAAATTCATGAGATACACTCTGAAATAATCTTTTTTTTCCATTACACTTACTACTCTGAAACACTGCCCAGTTAACATGTGGGAGAAACTGGTTTGACTGATCCAGGTAAACAAAAATCAGATAAATCAATGCTCTATCAATTTTACAGGTCCAATATTTCTAAGTTAAATCAGACCTTTTCAGCTCTCCTATAATACATCTCATGTAAACTAGGCACAGCTGGTCTCTCCACCAATAAATCAACCATTGAGGAGTAACAAAACACATACAACTAAGGCACAGAGAGGACAGAAGAGTGTGACTGAAAGAGAAACCGTGCAGTGAACCTAAAAAGTCAATTTAGAGAGTCTTGACATGTTTCATCAACATGTACTGAGGAAGTGCTCCTGTGGGAAAGGTGGTTTTGTCTTAAGTTTTTTATACTAGTTCCTCAGCAAATGCTTTGCATAAGGCATCTCTGAATGAAAGGGATGTGTGGTATATTAAAAAGCTTCAATGCTTTAACTGTTGATGATAGAGACTGTCGTAGAGCAGAGAGTTGTAGGGATGTTGACTTATGGGATGTTGACTTCTGCAGCCAATGCAGTTCCCAGCCACGCTGGCAGGCTGGGTCTCCTAAAGGTGTCCCTCCCACCGAAGTTGTAGTGGTACCACAGAAGCAGCCTAAACTGATAAGGACTCCCTATATAATAGGAACTATTTATATGTTACTTTGGAGGAAGTTTTATTTATGCTCTGCTGACCACAATCCCAGCTCTTGTAGAGGTGTTATATTCACTTTTTTCAAAGGATCTTGTGTGTCTACATGGAAAAGATGCTTAATGTAAAGCCAAATTAAACAAAAAATTACCTATTTGAAACAAAGCATACATATATTTCCATGCCACCGGCCAGAAAACACAGGAAAGCACATGTTCAGTGTACCTGATACTGGCTTGACAGAGTCTTCCGAGAAGCTAAGCGGCTCACTGCCTCTGGTGAATCTACTTTATTTTGCATGCCTAACACAATAATTCTTAACAAGATTCCACAGATTAGAGGACATGAAATTAAGTAGTTTGAATTGAAATACAATGTTAGACATTAAGCTGACAGTCCTCAGTACCCACCAGCCAAGACGCTAGTGGGAAACAGCATCAGAATAATAAGACATTCACAAGAAAGCGACATAGATTAAGTCTCTTTAACCTTGTTAACTGTATTAAGGAAACAGTGGTTGTCACCTGCTGACATCTTGTTCAGTAGAAAACTGAAAACAAGAATGCCTGCTCTGTCAGAAGTAGTTTCCAAGTCACTGGGAACTTGAAGAAATTTAAATAGACAGAGAATGAAAAGAAGTTCTAGCACAAACCAACTGAAACCATGTTATCAGAGCATGCAGTTAAGAATAACATATTCTTCTAAGCCATTAAACAAAAACCCCCACATCACAACCCAGAAGTAATTTTAAGGGACCTACTTTCCCTTCAACATCTTTCATTTTGCCTTCAACATCTTTCATTTTGGATTTAATATTATAACAGTTCTCCCATGCTCTGTAATAACATTGATTGCATAATCTGTAAATAAATACTCTTATATTTATTAAATAATAGACCTAATGCTTATATTTACAGTTTTCTAGCACTGCCTTCAACATCTTTCATTTTGGATTTCAAGGCTTTAACCTCACCTAACTGTTCCACAGATCCCAAAATTGCGGGTGTTAGCTTACGAGTTTCACTCTATCATATTAATTGAACTATTTGCTGGATGTTTCAAAGTTATTTCGCTCTGTACATTCATTGTGAATCCAATCCAATTTTTTAGCACATCCTGAAATGCCATTGTTACCTGCGTCAGCAACACATCTATCTCCTTCAAACTTCCTGTGATCACCCGTGAGAGAACTCCTGAAAATAGTTTTCCCTCCAGAAAATGCTTGAAATAAGATTGAAAATAAGTTTCTATTGATTATTGCCATAAGAAACCTGCAGTGACTTCATAAAGATGATTCAGAGCTTATCTTAGACAGGGTGACTTAATGTCACTACACAATCCTACATGAGTAGGAACTCAAAATGTCTCCAATATGTGATCACATTAAAAATTTGTCCTCTGAACTTTTCTTTTTCTGTACTTGCAACTTCCTCCCTGAACTCTGAGGTACACTTTCTGCTTGTCTACGTCTTACTGTACGTCTCCATATAATTCCTTTCTCTGCTGCATGAGCCTTGTGCAATCAACTGTTCCAGTGCTTCCCTGCAGACTGTATAATACAGACATAAAACCACTAGGGCTGGCATGAGGCACAGTGAAGGGACCTGAACTAAGGACGTGCATCATTATGTGGGAGCAGTGAATGCTATCCAGGAGGACATCCTCGGGGCAGGACAACGTCAATGTCCTGTCCAAAACTCACCTTTCCAGCACTAATGTTGAGTGAAATGTCAGGATTGGCTTAAGGTATCTTACCAGTATGGGGCTCACCAGGATCAGCTTCCTGAGGAAGGCAGTGTCCCAGGCCCAAGTTGTTTCCTAGACTTTGTTACTGTGTGGCTACAGATTGGCTGCAAGTCACAGGGCAGCGACAGAGCAGCCCAGAGCCTCTTGACAGAGCCTACAGGAGTGGCCTTATTTCTCCAAGCTGTGCAATGAACCTGGGAAAGTTGGTTTGCTGTCACCCATGACCCAGTACAAATCAGCAAGCAGTCACAGGGCTCAGCCTGCAATCTACACAGTCAGCATCCAAAGCCAACCCCAGGTGTCAGAGCCTGCAACATTTGGGAGAGGACGAATGATTGAGTTTAAAGGCAAAGGGAACAGAATCAGAAAATTTCTTTCCCAAACAGAGCACATCAGCTGTTCTATGTTTTTTCCCCTGCACAGTGAGAAAATACTGACTTCACAGCTAGCAGTAGAAGGATTTCATCAGCTGCCCTGGGTTCCAGTGAATAAACCCGATTTTATCACCAGTCAGTTGAGCTCAGAGCGTGGCTGGGGCAGCTGCTCAGTGTCTCCACTGTGCGAGTGGACATGCTCTGAAACACAAGATCTGGCAGTGACAGCATTCCCTTTTGCACATCATCTGCTTCGCTGCTTTTCCAGTGACAGCTTAGCAGAGACTCACAGGTAGAAATATTACATATGCAAAATAATTACAGTAATGCTCTTTCATTTGCAGAAAGCAATTCATTACCTACCCAGAAGAGCTGAATGGCTCAAGGAACTACAGCTAACAATCGGCATTTAAACCGTCAGGTATCCAAAAGCAGAGCTATGGTGCCTTAGCAGGGGTAGAATATTTCTTATTTACATAGTTGCTGTGGCAAAAACACTACTACTACTTCCTATCTGGATGCCAGAAAAAGAATTCCCTACAAGTATTAGAACAACATAGTTTATTGTTGTCGCTCTAGCGGAAAAAAAGCTTATGATTTATCTTTCTGTAATACAAATACGGTGTTGTTCATGGAAATAACTCACATCTGTTGCTTTTCGTATTGCATGAACATGAACCACGTGCTCTCTGTTCTCAGAATTATTATTATTATTGTTTCTCTTCTCAAAAGGGATCCAGTGAAAAACAGATTCACTATTAGAGACCCCAAAAGGCTGACTGATATAAAGTGAGTTGCCCAGAGTCAGTAGCTGGGAACAGAGCTCAGGATCAATACATACAGACCTGGACAACAGTATTTGACAAGCAGGAGGAGACAAAGGAAAGTTTCACTTGTCTGCTGAAGTTGGCAGGGAGCCCCAGGTAAGCTCAGCTGTGTACATTCCTCATTCCCTGTAATGTACAGTCTTCACTAAGCACCCACTACCTGACCTGGCTGAAAATCAGTTACCAGGCTGCTTCATCCTAAGTCAGTTTGATGTTCTCTCATTAAACCTCCATCCCTTGAAAATCGTAAATGTGTAATTCACTCTGATCCTGCAGGCACTAGTCAGACTTCTAGGCCTATGGACGAACTGACTTTGGAGGACTTCAGTAACATTACTGTGTCAGTGTTCTGGGTCACTAGTCTAATAAAATGCACATCTCAAAACAGAAACAAGCAAGCAGGAACATTTTCTCAATCAAGGGAAACAGCCAGCACGGTCAGTGACAGACACTGGAATGTAAAATGAAAAGGTATTCAATGCTAGAACAGTATAAAGACCTTGAGATGAAATGAAATAAAGCTGAATCCTGGTCCATATTCCTGGAGAAATTGCTTTGCTTAGACTCTTATTCAAGGCTCACACTTTCAAACTTAGCATGCAAAAGTCCTACAGCCCAACATGTAGGACACAGCTCAGACCATTTCCCCTTGAAAGCATAGTGGAACATCTTATTTATGATGCTCTTTCAGTGTTTCCAGACAGTCTGGAAACTCATTTCTGTGATGCATATAGCATATTTGCCACTCCATAGATATCACCACAAGCTATGATGACATACACGTGTGGATTAGGATCTTATGAGCCAAATCAATGTCACCACTTGTTTACTGTGATGGGTCCTGCTAGCTACAGCAAAGCTTGCCTCAGACTTGTGATGAGCAAATTCATATGCACAAAGCTACCCACGATAACACAGTTTGCCTCTTCAAGAGTTCAAGGTACATTTAGACAACGCTCTCAGGCACATGGTGTGAGCCATGGGGATGGCTCCTGGGCATGTCATGTGCAGGGCTAAGAGTTGGACTCAATGATGTGTGTGGGTCCCTACCAACTCAGGATATTCTATGATGCATGTGTGTATATATATATATGTGTGTGTGTGTGTGTGCATAGATATAAAATTATGTTGGAGTTGCAGTGCTAGAAAACTGTAAATATAAGCATTAGGTCTATTATTTAATAAATATAAGAGTATTTATTTACAGATTATGCAATCAATGTTATTACAGAGCATGGGAGAACTGTTATAATATTAAATCCAAACCCTTTCATCATTAAAAAGTTGATTTTTGACAAATGGCAGTCGACTTCAATAAAATGTGTGGACTCTCAGAGCGCTTTCACAGAGCCTTCAAATATTTTTTATCAGACTAACACTGATTGGTAGTACCTTTAAGATCTTTTTTTCCTGTCAGATGTCAGTATTCCTTCCCTCTGCACACTGTTACTCCTTCACTCCTTCAGAAGTGATAAAAACCTTTGGCACTTTGATAATAAAGTATGTAGCTCAAACGAAAAATCACCTTGTAATAAAGCATTAGCCAGATCAAAAAAGAAAAACAAACAAAAAAACCTCAACAACAACAAAAGCAACCCAAACAATCAGTGAGGATTTTTACTAGTCAATCATGTAACTAATTAAAATCATTGATTGATAAACATAGCACAGCAACAAAGTTATCTTACTCCTAACCCAGCAAAATGATCTGCCTGCTGCACATGCAGATAGTAGGGGATAACCTGCTTTCAGATAAGTCTGCAACTGCTGACCAATCTATTTTTACTTAGTAGTAGTATTTCCCCAGCTCAGCAGTTCTGACAGATCACAGCTTTGAGTCTGAGACATTTGTGAACCATCTCTTTGTTAGTCACAAATAGCAAAGTGCACATCGATAAATCACACCCTTTGTCTCTTTCTTTTCCCTCCCCCACATAGTTGCTGCTTTTTCTTGTCAAACCAACCCAGGCTGAACACTGTTAACCTGGAAAAAATTCTAAAGAACAGATCCTATGTAATAAAAAATGACCTCAAATAATTAACATTTTTGAAGTGGTTTTTATCTGAATTTTGTCCAAGGTACATAAATCATCATTCAACTTTCCTCTTCCTGGCAGTGCACTTAGACATAGCAAGTCTTAAAATGATGACATCACCATCCCCTGATCCTTCATTATAAGTAATTAAAGCAGTAATATGGCTCCTCTCATGCACTAATCATCAAGCAGACTTACTCATATGAAATTTCAGGCATAGTGCACCTGAGGTGAACCAAAAGAGCACAGGACTCAATGTTTTTGGTGAACTGCTGGTACTTTTGTTTGAATTTATTGCTGCTGAGAGAGTAGTGCATGTTAACATGCAGGGAGACTAAATTCTGCTATTAATCCATGAGACAAGCACTGCAGAGGTAATAATAGGTTTCCTATTCATGTAAAGTATCAAGGCCATAACAAGGAAGGAAGGAAGGGAGAACTTAGTTTAGTCTGTGCCTCTTCAGATTTTGGCCTTTCTCATAAACACACTGGCAAAGCAATCAACATTAATGTCTGGATAATATGTTCAGTGACAGGGACAGTACCCAACAGGAACTCTGTTAGACACTCAATCGCCTTTCTGCAATGACTAATGATGATGAAAACTTTCTTATGCTTCGGTCCAAAATCAGTAAACTAGATCAGCTACGCAATAGCAGCTTACCCATCTAACGATGTAGCTGTTACAGATTTTTAAACTGTTATTGCATGAATTCCAGTCCATTATTTTAACTCATTACAAAGTTTCAAAATATGCACTGCTATTTTCTACCTAGCAAACAATAAAGCATTTGTCTTTCATGGGCAATTGCAACACAATGCTCACATTATATTTTCATTCACATCCCACTTGGTGATCTCATCTGTGACTTTCTCTTTAACAGATACTGCAAAATACGGTCCAGTTTAGGGTACTCCTTGGAAAGCCCCATTCCAGCCTTAGTTGCTTCCATGTAAACAGAGATTGTTAGTCCTCTCTGCCACGGGCATATTCATACTGCAGCTGTTCTGTATATCTCCCTTTTCCGTCCCATTAAGGATTCTACTGTCCTGGCATAACCGATACTATTTATGCTGTTGATTTTAGTTAAGTGACTACCATGGTTAGACCAAACATTTTTTGGAAGTAGACCAACCTGCACTGGCATTTGCAATAGGCATGATAGATATGCAACAACAACAACAGAAAAAAAGCATCTAGGAAAGAAGAACAACACTAATAAAAAAATTTTCTTTATCACTTTGTGCAAAAAAAAAAATCTGGATTACAATTACATATTTTTATTGCTTCCATAATTTACCAGATTAAATGATGCTCACTATTCAAGGAATCTTGGAGGACTGGCTATTCATAACCTGATAATCTAAAATAACACTTTCATTTCTTTGGCTGTGGTGATTCAAATTACATGCACACCTGCCTTCACTCCTACTTTTGTCTTTCAAGCCTATCTCTTGTCTCCACCCATCCTGAATCCACACGATGGCACTACACCACACCTGTGTCAAAAACCGCCAAAGAAACAGAGCTTAGAGCTCAGCGTATAAAAGAGGAGAAGCCTTGCCAAAACTAGATGTCAGTTAGAATTTACCTTACCTCACTAAGTATAAATCTTCATTTTGACCTTCAGTCCAGCTGGGCAATGCAAATAGAGTCAAATCTGAGAGCATAAGGAGGATCCTGAGGATGTGGTCATGGTTCCACAGGTAAGATCAGTTTTGGCAAAGTCCACAGAATCACAGAATCTGGGAAACCCTGTCCCATTTCATCTGGAAACAATGAAAAGAAAGAAGGAAAAGAAAAATGGCAGGAACCATTTCATGCAGTGAAAATGATAAAGTGCATACTAACTTTCTCATCAGTCTTTTTAGACAGGTAATACATGATTCCATCCACATTCTTCTACAAAGGTTACACAGTCGATCCCCCCTTCCAGAGAAAGTTCAGACATGACTGTCATTCCTAATATTTGTCTAACTACTTCTTGAAAAAACCAGAAATCACAGAGTCTGGCTAGGCTTTCTGTTCCAATGCTTCATCTCCTCCATATTAGAGGATAGATGCTTTTCCTTATATCAAATGTAAATTTTCCTTGCTGCAACTTAATCTATATTGCTTTACCAGCTGTGTTCCCACCTATCTGCAGTGTACAAAACATAGTTTTCCTGTCTTTCTATCTACATTCTACTGATTAGGAGATCTGTCGTTATACTGACCTTATTTTACAGGTAAGCAAGCCAGAGAAAAAATTTACTGCAGTATTTTAAGAGTAGAGAGAGAAGTATTACAAGAGCAAGCAAGCAAACCAGCTTGTCAGCTGGTTTTCATATTAAAAAAAATAATATCCCAAAAAAAATTAAAAAAAAAAAAAAACAATAAAAAAAACCTCCCAGAATACCATGATAGGAATAATACTATCTGGAAGGATAATAGGGTATAACTAACATAGGATTTGGGATACAATAATGGGATCTTTTAAGAACAGGTATTGTTAATCACTGTTCAATCTCATCAGCTACTAGTCAGAAAAGCATATTTCCATGGATAGCTGTATTTTAGCACTACCCACAAGAAAAGGTTGTCTAAAGAGCATTTCATATTTCTGACCAAAGATACAAATGATTAGGCTTTTGCCTTGATTCAAAAATTATCATCTTTTCCATCCTATCATTATCATCTCTTAATTAATCCAATACAAAGGGTTGCTTAATTAGTTAATTCTTCTATTTATGTTATCTGTTTACCAAGAAAAAATGTTCATTAAAAATTTTTGGACTGCAGGCCTTAAAGCGTGATCACCTCTGTAAGATTAATGTGTATTCAGTTGTGTTATGAAATTTATAGATACTATTTATAAAATATACATTTTCTAATTAGAATTTTAATCCATTTTCTCTCTGTGTGAAGAACATTAATAAAAAAAGGTTTTATATTTCTTTGTTTGAATGAACATTCAGTTACAATTCTGGTTTATTTGTTCGGGCTGCTGACATTTTCATGGTCTTTTATTAAAGACCTGATTAACCTGCAGAAAGAGCACGATGTTTGTACAGAGCTTAGGTTCTCTAAGCCTACTTCACACCCACATATTGCCTTCTGTTAGGGGAACACCAGTAATGTCAGCATCCCCTATCATATGACAACCCCTTCAGAGGACTGACCCCTCTGTCAATGCAGTGTGATTTATAACGCCAGGAACCAGAAGATGAGTAACACCAGAGTGTTCACCTGAGCCTTTGGCCAGACACAGCTCTGCTCCAAGGCTCTGGGCACGGAGGAAATAACCGGCCACGCTGCTCTGCTAACACCTTTATCCACGTTGCTGTCCACTAGCATCCACTTGCCATAGTAATCAACTTTCTCACAGTACAATTACTATTTCTAGACAAAAGTATTGGCTTAAAATAACAGAGGCCCTCTGCATGTAACTCTCTCCGTTGTGCTGAGGATATTGTTCTTCACAATCTGATCACTGTTTCCCTGGTTTAGGAGTCTTGGAAAGTTAAAGCGCTGCCTGCAAGGACACGGGGAAAATTAATACAAGTAAGAAAGTTTAGCTATGTGCATTTGGAAGTAAGCTGTCTGAAAGGTCTTGCATCACATAATAAAAAACTCCAGTGATATCTAAGATGTTTAATGAAACCAAATTCTTTACAGCCTCGGTATCTATTTTCCTGTTACCTGCGGACTCATAAAATAACCAACAGATCAGCAATTCCACTTTTATGTATCAAAGAGTTAGAGATTCTAAATTTGAAGTAAATTTATTAGCATTACACACTATCATGAGGTCCACACTGGAGATGCAAAAGGGTAACAGGTTATAAAATGCAACGTATGACCCTACCAAAGTCATTATCAAGTAATTTAAGATATGACATCTTGACACTAAAGGAAAATAAAATAAAATGTGAGAGGATGCAATGGGTAGAAAGGATCCAGAGTTATGTAATTATTGAGCGAAAGACAACTGCTTTTGCTGAGCAACAAATTTTCAATTTACTGATCTGTTTTGCACAGGCTAAACCACTGCAAATATGTCATAATTTAAAAAAAAAATAATATCACAGTTGGGAGTTTCATTTTTCTGGACTGGCTGCATGCTGTCTGACTTTCCCTTGGGTATAATGCTTATATTATTTCTCCTCTTTTTATTTTCTAGAAAAATGAAGCTGACTATGTTCACAATCCCAAAGAAAAATGTTCAGATGTAAAAAATATATACTGAGGTATATGTTTCTCTATGCATCTTCTCTCAGTGCTTCCATGTACACACACGAGATCTAATATTCAGTAACTTAGCCGGGTATACAAGGAAGGCATAGACTTGCATGCTTTGTGCAAGTCTTTCCTGTGTTAGGAGCCCCTGCTGAATGCAATAAAATCTCTATGAAAATCTCTCTTACACAATGGGAATATGAACATGGAATTCTGCTTGTATAACCACGCCTACCCTTTCAGGTACACTGCAAATTCATGCTCCAGTAAACTCTGTCCCTTTCTTTGACTCAGATAAATCGACATTCTGCCTCCACTCTTGGCAGATAGCTATAGGGTCCACCAAAGGGCCTGCCAAATCCTTGCAGCAAAGGCTCCACATGACAGAAATTTACAACTTGAAGGGTGAGAAGAGATTCTCATGCTTTTTGTCCCTCTGTACGTTTCCTCTTTAAACTCCTGTTATTGCCTATTATTTCTCTGTGTCTGTTAGTGCTTCAGCTCAGCCTGCTTCCTGAGCCCTAGCAGTCCCAGGAAGACAACATTTTCCAACCAGCAAAGTACATATTGACGATCTGAATCTTCACAGTGTTCCGAGTGTGAAGATTATACACACAGAAAATTTCAGGGTAGAACAAGGTTTGTCTTTCAGAATCAGCACGATGGCAACCTGTAATAGCATGCTATTGTTTCCAGGCTGGCAAACGTTGGAGTTGTTGGGAGCTGACTTTTTAAAGGTATTGTAAAAATGTTCAACTTACAGTGAATACATACACCTAAATACATTTCAAAAGCTGAAGCCTGCATCTCCAAGAGTGTACGACACACACAAAAAAAGTTAGTTAAAACTGCATACCATAGTTTGTAAAGCTTTACCGTAGAAAATGCTAGATGTAAGATAAACTAGATATTAAACCAGAGCTAAATTTGATCTTAGTCAAAAGGGCATTTGCCTGTGTTCAGTTTTAAGTAACATCTATATCAGATTGCCACTCATAGACCATACAATGACCTTTTTAAAATTCATTTTTAACATTTGTTTTTATATAAGTAGGAGAAAACTTCAGCCCAGATGCTGCCTTTAAAGGAGCGTGTTTGTACTACAGAAGGAAGATGGGAGGAAGAACCTCATGAGGCCACAGTTGTTATTGAAAAGAAAACAGCAGAGGCCATAGTTGTTATTAAAAAGAAAACAGCACATCTATGTTATTCTAAAAGTATAAAAATCTCTCTAGGACATCAAAAGCAAGTTCTGTTCACAGAGAACCTTAAAGAAAAAGCTGGATGCAAACTAGAACATCATGGTATGTTGCAAAAATATGGACTTTGGGATTAAAATGCTGTTTAATGGAGTCGATTACTGAAAATATAGGATTTTTTCATGTTTTTGTGGTTAGTTTGGTTTTTTGTTTTGTTTTGTGATGGGTATTGGGGTTTTTTGTTTTTTCTCTTTTTATATTACGGCAAGAACATATGCTCCTAGTCCTGGCTGGCAACTGAAAAGTATAGAAATAGCAGAGCAGCTATCACTGATGTATAGAATAGGGCAGAATATTTCACGGCATGTTGAAAAGGCTTTTCTTGCCCAGCTGGTTTTAAATGATACCAGCTACAAAATCCTTTAGACTTTAATCATTCCAGCAAAGGAGAGAAGGTTTGGAAGAGTTTAATACCCAACTCTAAATCAAGTTGCTCTCTGTTCTAAGGATGCAGGCAAATGGCAGTTTCAATCTAATAACTTACTCATTTCTGAATTTTGCCTCTCAGAGCAACAAAACACTCGCGTTGTTCTGCTCAGTCACAAAACAAGACTTTAAGAAAAGCAACAGCAAATCTTGGAGGGTAAATATGAAAGCTGCCTTCCTCTCTGTACAGCCAGAGCTGCACTCAAATACACGAGTTCTGCTGACAGTGCCTTCATGCTGGCTCTAAGTGACAGCAAGCAGAATAACAGGAGAAATATCTGTAGGCTTGTCATGTACTAATATCCTTTTGATAATGCAAACTGTTAATCCTAACCCAGGTAAAGAGAAGAAAAGAAATTGGGTTCTTATCTTAAAGAGTCCACATTGGCCAGATGAACACTTCAAGGTCATTCAGTATCACTATAAACAAAACAAACCTATCGGCTCTATTATGTTGCTGAAATCCCATCTGACTGACAACATTTTCACCAAACATAGCCAATTTATTTTTGTTTTAAGCTTTAATTATTATAGATTGAAGTGAAGTAATTAATAACTTTAAAGTACACTGACCCACAAAGAACAAATACCTCAATCAGGTGAAGCCTGGGGAAAGGAAACACATGTGCTAGAATAAAACAATTCTGTCTCCTCAGTCTCTCCTAGTAAATCAAAGAAAGGAATTTTTATATTAATTGGCAATGAGTCTATGTCTAGTCTGACTGCTGACACAGTCATAATAATAAAAAACATGTCTGTGGGAAGTGAAAATGCAGTGTGAATGTTAATAATGCCTTCATTTTCTGTTCTGATTGATTAGTTTGAGTAAAAGTCAAGCAGCAATGTCCCTTCTCCAATTTCTTATCCCAGGAAAATCACAAAAATCAAGTAACATATGAGTTAGCAATGCATCTAAGTGACTGCCTGTATAGGGAGATCCATTTCAGAGGCAGTTCTCAAAAATACATAATGATGATCGGGTGGGAAATGATTGCAGAAAAAGTTTCAAATTCTGTTCATTTTTCCATTCCACGCTCACTACATTTATCACAGGTAGAATTTGATTAGCAAACACAGTATGGAAAACACTGCTCAGAAGAATATGGATAGTAAAATTAAAATTACTTGCCCTAAGTCCTAAAAAAATTAAATTCTCTGTTGACATTTTAGACGAATAAACAGATAGCATATTCCAACTCTTTCACCAGAACCAACCCTCAAAAGCTCAACAAAGTAAGAATAAATTAGGTAAATCTCTCCAAAATCTGACTCAGCTTGCTGATATATAAAAAAGTCAGTATTGGTGAACCAAGTCAGTGTATTAGGTTTGCATTTCATTACAATTCTTTGTGCTCCACATCTTTTACATATGCCTAACATATTTACATTTCCATTTTCTAAACAGCTGAGGAGATATTCTGTTAAAAGCAGTATTTTTAATGGTCTGACTCTGAAACCCCCAATTTCAGTGTTTTCATCGTATGTTAAATGTGAATGACTGCTCCTCATGAAGTTCAGGGCATTAAACTTCTGCTTATACATTTATTAAAGGCCTCATAGGTCATTTGATTTCTTATTAATATGGAAGAGCTTAACATCATCCATAACCCACTAATAATTCCGGTTACATTACCAGAGTCATGGTTCTGAAATATCTTCAAACACTGAAGCCCAAGAGGCAAAATACATAATTGGCCATTTGTTGTTTATTCTTCTCTATAGGAAAAAGTTATTTTTCAAAATTTAACTGCATTTGAGATAGATGTACCTGAGAGTAGGTTTGCAAAGAGGAGCTGACCATGCCCCAAAATGACAGCATTCTTACCTTAAAACTATGAAAATCAAACACTTTGCTCACTCTTAGAATTAAATAATACTGCACATACAAACATAATAGATGAAAAATCTGGAAGAAAAAATCTTCAGAAGTGGAAACATGAAATGATGGCATGGAGCAATATGAAGATAAAGCCCTATTTCCCATATAGGAAAAGAGAAGCTAAGACAGAAGCAATACTTGTTGCAAAAGATTTGAAAACTGATGGATTATTTACATTTTTCTTTGCTGAAATCAGCCCTGGAAATCAGATTCACATATTTTGCCCACACCCTCTCTTGGTGTTTTTTGATTAAAGAAAAATGATGATCAAAAAGGATTCCTAAGTTCCATTGGAAATACTCTCTATTTTCTAAGTGGTTGATAATAATAAACATATAAAATACATAACAGCCTTTTCACTTATTTGGATGAATATTGTAGCATATTCAATGAAAGATAGAGGTTTATTCACACAGTAGTTATTTTTCAGCAAGCCAGACTGTTTTGGGAACAAGCTTCCAGCCCTCACTGCTGAGCAGCTCCTGCTCCTTTACTTCAGCAACAGAGTAATGATTTAGTTCCAGTGTCATCCCCCAAGATAAATGGAAGAGCGGCCGCTCTGCCAGAACTTCAAATCAACATCACATAACATTGGTTTCGGAAGGACAAAAAGGAAACAAATCACTGCAGTCACAAGGATGTGACAAACAGAAAAAGCCCATCACGCTGATAGTGGAGAATGTTGATAAGTCACATTTAGATTTGCATTTCGCAGTGCAGGACAGAAAAGTGCAGAAAACAATTAAAATGCCCAATATGTGGGTCCACTGACATTAAAAAGACCAGGAAAAGTATTCATACAACTTTACTAGAAGCATAAATACTCAAAATACTCATTTTAAAAATCTTAAAAATCCCATAATTCAGATTCCCAAAAGAAAGCGATAGAAAGCGTTCCAAGGAAGTTACAAAAAAACATCTTGCCAATTTGAGTGCCTTTTTCAACCATACCAACTCTTTCACGTCTTGATAAGTCCATATTTTACAAACATTAACAATAAAACAAATGAAATAGGAAAGGCTTCAATGCATTAGAGTTTGGATAGACTTTTAAATATTGAGCAAAGACAGAAGGGCAACGAGAGCAGTTTGATTCTACCTGAGTGTCATACAGGATTAACGGGTTTGATTCAGAAGTATCTCAGTATTAGAAAGACATACCTGGACTTGTAGCCGCCGTTTTGTATTGTCATCATCTTAGTTTAAAGGTCTTACGCTGGACTGTTCCAAACAATAGCATTTAAAACCTAAACCCAAACAAAAGCAACAAACTACCCAACAAATAAACAAAACCTAACAAAAACCCCCCTCATTCTGAGCTGGGGCTTGCGTAGCACAAAGCACGACCCTCGGGTGACGTTTGGGAGGCGTCAAGGCAGAAAGAGCGGAGTCTTCAGTGCTCTCTGACGTCCTGGGGCAGCAAATGGCCTGCAAGGGCTCCGAAAGGGGCCTGGAGCTGATCTCAGGCATCTCACAACACCACAGGTTTTTGCATTCCCATGCATACCGAAAACTGCTGGCTAAAAGGTTTTTTTGTTTGTTTGGGTTTGGTTGGTTGGTTGGTTTTTTTGCCTGGGCCAAGATCAATGCATGAAATCACACAATCTAGAAAATTACACGTATCTAAAAATGAGATATTAAAACTCTTCTGAACTTCTAAGTGACGATAGCTGAAACTGCTTAATGTCATAATGGCGAGTCACTTTTCATTATGGTTTTAATTAAAACAACATTCAATTCCACTTTTTTCCCCCCACTACTGCAATATTCATAATTATAAAATGCAGAAATACATAGATGACAGAACATTTATCTGTTATGTTTTCATAAAAATGAACACATTTACTTTTTCTGCTTATAATTCATCTAGTTAACAGTCAGAAGGTTCTGTTAGGAGTTGTACTACTCTAAGAATCAAACCAAGATGCATACTCTTGATTCCTACGCTCATATTGTTTCATTTTTTTTACTCTAATTCTCATCTTTTTCCTTAGATTTTTTAGTTATTAATTTTAAACTTACATGTTGTCCTTAGCAAAATGTCCAGGACTTCCTACAATAGAAGTTAATTCTTGGTACCATACACAGTGGTTGATTTCCCAGCAGGATTTTTACAGTGGGCTTGAGGAGTAAGAAAGCAAGGGCAGGGAAGGAACAATTTCCCACCTAACAACATTCTTGCAAGTCCAAGTTACAGAGAGAGGGCAGCAACAATGAGGACCCTAAGAGCTTTCTGATGGCAATTTCTAACTAGCTGAGGGACCAGCAGTTATTTTAACAACTGGTTTGACTGATCCAAACGTGACAATCTTCAGCATTATATTTATCCTCAGTATACATACTAAAATACAAGAAAAACTCAGTAAGACAACTATTAGATTCTCTCCAAAACTAAGAAACCAGAAGTTTGGCAGATTGTTAATCATACCTTCCAGACGCAGGCGTGAGGACAGATGATCATTTGAAGTTCTCCAAAGAAGTGCCCAAGAACTTGCTAGAAGCCAGGCTTCCCAGCAAAACTAGAATTTTAACAGAAGCGTTTGTCAGTAATCATGTCATTCCAGTAATCTGGAATTACTATTTCAGCCCCACTCAGTGCTTGGAAAGTCTGATTGCTAGATCATCATGACTACTCCATTTTAGAAAGCTGAATAAATAGCCAGGTATGCAATGAATTATTTTCTTAAGGCATAAAGAGTGGGAACTTAAACCTCACCACATCCTTTCTTTAGTATAACCAATAACTTATTCATGCCTCCACCACTCGTAAGTGTAATGCAGTTATCCAGGACACATGCCAATGTAGTCTTTGTAGCATACACTTAAGAAGCTACGATGCACGAAATATTTCAAATCTTTTACAGTGAAATATTTACACATGTAAGATACTTTTTTGTATACAGGCATGTAAATTCTACACAATTTTTTTTTTTTTAAATAACCCATTATTCTTCTGGTACCCTCTGTGGAAATGAAGCCTTTCTGAACATGACAGCTTTGTAGCGGTGGAAGGTTGCATTTAACACAAACAAGCCACATCAGTTCCACATCTTTTTCTCTGAAGCAGTTATTGCTAAGAATTGGTTTGCAAAGTATTTGAACACCGTAAATTACTCAAGCAGGCTCTTGTCAACATGCATTAACACCTTTTACAACTTTGTTTATAAGAGGCCTTTTCCCTCTCTTCCTCCACAGCTTTTGTATTGAAGTTCATTGTTCTACAAGTTGTATTGATGTTGCTGTGCAAAGTTCAGACATAGCAAAGCTGCTTATCTGCATACTGCAATACTCTAAGTAGCTGCCTATTGATTTTTCCTTCTTCTTTAAAACCATTGTGGCTTCTTCCAATATTTTCCTTAAACACCCAGTGTAAAGAACTGGGAGATAGTGCATGGTTTTTTAAAGAAACTATAGAAGCCTTAAGACTTGTTAATTCTCCATTAAGAGAAATGCATTTCCTTGTGTGTTTCATGATGAATATAAAATAAATTCAATATCTTACAGCAAACTCCCTTTATTCAGTAAAGAAATAAAAACTCGGAAGGACGTTGTGAATTAATATATCATATTGTAATCAGTATCACATGACTTTTTAATATTTTTTTTTCACATTTAAGGCACTTCTGGAAGTACAGCACAGCCTTAGTACAATTTCTGGGCATAAGCATTCTGAAAGGCACATATTAGAACCATTCAATTATGGAGACGGACAGCAGTATTTTTAGCAGGACCTTTTCTAGGAAGTCATTTAAGATATATTACACATAGGTGCCCAGAGTCCTGTCATATATCTTGAGCATGGACAATATGTCTGCAAGAATGCTGTAGTTTCATGTCAATTTCTCAAATTCTATTCATGAGTTTAATAATTTCCCCATTCTTAAGAGATACCAGCTATTTTGGCCTTCAGAGCCCTGTCATTTTCTTAAAAAGTTAATTTTAAAAAATGGCAGCATGGCTCTTAGCAGAGAGAAACCTTTAGAATTATGTTTTCTTTAATGCTTCTCTCAATACTGATCAAAAAGACATGAACATTTGGATGAAGGAACTCCAGCCTTTATGGCTTCTGATAATTCTATGAGCAGGCAGTTCTCTGACATATAACATTAACCTACTGTCTTCTTTCAGTTACCAGACAACTGCTCTTAGTTTGATATCTTATGGTGCATTTATTACCTTGTGATAGACCAGACACCTTTCTATAATATAAGATCAGTGCTGCGGTTAGTTAACTTTCTCAAAGTTTTTAATCTATCTGCCTTTTTGTGGTGGCAGATTAGCTAGATTGCCAAAATCCTAACCTTGAGCATCACAAAATTACTTATTCTGTCCAAAAAAAACCCAATCAACAAACCCACCGGTGAACATTACTAGCATTTTTTCCAATTATCAATAGGCAAAATCTAGGTCTTTCTGGTGACAGCATGACTTGGTTGTGATTTTTCTTTTGGCAAGTTTCTCAGTTTCCTGCATGCTTTTGAGAAAGAACTGTACAAATTGTTTGTAGTGAAATCCAAACCTGCTGACAGGTTTTATTACGAAACCTTCATTTGGGCCCTTTGAAAACTTTCTCTGTGATCTTACGCTGAATGACTGCGAGCAGATTTATGATTTCAGGTGGAAATTATGCTGAACACAGGGGGTTTGTATCTTAATGTGAAACCAGGCAAATCTTAGCAATTTTAGATGAATTTTATTCTGTACTCTTCCAAAGGTTCAAACATGAAAGTCAAAGGAAGGCCAGACCACATGAATCTCTGGAAACAAAGTGGTATTTTTGCCTTTCTTGATAAACAAGTAGAAGGATCTACAAAACTGCAATACTCAAGAGTTGCTAAGGCAGTTTTCACAGCATTGACTCTTGATTTTGGTTAGAGGGTGTTTTTGCTCATGGCCTCCTGTTCATCTGCTTCAAATGACCAAAATAATCACTGCATTTCTTTTATTATTGATGTGATACTTGGAGTCCTTTAGCTTAAGTGCAGCTTGCTTACAGCCTAGGCAAGTGCACAGAAGGATATTACTGTTTCAGATGGCTACAGAGCATTAAAGCTGTACTTTCCTCAGGAAAGATGATGGCTCCTTCACCACTGATATATAACCAGCTATGGAATTAAATAGCCTGACACAGGAGATGAGATTTTTGAGGGCAGAAAAAAAAAATGGAGTGATCACACAGTGCAGAGGCAAACACTGAAGAGAAAGGATATGGGGCATGAAATGCAGAAGGAGTTGGAAGACAATCCTAAAACAGTACACGAGTCAGGAAAATTCTAGCAACAGAAAAAGCAGTCTAACCTGGGTAACGAGGATGATCACAAAAGGAATTGTAAAGAAATAAGAACTGCTAGAAAAGGTGAACTAGATGGTTCAAATAGTGCTCCACAAGAGTCTTGGCTTAAACAAGTACTTGCGAGGAGTCTGACAATAAGTTGCAGAGTATGCACACATTGCATAATTTATTTCATTACAGAATATTACTGTGACCAAGGTCCTAATCTGCTACCTAAGGAGGTGCTCGCCCTCATGAATGAGCAGTGCTTTCAAATGTTTTCTCATTCTCAGCAATATTCAGTGCAATGATTCTAGATACTTTTCTTAGCTATGGTTACATCTAGTCTTATGTTAGCTACGTATACATCTAGTCTTATGTTGGAATAGCTACACTAATACTGTGGTTTGAAGTGGAAGCAATTTTTTATTCCTTTCCCATGAAACAGCAAGTAATGTACCCTACAGAGAAACCTTTGAAGGAATTTTTCCTCTATAAGCTCCTTCAGTGATTTAGTGTAAAAAAATTGGAATCTGCAGAGAACATTTTGATTTGTTCAAAAAGTGTCTCAACATCATTTTGTATAGTGTAAGTAAAAATAAAATCCAATTTTTCTTAGCCCCTTCTCTCCTGTGCTATCTAGGGCCAATATATATTTCCCACCATTACTTCATTAACCAAATCATGTCCCATTTGGTGAAGACCTCTCATCTCAGATGACTACTACAGCTACTAGTAAGAGCACATTAACAATAAAATAATAATTTAATGTTTGTTACTGACTAAAGGATAGCCTTAATGCTATTTTTAAATGCTGAATTGTTAGACTTGTGATGGATTAGCCTGATGTCTGTGAACTGCTTGATCTCCCAGGTTCACCCGTTTCCCTAGTTAAAAAGTGAATATGAAAGTCAAACACTGCATTTGACAAGAGAGGATGATTTTTTGTTAGCTTCTTAGTAATGTTGAGAGAATCCATATGGAGATCAGACTTCTGATTCAGAAGCATTTCATTATCACTTCCTAGGCAAACCACAGTTTGGTCTGGAAGTGAAGTGGGTGGTGCTAGTTTTCAAGTTGAACATTAGCAGAAAGAAGAAAAGAGAAAAAAATAAAACTGAAAAAAACCTAAACAGAGCCTCAAAGAAATCTGCCAAGCATGATATGATCATGAAAATCAACACCCCATTCAACACTAACAGATAACATTTCTGGCTAAACATAGTATTTTCTACTCTATTTCCCCATAACTATCAACTCACACGCTGCTTCAGATTTGAAAGCACTTACCAGAGATTTTTTTTCTTGCAAGGAGGAATCCTTGACTTCAGGCGTATTCAGCTAGGGCAGCCTAAATAATCCCCTTAGTGAGAAGAACCAGGACATGGGTCCATGACAAACAATATCTACTGCAGAAATCACAGAAAATAAAGAGTGAGAAGCAGAGGAAGGCATCAGCATCCACACCAAGCTGTTTGCATTGATTGGATAATCAGAAGGTGAATTGCTCAGTAAGAACAACAGCAGTTAATCTGTACAGGAGTGACAGGGAACCAACTCTGATTTTAGACATGGTTCTGTTACAACATGAAAATTACACAAACTCTTGAGGGAGGAGGGAGAAGAAGAATTTCATTAACTCAGATACTATACTGATGGAGAAAGCAAATCTAATTTGATTGTGGCAAAAATACACACATTTAGCTGTAAGTATAAGATAAATATTTATAAATGGGTATTATTACAACAATAAATCTTCTGTGTATTTATTCTTAGGTCATGATTCTGTACTACGGACCATTCTGTGCTGTTTTCTCCCTCTCATCTCTACCTTTTGACTAATAAACTTCCAAAAAAGTCTGCATGAGTCATTAGCTCCATGATATTCTCCTCTGCTAATTACCCAGGTCACTTCTGAAATTAAGATACGGTTCCTACACTCTTTTAACTCATTTTTTTCCAAACTGCCATGTGATGACTCCTTTTATGATTATCTAACACAATAAACTATTGGGGTTTTTTTCAATTTCATTCGTTGAATGCTGCCTAGAGTTCTAGGGTCACAATCCTGATTCTAGCACTGCTGAAACAAGCCTAGTTTCTGTAATAATGCTTTTACCTTTGTACTGATTTTACCCAATATCATAAAATTAGAACAGCCAACAAACATTGAAGCTTTTCAGATGAAGCACATACATTTTAACAGAGCTTTTATTTTACAGTTTTGCTACTAGTGAAAAACCTTTTATTTCTGTGGTTTCGTTCCATAGAAATAAGCTGTGTTTTAAGTAGACATTTATAGAAAAGTAAAACAGCAAAATACAGTTTAAAAGGTTAAGTGTTTTTCAGAACTATGAAAAACACAGCAAGACAAATGAAATGCAGAAAACATTTTTATCATCTCTGGCTTCATAAAGCACAAGCCATTATGCAGAGATACACAAAAGGTGCTCAGACGACCTCTATATACACATTATAAAAAAGATCCAGACCTTTTTGACTGTTTTCATTCTCTGTTCTACTAAAAGTAATCATTTTTATTTCCTTATATATGAGAATCATTGCATTCTTATGGCTAATAACTGCAGCATGATCAATACTATAAGTCTTAAACTGTGCTTGATATTTTACTGGGATTTACTCAGCATAACCTTTGACCCCATTTTAAGTGACCACTGGAGAAATATTAAGACAAAAAATGTTGGCACTGCAGCTTTGTTTGGTTTCTCAGAGTTATGCCCACCCAGCCAAGAAGTATAATTAAATACTTTTCTCTTGCTCTATTTCTCATGCCCACACACACACACACGTACGTACCTACGTATACATATGTGTATGTATGCATATGAATATGTATGTACATATAGATATATACACATATGTATATATGTACGTACATCAGAATATACTAAATTTGAAATACCTCTGTTCTGTTAACTCATCTTATCTATTTGATATGAAGTTTTTCAGCTCAGAGATCTGCATCCCTGCATCTGCATACAAACTGCTGCCAAAACCTGTGCCCTAATTTTCTATTTCTGCATCATATAAACGTGCTATGATTATTGAAACCATCACCAGGAAAGAGTCTCTTATTTTTCCAACCAACATGGCACCAAATCACAGGTATGGATTTGTAATGCTACTGATTTTACCTATTAGCACCTACAGATTCCACTGTTCCACACAAAGTAGAAGAACACAGAATGTTCTATGCCATTTCAAGATTGTATCCAAGAAGCATATTCCTAAAAATGTAAACACCCCAAGTAACAATCTGGGCCCAGGTGCATTCATTCTTCTACACGAAACATTGTGCATTCAAGAGTCAGTAGGGATACACCTACTGTATGAACATCTACAGTGTGAAAAATACTTTTTGGTGGCAAAAATATATGGATGTTTTAACTCCAACATCATAATACAAGACTGAGGTTGCCAGTTCTGCTCCATGGCAGCACTGTTAGTTAAGCAGCTTTAGGTCTGATCAGCTGTTTTGAACTCTCTCTTGGCTGCTGCTTGAAAAGAACAAGGGAGGACACAGTGAGGCAGAGGATACTTAAAATAAATCTTGGCTGGTGTGGTGGCTGAGGAAAGAGTTACACCACTTTATCACATACCCTTTGTACAATGTTAAATCTAAATTAATTAAATAAATCAGTTGATGAAATCACCCTATAAATGTGACAGCACATCATAATTCACTGCAGCTGCAAGATCAGGGAGCAGATGGAAGACGTTGGATTTTGCTTTGAGCTGAAGTGCCATTTTGCAGGTCCCGTTCTATTTCTTTCAAGATTACTACAAGCGCATGTGTACAAAGGGCCTGATTCTGCAGCTGCTTATTGCACAGTACTTCACTGTCAGGAGACTTTCCACAAAAACAAAGCAGCTGCAGAGCTATACCTTTCACATTTTATTCACTCATAGGAGGAAAATCCTGGCCCGTGCTACCCCGGTGAAAGCAAGGACAAGAGAGCCTCGGTACTAACAAGCAACCTGGATTTTTCTCATGACAAGCAGTGCCTCACCCAAAACGACATGCTTTACAGGCTGGCTAGTGCTGAATGTTCTTAACTCACCTTTACACCATGCAAAGTGAACAAGAAGGAAGGGAAAATATTAAATGAAAATCTTCTTTAAGAGCAAAGTACATTCCTCATCAAAGGACACAAGCATGGATGTCAATCCCTGTCTTGGGAGGAGACAGCCATGCTGAAGAGTCAAAAAGGGATGATTTGCAGCAACTTACAGTCTCACCCTAAAGCGTAGCACTATACCCTTGGCCGGATTTGTGTTTATGTTGTTGGTTTGGGTTTCTTTTAAATTCTCTCTCAAAATTGCTACAAAGCTTTGATGAGTAGCAAAGGTAATCTCCAAAACATGAATCAAATGGGAAGGGAAGACAAGAGAATCTGGAAAATGCCCGTATCAATGTGCCATGCTCTGAGAACGATTCCTCTGGAGTACAGGCTAAGGCCACCAGAAAACTGGGACTCATCTTCCCTTCTCGCTCAAAGCTGGCCTTAGAAATGAGGATTAACACTGGTTAATATATTAAACATTCCTATGAGTATCTGCCCAAACAGAAATTACTAAGGGGAATAAAAGCTGTAGAGGGAAGAAATTGGCATTTCTTTCCCCACTGAGGTAACACAGTAACTATAATGCACAGTAACTATATGGTGCCTCTCGGATTCCCAGCCTGCAATCGTAATGTTCATAGAGAGAAGCATGAAAAGAGAGGTAATGCCTCTCTTCTGAGGTGAACACTCATCATGATCAGTTAATCTTAACATCTAAGTTTCCAGAAGCCAATGTAATAGAACAGGGGCAGTAAAGAGCTGAACAAGTTACATCGTGTTACCCTACCTTCACATTTCCTCATCTACTGTACTTTTAAGATTTGTTTTGAAAGTTTAAGGGCTCTGTAGACCATTATAGCTGCCACTTAGATTACCATTCTTTCTTCCTACTCAGTTATTTGTTAGGCATATTTGAAAGCTTAAACTTAAAAAAAAATCAATCCTTAGAGCACTTAAAGATCAAGAATGACTTCTAATGCATTACAGCCCCAGAACTACATTTTCTTTAATATCAATTTTCAGACCTCAAACTTACTAGATCATTGCAGCCTGTTTATATTAGAAGCTGAATTGTTATTTTGTTAGTCTTTAATCTTGGTAGTCAACAGACTGTTTTATGAGACTATTGCACGTTCAAGAGAAAGTGGAACTGCTTAAGAAGATCATGGTCCAGATAAAATACCTTAATGATTGCTTCTATGAGAGAACTCTAAACCTTTTGAGTTTCAGAAAAATGCAATGAAAATTTTTCTTTCCAGACTTTTCTTTTTATTATTTTTAGGGGGGGTTGAGACTAATGCTAGCTTTTTTTTTTTTGCAGCAATAACCTGAAAACAAGAAGGGGTTGGGATTGAAATAGTTGATACAGACCTATCAAAATGATGCACTTTCATGTTCTGATAATGGTTGCAAAGGGTTTGGAGTCAAACCTTTGGGTGAGGTACAACTGAGAGAAGAGGTTGGATATTCTGTAATTAGACAGCGAACAGAAACAATTGTTTCCAACAGTTCTCCACTTCAGCCACTAACCTGCAAATGAGAAGGCACACAAAATCATATGCCAAGGTGACTAATTTATTGAAGAGGTAAAAGTAGGGGTTTGATTGCTATTTCATTGGGGTTTTGTGTGGTTGGGGTTTTTTTCTTTTGGTTGGTATTGTTTTGTTCTTTGTTTTTCTTTGGTGTGGTGATTTTCGTTGGGGTTTTTTTTATTTGCTTGTTTGTTCGTTGGGTTTTTTGCTTGCCTTTTGTGTGTTTGTTTTGTCTCGGCTGACCTATTTATGTGCCAAACCATTTCACATTGATTTGTAGGGTTAGAAGTACAGATAATAATCAAAAAACCAAAATGAACAGTAGAAATAGTACCACATGCAATTAATAAAGTTATCACAGCCAAGAAAAAAAGCAGCCCAAATGGATCTGCTTCTTTAGAGAAGAATCCAAGCAGCCTAATCTAGGTTTGAGTTCACGACTAGTCCTCAAAAAGGACCATGAAAGAACAGGGAGACCTGGATTTGATTGGGTTATATTAATCTCTAAATTACTTAACATTAACAGCTGTCATGCAGCATGTGAGAGCAAGTTTGGCACAGAAAAAGCAAGTCTTTCCCATGTAGCTTAATCACAGAAAAGAAGACAAATTGATGGCCAGCTGGGATTGTGGGATCATGGGAGAGGTTGATCATTTTTAACTTTCTGTCCCTCTCTAGTCTACACTATGGCATAGCAATTCATCCATTGATGACAGGAGATTTCAGAAATGAATAAACTACCTTGAGCACTGGGAGATAAATACCCTTTATTACATTTCAATGGTGATTTTATCAAAGAATAGTAGGTGATATGAGATCTTTCTCTTTAAACCTTTCAGTTGCTCATGCTGCTGTTGTGACACATGGCAATCTTAGAGCACTCTGTCCTTATTTCACAAAAATACTGGAAAAATAACTGAAGGCAACTGATAAATCCTGTGTTCCAGAGCTGTTCTCCTACTCTGGTGTAGAAAAGCTTTATAGTAGGCTTCCTTCATGATTCATAATATTGACTTTAGTTTTTTTTAATACCTAATCCAACAGTTTCAAATTAAGCAAAGAACACTCCACTTGATTTGTGAACTATCTTAATATGATGAATAGCGAGAAATCTCTCTCTCGGCCCATTTATATAAACTCCATGCTTTACACAATGCAGCTTGAACTCTTTCTCACCTATCACTACTAGAAATGCTATCTTATTAACATTACTTACATCTACTCATCATCATGACAGAAAAACAACATGATCATATTTACAGCAAGAGTCACAGCTGTGGGTGTCCCTTACAAAATGAAATTAGTTTTGATTTTGTGTCATGACAATGTTCATTAATGACACGGACTCCAAGAGGGCAAGATCAGACAGAACGATGAATCATTGCAACAAAAATAAATTAATAACTTAGCGAGGGTCCACGTACTCCCTCCTCTATCTGACATATTTTAGATGGTCTTCATGTAGCACTGCTGGAATTTGACTCTCTGCCCTTCAAGAAGGAAACTTGTGAATTAAAAGGATGAAACAATAAATACATATATTAAAGCATCATCAAAGGCTCAACAGGCCGTGTTGACCACCTGAATAAAAGTGCTACCCTGGTAGATAACATGATAACAACAACCAACCAAACCAAAAAAATTAAACCAGCAAAAACTGCACGTGGCCCTGTGCCTCTCCGTTTTGTTTGAACTCATGCCAGAAATAATCCTACTATCAGAAATCAGCCAGCTCTGAGAAAGTCTTTAGTTGAATTTGCAAGACAAGTTTGAAAGGCTTTATTTTGGAAAAGCTATTTTAATATTTTCTGAGAAGCTTACATCTGAAAATAAAGTAGCCTAAGTTATAAGATATTTGAGGCAAGGAGCACTTTTGCTCTGCATCTGCAAAATGTCTGATATGTTATTGGGAAATGGATAAATAATAGAAATTAGTATTATTTCTTACTCCTCAAGCAAAATCTGAACATTTTAAAATCCAGGCAAATCTACTTATCTATATGATGCTAATAAGAAAAAATATGTAATTTATAAAGAACATAGATTGCTTTGTGAACCAGAAATACTGGAAACACTGAGATAGTACTAAAATTATTAATCTTTATAGGCTTATGAAGGCTTTGGGCTAGAGATGTGCACAAATAAGTTTCAGTTTAGCGGCATATATGAAAAAAATTTAGAAGATAAAGTTTAAATAAAATAATTACAAGAAATTCCAGTGGTGCCAAGTTAATTTTCTATCAAGATTATAATTGCAGTAAATATCTTTATAGCTGGAAGCACAACTTTTCTCTCTCTGTGTGCCAAAGAGTACAAATACCGTTTGTACACAAGGTGATGGAGGAAATGTCACAACTTTACACACCAAAGGTTCTTTCTCCTATGCTTAATGCAATACATATTAAGAGCTCACTAGTTGAATAAATGAGTGTGTTTAGATGATTTCTTACTTTTTTATTCTTTTTCTTTTAAAAAAATAAAATTAGTAATTTTAATTAAATAGCAATATTTGCTCTAGAGAGCAAACTTGAAACACAAATTGGATTGATCTAATTGTCAGGAAACTGGCTGTAATGTGCTCTTGAGAAGTAATAAAGTGTAACATTAGGTCATAATTTTCTAGATTTTTCTAGCTAATTAGTTTGCTGCTAAGAATACAGACTATTTACAGCACTACCAATTTAAAAACACTTGTCTTCAGCAACCAAAGTCAGGAAATTCATAAGAGATGGTAGGAAAAGCCATATATGTTTATGATCTAGTCCACTTTTTAATTCTTACTAAAATGACATCACAATTCATTAATGTCCTTTTACAGTGGCCAACTCTTTAAACCATCAGGTAAGTTAGAACTCTAGTTTGTTTCTCATCATCTCAGAGACAAGTGGAAGATCTTTGTTCTCAAATCTGCATAAAAGTTAATGGCCCTACAGGAACGACCTGCTGTCTCTTTAGTGAGGGTCTTTCATTTTAAATACCCTGTGTAATTGCCATTACTGACACTCTTCATACCAAATAAGACAAAAAGAGGTAATTTCTACGGCTCATTAGGAGTGGATGGACTAAACAAACAGGTAGGTATGCTGAAAGCCTAGCCACCTTATTTCATAGGTTGTTTTGGCAAATGAGACAGAAAAATCCATTCAGAGGATGAGAAAATACTTGAAGCAGGAATGCTGCAGCTTCCAACAAACTTTTCAGAGCCGTTAGGAAACCTCTGTTAGGAAATACCAAAATGGTACAGTAATAACCCTTCAAAAAGAAGGAAGAATTACAAAAGAGGAATATATGATAGCCTCTAGGACTGTTTCACATACATGCTAATCAAAAATAATTCTGGGGAAACCAACTGATATTTATGAGCATAATAAGAAAGTAAATGGGAAGAGATTAAACTTCTCCTAAGGATGCAGGTACACGTTCATTTATAAATAGGTCTCGGCACTCTTTCTTGTCCTACCTGGTGTTTAGTTCTACCCTCCAAAATTATAATTTAAAATGCTTCTTAGTGTTGGCCTCTGACAGCCATTTATGTAAACAGCTACCTATGTTTACGTGTTTACACATAAAGCTATGCCACGTGAAAGAGAAACTGGCTTACTAAAATGATTTTAAAAGATAAAACTACACTCTTTACTAGTAGGAAATAACTTAAAGAAATCAAACCCCACCACCCAAAAAACCCTACAAAACACAGTCTCCAGAAAAAAAAAAAAAAGAAGAAACAAAAAATAATTTCTATCAAAAAATGGTTGAGGGTAGTTTTTACGAACATAATCTAAAAATATATGGCTAGCTTCCTCTGACAGGCTTCATTTCCAATTTCACACATTATGTGGGCTTGTGGATCAATGGCTCAGAAAGTTTCCTGTTCACTCTAGTCAATTGTGCCCTGCGGTCTTGTTATGCTACGGCTGGGCAGGCACCCCATTCCCAGTTTGCCACCTCCCTGACAGATGTTATTTCCAGGGACGTTGATAGCTTCTAAAGAAAATGTCAAATTAAAAGCACTCAGTAGTGGCCACCTTGCCCAAGACAAGTTTCACAGAAGGAAACGGAAACTGAAGTGATCCACAACCAAGAAAGCACGTGAGAGAAGGGAGAAATGCTTTCCCAGCAGCCAGGGTGGGTGACAGGCATCTAGGAGAGACCATGTCCTGCAGGGTGCACCTCAGCAGCAGCTCCTCACCACTCTTCAGAGCCATGGATAACTCCCCAGTCCAAAGACTATTTAAATGGGCGAGGACCTCCAGGCAAAATTGCAGCTTCTTTCTTGCTTCAGATATCTGTGTCAGAGAAGGAAGGCTCCTGACTGAGGCCCTGAGAACGCTTGAGGCTTTGAGGTAAAAGATGAGTACTTACAGCATGTGACATAATCCAGGGAGGTCAACACGTGTCACTGCTACTTCAAAGCCTTATACTACTGTGCTTGTAAACCACTGATGAATAGAAACAATAAGGATAAAATCAGGTGAAGACCCTGAAGAAACGAAAAATAACCAACTCATATAAAGAACCAAGTACCACTTAATCATATAACTTAAATTGCTCTCATGGGCCAAAGAGGTTAGGGATTTTTTCCCTTTTGTTAAATTCACCATGAATTAGAATTTGACTTTGAAGTAACCAAGACTGTTATGGCAACTGATTATTATTCAAGTGATTTTTTAAAATTAACGCATTGATTAATTGAGTGCCCTTTAACTAAACAACCTGAAAGACATTGTCATCCTCCTGATGAATCATCTCAAGTTCAGGAGAAAAAGCTTTTCAGGAGTTTGTCTTCTCTGTGACACCAGTGAGGGAAGGAGGTGGAGCAGAACCTCTAGCATGGAAATGCCTGAAAGCGTAGATTCATGGTGGATCACATACTGAGGAGGAACCACACTGTGTCATTTTTAACCCAGAATCAGAAGTTCATACTCTGAGACTCTTTCTGATACCACTGTAAACCTTGCTGCATTAAGCAAATTCGTCAGACTATTGTTGGCAAGTCACTTGATATCGTGATATACAAATACAGCAGAGATGTCCTGAACGATGGCAGCAGAGACAACACGACACCTGGTTTTGGGGATATAACCAGAGTTAGAGTCTCTTCAAAACGTCTTTCATACTCTCTCCAGCTCTTTATAAAGGTATGCTATGTGTGCAAGTTGTCTTTTTTTTTCTGCTGAGGTGACTACTATGTTTGCCAGCTTGCAAAGATGCAGTGAAATTGATTTTAGTTTCATGTTTAATGGCTGTGGCACGAGTGGCACCTGCACACTGCGGAGCAGAGCTCCCCCAGCAGTGACCTTTGGCCAAAGCACTCACGGCTCTAAATGGATCTTGGCAACCTACTATTTTGTGGAACAGATTATTAGATGATTACTATGGAAATACAGGACACGAGCAGAATATTAGCAAAATAAAATATAAGCCAATAAATACAGCAGTTGCTTGTTGAAATATAATTTCCAGACAGGTAACTATATAGTAATACAAACAAAACAAACACAGACATTTTCTATCCCCTTTTAAATATTTAGCCTTTGACTCTTCTGGAAAATTATCTTAGTATTTTTGGATTTGGGTTTTTTTGTACTTTTTTTCCCTAGAATACTGCCAGCTTGATTTTTTTCCCCCCCTCTACACCACTCCAGGCTCAAAGTTCTTATTTCTCCCTGACAGACTACTAGCTGAAATCAAACAATCAGTGTTAGTTAAGTTTATAAAAATGGAGTTCCTCATCTTCTAATCAATATTTTTGTTGAATTGCAACACTATAAATTTTCTTGGCCATTTACTTTAGCCCCCTTCCCATACAAACTAACCCTTCCCAACTAGTAGTTAGGGATGTAGCCTATTCATACATTAAAATGATCTATTACCCAAATCCCCAGTGTGCTGTTTTCCGTAATAGATGTTTAAGTACCATACTTTATATGCACACACACATGCACATGAATGGATAAATCACTGAAATCTTTTTGAGGTTCATCCCATGGAAACTGCACGTATCCCTTAATCCCTCCCAAAATAATGACCTTTAATTAATCCAAGACACAAATGAACATGCAAATCTGTATTTAAATTGCTTCTGGAATAAAGATGCACTTAAAAACACTTCAGCATCCCAAAGCCTGGAAGAAAAAATGCAGAAGCAAAGGAATAGGTGAATAGTCATTCACTGAGCATCTCTTTTACTCTGATTAATATACATTGCGGTTCTTTCTCTATTTCTAGTATTTTTATATTTACAATATAAAATGAAACCTTATAAAACTTAACCCATCTTGCCGTGATTTTATTCAGCTGTGACATGAATGGGAATGCTACAGAAGTGATTATGTTACTATTTTCCTAGAAGCATGTATCATGTGAAGTACTAAAATTTGAATTGCTCTCCCTACTTCTCACTTCACAATGTAAATGAACTCCAGTCCTTGTTCCATATCACCAATCTTTCTTAAAAATCCAGGATTTCAGTTGTGCATGCCTGTGCACTGTGGAGTGCAAGACAGCTAATGACATATCTAGTCTTGAACACTGTGACAAGTACATCAACAGGCCACCAGTTTTAACACATGGTTAACAGGACAAAGATTGATTCACCATGTCTTTTGTCCTGTGCTAAACCTATACTTCAAAAGCGCTTATGTTGCTGTCTTCATTACCATATTTGCCCAGTGCCGTGACCTCTTTGTAGCTACATCATTCAGGAAAAGTTATATTAACTCTGCTTCTGAACGTGCTTCAAGTTCCATATATTAAAAAAATAAAATAAATAATAAAAATTAAAAATCAAGGATTTATCTTTCACAGGTGCAATAAAAACAGCTTCTCAGAAAAAAATACATAGAAATATCAGAGTGCAAATACTGACTTTTATGTTGACTCCATTTGATTCCATCTCCCGTACTTCATGTGCTAAGGAACCCCCTAATGGAGGGCCAAGAGTCAAAGGGATTAGCTGGTGCAAAAAATACTACAAACTACCAGTGGCAAAACACATTCTTTGACCTACAAATGAAACATTTCTCTACTATGATATCACCATAGGGCACACTTAGCAGAAACCTCATAGATTTCCTCTATCACAGAACTCACTTCACGTCCCATCAGCAGAGTAAAGGGAGAAATGAGAGGAATGAAGTCCACGTGCAAAGAACTATTGAAATCAGGACTGAAAGGCTAAGGTTTGAGCACTCTGGTACCCATTATCTCCTTAATTATGTGGAATATACTCCCTCAGTCCTCACAGAGCCCCCCCTAATATTTTGGGGGGATTTTGATAGAGTGTGATCAGTTCAGGTGTGTATACAATAAATTAGCCATTGCTCAGTTAAGATATAGAGGAAAGTATAAGGAATATGTTGGATACATGCAAAATAAGTGTTTAAATAGCTTCGAGAAAATCATGATCAACTTTTACAGGGAAAGTGTTTTATTTAGCACTCTGGATTATTCTGATTTTAGAGTATTGAGTCTTAATTCACACCCAAGTAACTATAACTTTCTAACTTACAGAGTACAATGACATGAGAAAGCACCATATTTCATGTCTATGGATGAAGAAAATGCTCTAAAATGCATACATACAACACTAAAATTCTTATCACAGAACTCAGTCCTTAATGAACGCCTATAATGGAGTAAATGTAGGCACTGGAGAACAGAAATTACTATTGCAAGGAATGTTTTATACCACTTAGGGAAGCATTCCTGAGAACTTTACAAATGCTTTAAAACATTTCAATAAAGGAGGTGGTGGAAGGCACAGAAACAAGTGCCTTCAAGTACATTGTGAAAAGTATTCACATGCTTAACTATGCATACTATCCATCTGCTGGGCTTCAAAGTTTGTGGAGCATGTTATAT
The DNA here is from genome assembly GCA_013396755.1 of Sclerurus mexicanus. NCBI lineage: Eukaryota > Metazoa > Chordata > Aves > Passeriformes > Furnariidae > Sclerurus > Sclerurus mexicanus. The sequence continues at coordinate 1,380,373 of VWZF01005181.1, read as the reverse complement.
TCTCAGATGAACTCCTCAAATAATTGTATTTCAGATTAAGATATCTGAGATATAAGGACACCTGATTTTCCTTCCAGCTCCTGCATTAACTTTCCTGTGATCATTGGGCTATCACTGAGATGGGATTTTGTAATGGAGCCTAAAGAAATTCCATAGGGAAATTCCACTGAAATTCTCTGACAAAAGGGCATCTCACTTCTTTATATTTCAAAAGTCTCAACCATGATATTGAAGTGCATCAGTTTCACCATCTGCAGAATGTTTATGACCCTGGCCATGGAAAATGAAGGCAGAGGTGCACAGACCACGCAGGAGCCAGCAGAGAGGTGAAGCAGATTGCTCACTGAGCTCCCGTGAGTAACAGTCTACTCTAAACTGCAGAGCTCACGGCAACAGGTGCACTGGCAGTCCAATACTCTCTCTGTCTGTGGGTGGGTCTGGTATGAGTAACAGAGAACTCACATTGTTGTGCCCTTATACGCACACATAGTTAATATATTCCTTGTTAATAGCACCTAATGACAATTAGACATACAAAAATCCCAGATAAAAATATAAATATGATGAGTTATGTGTAGCAAACACCAGAACTATTTTGACTTTAACTCAAATTTGGTCCTGTATGGAAATATATTGTCATCTAGTCTGAGTATGATTTTGCCATACATTTTCTTTCATGAGACCTGCCTCATTTAGGCTTTGGGTATATTAGATTCTATGTTCTCCTAAGAAGAAAGAGAATGGAGAAACTTTGTGAGGAAAGAATTGAATGTGCCTTGAAACATTTAGAGATTCTGCATGTTTCAATTCTAAAACTACTTTCTCCTTTTCATTCCACACGTGTATACTGACCAGACATATGACTGGCATAGAAGTAAGCATAATAACATTGTGATACAGTTCCTTGCACTTCCGTTCCCATTACGGTAATGGTCACTTTGGATTTTTGTTTTTAAGCTCCTTCATGGTAGAGTACTACTGTAAACTTCATCTGACTTCAGAATATACACTGGAGGAAATACAGGACTCAAAACTGACAAAATAGCCTGCCAGAGTGAAAAACAAAGAAACTGCCTATTTAAGTGACAGCATGCACAAGAGTAGTTAGGAGACCAGAGAAAGGGAAAGTTTGGTTGTTCTGAGTTTATATGTTCATTGCTAAGAGGAATGTTTGAATGACCAGCTACTATACCTAAGTAAATGGGCTAAGGATTAGAATTACATTTAAATGCAAAATACAGCCCTAGAGTCACATCAATTAAACTACAACAGAATTATTTGGAAGGCTGTAGTACAGAGTGTGCCCCTGCTGACCTCACTGTCAAAATGACTTCCATACACAGGCAACAGAATTAGACTTCTCTCTGTAATCTCTCCATTGGCCACGAAAGAAAGACTTCTGATTTATTTATAAAAACACACACACATAAACATGTGTGCAAACACCCACTCACTTCTACATGTACTTGAGAAAAACATAGTGGAGGTAAGCATCCCCTTGCCATCATAAATGAGGGCAGACACAGAGATATTGAATACTTCCAAGTCGTGAATGTCTGAACTAGAACCACATTACCATCCTGGAGAGCACATCTTATGGAAACTGCTATTGCATGATTAACTAGTGTCTAAATCCCTGGAGGGATGCAAAACAATTATTCTTAGCCACAGCACAGTTACTGTATTTGTATTAATGGAAGGGGAGAAGAGGACCATCTGCAGCGATTTCTAATAGGCAGCTGCAATAAAAAAATACCCAAACAAATTAAGTAAGTGCATTTTTGTTGCTCTCTTCGAAGCTGTAAAATCCCTGCTTTGGACACTGCAAGACATGTGAGCAAGACTAATTCCACTTTTGCTTTTAACACTGGATTCACAAAGCAGCAATACCAAATTCACAGGGGGAAATCGGAACATTGAGACACACAGCTAGGTAGCTATAACACAAACCCTGAAGGAGCAGAGCAGACACAGGATGAAAAGAAACTACCAAAGAATGGGAAATGGTCTATTTGTATCTGTGTCCATGAATGCTTAGTTTACAAGCCAAAGGGAGCCAATGGAAATCATGGCCCAAAGCACTGGTCCTCAGCCTCTCTGCATTGTGACTGGAAAATTCAATGGCAGTTTCAGAGCTATTTAAAGCTTATAGTTCATAAAAATAAAAGACAAACAGCATTTCAATGTAGTAGGCGGTCCACTATGAACTCTGATGTATAACTGCTTCAACACAACTTATTGGTTATTTGCAAAGAAATACCTTATTAATAAAGGGAGAATGAAAATAATAGATGAAGATATGCATATAAATTTAGCCTACATGCAGCTAGGTTGCTACAGTTTCAAACTGTATTTGATGTAATTTAATTAGAAATATTGATTAAAATGAAGCCAGCTCACTGGAAGGATGATGATAATAGGCTAATAATAACAATTGATTTTGCTTTGATAAATGAACCAAAAAGCAAGCTGAAGGTACTTAGATTTTGACCTATTTAAGGCCCACATTCCCTTTTCTTCTTTGCTTTATTGAATTTCTGAGATTTGTCCAAAGTATTATTAGAATGATACATCTGAAAAACACATAATTCACAGAAAGATTTGACAACTGCTGCTTCTGTGATGGCCCATTTTGAAATGCAGAGTTGTTGGGTCCCCCCCTCACTCCACTCCAGCTTTACTGAATTACATGTAGTGTGTGAGCAGCAGCAATAGTAATTAAAAATAATGAGGCCTGCTAGGTCTCCTAATTCTATTATCTTTATAGCATCAGGCTTCAAGCAACTCACCAGCAAAACAGCCCAGATGAGAAATCTCTTCAGAAGGTTCGGTGGTTGTTTACATGCAACAGGATAATCTTTCCAGTCTGGAAATAAATAAATAAAATCAGAAAACAAAATCAAAAGCAGACATTAGTAGACATGGTTCAATAAAAAGTAAAGGTTAAGTAGTTGATAACTGGCATAAAACTATTTTTTTTTCCCCACAAGAAAACCTGAGGTAACTGAATAAGGTGCTGTATCATTATTTTCTCATTTCCTCACAGAAATTCTTATTTCTTTATGAAATAAAACGAAGATCAGAATTTTGAATATACTGACTTTCTGTGTACCTTATTAACTCAGTGTAAAAAACCACAGAAGCTGCCTTCAGTTTCAGTGGAACTGACAACACTATTCTAACTTGGAGGGTGCTAAGAAGTCAAACAAGCCTAGGTCTAAACCAGGACTATGGCACAGAAAGTCCTTTGTCTCTCCAAAACTATTAACCACAGAATTCTGTTTTACTGCTGCTACACTCTGACACTGTCTCTGAGCCCCACAAGCTATAACTGAGCAGTAGGAGATGTTTTTTGCAGCTTGCTAACACTTAATTCCGTACATGACAAATGAAACAGGAGAATTTCAGTACCTAGGTTTAACATTTGCAAAACAACTTTCAGAAGGCGATTAAGCATTGTGCAATCTTTCTGTTTCTGCAGGCAATCAGAACCAAGAGCCTCCTGGAAAACTAGGAATAGGCACCCTTTGACTCTAGAGCTTCATTCAACAGCTCGTTTGTGTTCATTGCACCACCGGCTCTCGAGTAAGGGCTTTCTCCACCATGACAGGAGGCTCATTTACAGCATTAGAGGTGAAATTTGCACGTCTGTGTGCACACACCAGGGGCTGGGGTGAAGAGCTTACAATAGTTTTTGTACCCCGTACGATGGGTTTTGTACCCCGTATGGCAAATTTTGTCAAATGAAGAGAGCGGCTGCGATTACAGCGTTTGACCTCATTACAAACATCCTCAAGCCTTTGAATCACAAAGGTGACCAACGCCACTAAGACATTAAAAAAGTAGCTATTTAAGATGATGATCACAGTGAGTCACAGTTTAAGCACATGGAAACTACACATTACTATTTCCAAATGTTTCCCAAAAACTTGATCCTCTTGCAGCAGAGTTTAGAAGGTAATCCAAACTGGCAGGAGCTGTGGTAGCAGCTATTACTTGCAGATTTGGGGTGGGGAGTAAAATTAAAAATAAAAACATTCAAGAAATGGAACTTGTGTTTTGCATGAAAAATCTAAGAAGTCTAATTTTTTTTTAAACTTATTTATTTTAAATGGAACTGGGAATAGAAATACAAAAAGATAATTTCTCTCAAGTCTATTTTCACATTTTGGAACACGATACAAAATAATACCACTGACATTAGATGCCATTTATTTTTGCAATTTAAATGGCAACATCAAACCCCAAAAATCTATTGCAAAACAGATTTATTTTTTTTTTCTAATTTTGTGACACCACTTTATTTGAAATGTTTTAGCCAGCTGCAGGTCTTTCCACCAATCAAGGTATGTTTCAGGATATGTTTTATTTTTAAGATATAAATCTTAAAAATATGGATTTTGTAGATTTACTCAATGTATTTTTATTTTCTAAGCTGCTTGGGTTTTGGGTTTGCTTTTTTTTTTTTTTTAAGATAATGGTAGAGCATACCTAACAATTCTGAAAAACAAGCTTACTTCAACAGCCAAAAATATAGAACTAATTTTTCAGGGGCATATTTGTACTCCTGGATCAAGAAGATAATGCACATAAATTCAGTATGACATTGCTTAATTAAGGGATAAGTAATAATGAAATAAAGCTCTATATCACATCTTTTTGGCGCATACAGTATAGACACAGTCTCTCCAGAAAACATGCCTGTCTGCCGGAATTGAGTTGCCTGTGGACTCCTCCACACCAGAAGTCACAAAAAAGGAATAGCAAAAGCAAAGGTCAGAGGCCAACAACAGAAAGTGAGAGATTTTTCTTACCTATTTCTTTTAAATAGGTAAGAAAAACCTTGAAATTTAGCACAAATGGAAGCAAGGAGTGCTGCCTATTTGAGATTGGTAATTAACCCTCTGTGATCCGTGCATCACTTGCTAGAAACAGCCGGAGCTGAAGGGGAGCTGCAGGAGATGTTTACAAACATCTTTGGCATCTGGCAAACACAGTATCATGAGACTTCCAACTAACCTGGACTCCTGACTACCTGTTCTTCAGAAATGCACAACCATGTTTTCCTGGGACTCAGGCAGAAATCCACTTTGCCTTCTATCTTATATCCCTAGTATCAGTATCAATGTTTTCAAATGTGGATGTTGATATTTTAGGACATATTACACAAGAATCTTCACATGGTTCTCCACACATCTCTATATGAACATAGACTTCAAAACAGGTTGGCCTTGGTTCTCATGTGCAAAAGAGCAAAGACAACTCAACACTACATGTTTCAAATACCTTAGCAGAGCGAGATGAGTTCAAACAGAGACTTAATAAATAAAGAATCAAAGCACTGGACATGTAAGCACAGAAGTGGAATCCTCAATGATTTTAATGGCAGTTTTGAAGAGAATCTAAGTTGCGACCTGTTATGCATTTGATTTAACAGTTGTTGTTTATTTCATCATCTGATTTTTTTATCCTCTGTACCCTCTTCCAGCTATCTCATATATCATCCTCATAATTGCTGTGGATTGGAGAACACTATTCTGTGAACTAAGTGGAAATGGAAAGCTTAGGAGGAAAGTCACAGATAATTACACTGGTTAGTATTAGTCAGAGTCCAAGTAGTGCTGGCAGAGAAATGCAAGGAAATATTAAATTGTTTTTCAGCTGAATGTTGGAGAGTTGCTGTATGGAATCACAGGGAAGGCACTCAGGGAAAAATGTATTAAAAAATAAGCAGTGTGTTCCAAAGAGAAACAGCCCATCCCTGCTTCCTTTCAGGGATTCACAACGGAACACTGGAACTCCTAAAGGAAAAATTCATTAACTTCACATATAACCACTGAACAAACATATAAACAGCCCCAATGGAATTAAAAAAAGGGGAGGGGAGGAGCAATAGACCCTTCTGATTATGTGGATTTAGGCATCAGAAGCAATCAACCTCACTAGTGCAAGAAAAAAAAGCACCTAGTAAATGTATGACTCCAGTGAAACATCATATATCCACTCTTATTGGGAACTTCCATAGCAATCATCTGCATCATTGTTACTTTTAATTAAATGCGCATTAACACAATAATGATGAAAGGCTCTTGTGAGATACAGACAAAATGACATCTTACAGAACTGAACATAGTTTGTATCTAAGGAAATTAGAGAAGTAATAATTAAGACGTTAATTATAAAATCATCTTAATAAGATCATTTCAAGCTGCCTTGTAAAATGCACCCTTACCCTCTGTTCCTGGTTCTTTGCTCCTACCTTAGGATGACACTAATGAACACATCACCATAACGTGAGCTGGATCAGGAACTTGATTCAACCAAGAACTTGCCAAGTTAAAAAAAGGTTCCTTTTCAGCCTGGATCAGGTCCCCTGTTCTAGGTTCAGGGCATGATCACATGGACTCAGGAGCACAGGAGGAATGGAATGAGCAGCTGGTAGTGCTAGGGAGGGAGTATGGGACTGTCCTTGCAACAGCGCTGCAGAATTATACCAAATGGAGCTGGCTGTATAATCTCAGCCTGGGCTCTGATTCTCTCCAAGGCTACAACAAGACAAATAGCACTATTAAATAGGCCCTGAAAAACAGAACATGCTCCAACATACATGCATCAATTGTACATCCTAAAGCACTTCTGAAACCTACAGGGACATTACTTCTGTCTCTATCAGCAGAAAAGGCAAAACCAGTGTTTTCAAATTTGTGACAGAATTGCAGAGAGAGGAAATGGCTAAGCAAGAACAATTAATGCTTTTCTCAATTATGCCTTGATAAAAGTTCATTCCCTCCACACACTGTCTACTTACTTTCCAGATGGAAATAGATTAAATTAATTGGGTTAAGCATGTTTTGCTAATGGCAGTACAGAAAGGGTATCTACAGACCTACAGTGAACAGGTACAGCAGCTGTGCAAGTGAACCACCTTGGCTAAGAACTACAAAAAGACCCCTTTTGATATATGCCAATTACTTATATCTCTTTCACACAAAGAACAAAAAGGGAATATTTTTTCTAAATGATAACAGCTTCTCATAAACTCCGGACTTACACTACAGCCAACCTTTTCCCAATATTATCAGCCTCACAAAATCACAATTTATCATTTTGGTATTCAGAGTCTCAGCTTTGCAAATATTATAATTGCTTTCTGGCTCTTATTAGTGGAAACTTTAATTTGTTGAGACTACATATGCCAGAACTGGTCATTCTTCTAAAAGTGATTGTATATATATTCTCCAAATTCTATGCTAATAGGCCACTTAGAAATATATGCAGTTGCAGAAGTCCTACTGAAGACAGAAAGAGCAGCCAGATTCCAGGTTAGTCACTGGCATTGCCCAAAGATATATAGTGAGGATCCCTTTCAAGTGGATCATCAGGAGGCATTCACAAAGTGGAAAATAAATCAAAATATCATTGACATGTGTTTCCTCTTGGCTTTAAGATTAGGAGCAAGATTTCTCTGAATATGTGCCTAAAATGTTTTCTTTTGATGCTAAGGAGATTGAAATTGGCTTCTTTACATGGGTGTATCCGCATGTCTCCGTTTGATATCTGTTAAGCAGAATTAAGGCTTATTTTTTTAATCTAAATAACTACATTAAGTTGAAATAGCTCTGCCACTGAGAAAAGCAGATGCTGGAGCTGGCCTTTCTAAACTCCAGGCAAAGTTTGCCATGAAATACAGTAATGACTTTTTTGTCTTGTCTTTGTATCTGTGTGTGCTAAAACTATACTATTTGCAAAACAACAAGTAGTATCACAAATACATTTGCTATACTACTTGATAAAATTTGCTTACTGTATCTCAGACTGAATGCTTTACTCTGTCTTCAACGTAGACATGGAAATCATAAAAACCTGCAGTCATGTCCTTTACCTTAGCATACCTTTCAAATTTTACAGAATCTTACAAGTTGCAAAATTTGGACAAGTAGAACAAACACTGCCATTAACATATAGCGTGCTACCAGAGCAGGACCGTGAGATTAAAATGCTTGTGAAAGTCACCTGCACAAATGACAAGAAATTCAGCTTTTCACCCTGGTGAGTAGATGCAGTGCTGAGGGCACCATTCTGGTCCTGGCATGGTCCAGGTGCTGACTATGACAGTCACTGCTGCCTCCCTCCTATTCATTCCTACTTTTCCTGTTTGCTGTCACTGGCACACACACATAACCATGCCAAGAACTGGGTTCATAGAATTGTTTCAGCTGAAAATTTGCTGGGGAGGAGGAGAAACGGGGACAATGGGGGTCAACAGGAGATGCCTGCAATTAGATTGGCTTAAACTAATCTAGAAACAATACCCTTAGTACCCTAAGAGGCCATTCCTCTTTGTATCTATCAAGATGTGCAGGGAGTTGGCAACCCCATTTAATTGCATAGGCATAGCTAAAAGCTATGAATGAGAAAGGAAGGAGATAGCCTTGTCTGAAACTTTATAATGCAACCTGGTGCACTGTAGACATAATAAAATTATTTGCTAAGCCAGTCCACACATTAGAAGACCAGCTGCCTAGTGCCTAACTATGAAATTACTCTGCAAATGAAAAGCAGGAATAAAGAGTAGCCAAATGGAAAAATACTTCCTGACCCAGCCAAAGAAAATAATTTACAACAGTTTCCCAGCACAGAGAAAGAAAAAAGGGTGCATGCACAGCAGTAGGTTGTAGAAACAGAACTTCAGAGTAGTCAGAGAATAATTAAGTATTTGAATGGGTGTTTCAAAGACCCACCCAAAGTTATATGGGGAAAATAGAGCTAGACCTTTTATATAGTATAGTTTAATGGCAGAGGATGTTTAAGATCTAATATTCTACATGTAGGAACAAGCAACTGATACTGTAACAATATTTATATGAAAGTAAAATCATCTGCATCTCCATACCACCTTTCATTCAGTGACCCCCAAGTTCTTTATATATCATTGTGTACTACTAATGCAAAGCAAGGCTACTTCTCTAAAGTCAGTAAAGAGACTATTTCATAATGCTAGTCCATCCCTGAATGGAACTTAGAGCATTTTATAGGCATGAAAATAGCCACAGATTTGCCCCACTGCGTGTCAAAGACAAACCCTAAGGTATTATTCCTTCCCCAGTGAAATAAATGATAAAAAAATTGTGTTGGCTTTCCCGTGGCTTTTTCACCATAGGAGTTATATTCTCAGCAAGTTTAAATTACCTTAACTTCAATTAACTTAATGGATCTATAGCAATTTATTCGCACAAATAACGTGCTTTAAGTATTCTGAGGTACCATTCAACTATAACTAGGGGAAATCAATTCTAATTATTACCCTTGCCCCCACCCCCTCAAATAATAAAAAAAAAAAACCAACACCCTAGTTTTAGACTTTTGCCCATAACAGCTGTGGGACTATGGTGTAAAAATAAGTGTCTGCCTTCTTAGACTTGTCATCACATGCCTAATTAAAAACATGTATCCTTTTTTGGAGGCCCAGGCCTTGGAAAAACATTTTGGCAGCCTTGTCCTAGTTGCTGTTGAATGTTTTTTGATGTTACGCTGTTTTGAACTGAAAGTCTTCTGCACACAATAGAACAAAGAGACATATTTTCTACAGATACACAGGGAGAGAGTCAAGAGTGTAATTTGCACTGTTCTGCCTGCACTATGCTCTTAAGAAAAATGCTGTTAATATAAAACTTCTATACCTAGCTACCATAAGGTTTTTTCATTTTCTTTTGTTTTCTTTTTCAAAAATTCTATCAGTTTAGTAGAAGCCTCACATCTTTCAGATGAACCCTCAATATATACAGATTGACATAAGTATAAGGACTGCTTAAGGACCACTGGTTCTCTTGGATACTGTGAGTGAAGTGTTACTGAACACTATCACAGAGTCACTATGGAAAAACAAGAAATTATTTCAGTATTTTAAGATCACAGCAGAGTTAGGGATGGAAACCAATTCCCCCAAACTTCTATTCTGCACCTCAAACTTTGGAGGGAGCTGGAGTTTCAAAGGAACACTTACACTGCAATTGGTGATCACTTCTTCAGATAAGGACCCAGCTCTCCCTAACTTTCAGTGATGGGGTTTTTCAGGCTTTTGCATTACTTAAGTTTCATGAGGTGTGCAAAGCTCAAGCCTTGGCCCTCAGTGTGAACACTGAAAAATTTATACCTATGAACAAGGAGATTTCAGTCACTTGGAGGGTGGTAATCTCTCTGGTACAATACATAAAGAACTTCATTCACAGAAATAAAAAGAAAAGCCTTTACTCCCTTTTAAATGCAATAAAGAAAAATACAAGCACACTGAAGTATTAAACTCCTTCTGATTTGTGCATATTTTGTCAGAAGAAGAGTGTTAAACCCTCTTATCCATGCAAATTATAGAATTTAGAATTTTTCTGTGACAGTTACGTAGCCACCCATCATTTTGCAACATAAACCCATTCAGCAGGTTATTTGGATTTTCTGCGTAACAAAAAAATTACGTCACAGTGTTACTGGTAATGCAATAGCTGGTATTAGACAGTACGTATGAAGGCACATGTTCCCAGGACTAGACAGAACAGAATAGTGAGAAGCAACAAAAGGTATTTAGAAGCCAGTGAAAAAAATTGTTGCTAATACAAGCAGGTGATATCCATTTCCCATGGCATACAGAGTTTCTTTCCACTCTTCCACTTATAAGCCAGGGAAAACATTGACAAAAAAAGCCATAGGAAAAAAAGAAAAAAAATCATGCACAAGAAGCCATAGCAAAAAATAGTGCAGCTGTGCCCAAGAAAAAAAACATTCCTATACATATATATGTATGCACATGTGTGTATATATCTTTTATTTGAGACATTCACCTTTTGACTACTTGAGATGCCATTCTGAATGTTTATTAACCCCATCTACTGTGAAGCAGGAAACAGAGACAATCTTTTCCTACAGAGTAAAAGGGGACAAAAACATGTTCTCTAAGCTCCGTTGCAGATCACATAACCCAAAGCTGACTCCGTTTGCTCCTACAGTTAACAAATTTAATCAACACCCGGTCACCAACTGACTTATTCAGAAGATTTCTGAGATTTAATAAGCTCAGCTTAGAAGCATCAGTGGACCAATATGAACATGGGAATTAGCCAAGACTTCTTCAAGACAAGAGAATTTGCAGAAAACATAGTGTTTGGCAAAAAATCAACTCCAATTTACCTGAGAATATGGTGCTCTCTGGATAGAAAGCAATAAAGAAAGCATTACATTCTGCCAGTCCTATTGAAAAACTGCTAAAGAGAGACATTAATGTAAATATTAACATAAAGTTTAAAAGTATATCAATTTATTCCCTAATGATAATTTCTTCTCATATTCTCTAAAATTCTAGAGAATACAAACAAACTTGCAGAGAAAAAAGGATGTTTCTTTGCAGAAGATCAGAGAAGAGGCAGAGGGAGCTTAGCAAACAAATTCATAGTTTTCGTCTTAGGAGCGTGTCTTTTACACACCACAAGTGTTCTAATTCCCTTGCTTATGAACTTAAAAATTAAACTCTTCTGAAATGTTTCTGAGTACATCGGATTTTTTGCCATGTTGATTCAAAAGAATCCTTACTTTTCTTATTCAGAGACAAGACAATATCACAACATTTGAGAAGATTCTATTCTCTTAATAAACTATAAAACTGAAAAATGCACCTTCAGGATATTCTATCAGGAGATTTTTGCTGGGATACAAGTGATTATGGCCCTTCAACAGCAACAGAATTAATGTTACAATGTTATAGAGAAATTTAAAGAAAAGAGCCTGCAAAATTGAAATGTTTTGAAACAAGGATGACTGATACAGAATAAAATGTCCAATTTACAAGACAAAAAAATAAGAAATATGATCATTTTAAGAGATATTTAAATCCGTTGGTGTTACCACAGTACGTGGGAGTCCAATCATGAAACCAGTCCTGCTATAAATTGGGCAAACTCTTAAGCAAAGGAACAGTCACCTAGACAGAGTATTCAGCATAAGCAGAAAACGATGGAAATGAACCAATACAGAGGTTTAGGGCATTTCAGTACCCTCATGCTTTCTGGAAGAAATTATTACAGTAATAATTGGTTATTTTGGTTGATATTACTAAATGAAATTTTGTGGTACTTGGCTAATTTTTACTCATATGAGCTGCCAACTGACTTTATGGTTATTCATTATCAATTCAGTTTTGGCCCAAGGTTTTCATTTCTGACTTTCTGCTTGGATACTTGCAGATGTGGTGAGAATGTCAGTATGCTAAAGTGTCTTTTGGTAGGCTTTTTATAGACGTTTGTGGGAACTTTTGTGTTTGCGACTCCAAGCAGAGTATTATTCAGCACCACAGCGACATAATTAAAATGCACGACTTAAAAAGCTCAGGGGGTTATTTTTTCCCTTCTTATCTGTCAGTGATGCAAAACGTTAATAACAGGGTTCCCACTTCTGGAAAAACCTCCATTAAAGCCAGCTAGGCAAACCTATAGCATCACTCACCTCTGCCTGGCACATAGTGCCCTAGCTCTTGCCACCTCCTACCAGGGTACAAGCACATGCGCCAATCTGTCCCTGAGCATTGGGCTCCTCTGAAGCCCAAACTCAAAATCAGTCAGTAGGAGCTTTTTTGGCACTCTGTGAAGCTGTAGCAGGAACCAATACAGCTGTTAGTCACTGTTTAATAGGCTTTTCAATACAAGTGTGGTGAATGACACTTTTCAGCCTGCTTCCAGCTCCTCTCCCCAGCTTTCCTCATCTCATAGATAAAGGAACCAGAGGAAAAACTCCGGTAAGGTGCAACAAACACATGGTAGCTGATACTCCACCACTGCCACTAAACTGGGCCTTTCAAAATAGCGCCTGTGTTTTTTTGCTGCAAAACACCTACAAAATTGCCAAGGCGTGAAACTAATGTTAGCCTGAAGAGCAACATTTTCCCCTTCCCAGTAACTCAAAAATTTTAGGTCTTCTCTTTGTGTCTTCTATGTCTTTTTCCCATTAAGATAGTCTCTCCATCCAAGAGAATGTCATGTTTTTTAGCAGGAAAGTCACACTTGTAGCAATGAAGTGGATGACCAAGAGAACTTCATAATGTATTGAGACTAGGAAATTCTCCCCCACATTAAACAACGAGTTATAAACATTTTAACATTCATTTGTAAAGCAAACAAAATTTTTCCTTCTTCTATCACCACTAAGAGACACGCGGGTTAACTGTGTCCTAACAAATTCCCTGACCACTTCCATCTTCAACAAGTATTGCAGATGTAAGGTTTGCATGCAGTTTTATATCTGCAGTTTGTAAAATTGTTTGGGGATTTTTTTTGATTGTCGTTTCAGTGTTCGGGCTGTGGATTGCTTTGTTGTTTTAATTCAAAACAACTACTAAACCAAACTGCACATGGAATTGTTAGATCAAGTGTGTGCAAACTGCATCTATACATTAAGAAGTTTACTCTGTCACAGTCAGAGTTTGAACATGCAAAGCCAAGATTTTAACAAACACATGTAAGTCTCCTTCAATAAGATCCAAAGGCTGTTTATCTGGCTATGTAATGGTCCTGCACATTCACCTACAAAGGCAGCTTCTGTTTAGAAAGGATCTTTTAAAAAACAAATTATTATCACTTTCTTGAACGTATTCTAAACTTTGAAATATCTTTAAGAGATTGATTACAGAGTAATTCTGCTCATCTCTTAAAGCACACACTCCCAAATACCACCAATGAAGAGTCTAACAACTTGATTCTGGAGAGCAAAACCTGTGTATTCTGTACCCCAAAATTCATCTTTCCAAGAAAACAAAAGAAACAAGCCCGGTTATAAGCAAAAGAAAACTTCACCCTGCAGGCTGTTCTCTGCGGACATTAGGTAACAGATTATCCATTTATAACTCACAATAATTTTTGTCTCATTGACATTGTAAAGGAAAAATCACCGCAAAATTAAATCCACACCAATAGGCAGCAAGAAGAGACTGATTTTCTCCTCTCTGGGTTTTCTTTTTTACATTGTTCTACAGTGTCTTTGTACCCCTCATGAACACTCAAAGAAATCATTAAATCCCCAGTGAGGACATTCAGTATTTGCCATTTTCCAAAGTGAGTATGTTGCTAGAGAAAGGGATTGGAAGGATTTAGAAACTTGCTCTAAACTTCAAAATTGGTAGGAGAGTCAGATACAAACACAGCAAACTGGGTAGAAGGAGGCACAGCTCAGAAGTACGGGAAGCAATGTAAATGGCAAGGACATGGCTCCTGGGTCTTTAGAAGCTGTGCTTTTCCAGGAAGGTGGTTGCACAGTGCCCCAAAAACAGGGTAAGTTTTTCAATTGCATTTTCTCAAATACTATGTGATTGTAAAGCAAATTACTGATATTTCTTCCTTGCATCAGTAAAAAATGAAAATTCTTTATACAAATATACAGTGATCAGATGCAAAAGGAGCACAGTGAGAACATAAATTTGAACCAATGTGTACTACATGCAGACTTAAGTTCATCATCTGAGACTTCAGATGACTAAGATTTTAACTGAAGACTTAATACCTTCCCAAAAGCCTAAGAAGAGACCTTGCAAATACAGGTGGTACAGATGAAATGGAAAACAGCCAGTCTCTCACAAGCAAGTCAAAAAAAGTCAGACGTAAAATAAGTACACAGTGAAGTTACTTTAGAAGAAAGCTTAATAGATTATTTATTCACTCAACATGAGGCTAAGCATTGTCCCACGGAAACCAGACAGAGGCATAAACTGCTGCTTCAATTCAAGTGGAAATCCTAACCACCCTTCTGGCTATTGCTTCGCACATACGTTAATGTCAATAACAAATTTCAAAACAAATCTTCTGTTGGGTTACAAAAATGCTGTGAAGACAGTATACAATCAACTGTTCTTCCTCCTGGAGCGCCAAAATCAGTAACACTGACTGAAATAATTTAAAATCACTATAATGCTCACATATACAACCACACACGTTTGTTTGTTTTTAAAAACAACTGTGACTAAACAAGGCAGAACAGGGAATCCTTGCTCAAAAGTGGAGCAGCAAAATTATTCAAAATCGCATTTCAATTAATTTTAAAAAATTAATTGAAATTAATTTAAAATTCAATGTTATGTAAATAAAATCAATTGGTCAAACTGGTCATACTAATGGGTATGAGCAATGCTTACGAGCACCTGCATTAGGGTGTAAAGTTAGTTTTAAGTGTGTGCATCTGGTCCCTTATCAGTGAGTTGCAGAGGGCAATCGGTGGTTAATGTCTCATCTCCCAGTGGGAACTCAGGATCAGCAGTGTCAGAGCCACTGCAAAATCGCTTATCATTAAACCATCCTGCTCCAATACCAGTTTACAAAATAATAGTATTCTTCCATACAGGAAGGAGGAAAACAGAAATAAACCTGACAACACTGGAAGGTCCTTCAGCACATATGAACGGGAGAAAACAGTCACTTAATTTAAGTTCCAAAAAATTAATCACTAAAAAAGAAAAAAGAGTTGTAGTGAGTAGAGAGAATACCACTAGAGGAAGCTCTACATAACTTTGCTTTAAAGCTGATTTGTCCAAATGATCTTATACTAAGCATACTACCCTTATACAACCCTTGCTGGTTAATATAAATGTCTAAAGCACTAGAAAGAAGCATGAAGCCATAAATAAGTAAGTGATATTTAGCCAATAAGACATGACACACAAATAATTTCTGGACCATTATTGAATGTCTCAGGTGTATTGTAAAGCATGGGGCCGAAGGTCTAGATTGTCTTATCTTTCTCGTAAAACTGGAATAATGAAAAATGAGGGAAGAGGGCATCAGGGAAAAGTCATACTCCTGTTCTTCCAGATGGATGCCATGGTTAAAATATGGCTCAAGGCCCAGATGAGAGCTAAATTTTTGGTCAAAGACTAATTAATTTCTTGGATATGAAAGGTGACTGTATCTTGATTTAGGCTTAAATTTAAAGGTTTACATTTCACCAGTCACTAAATTAATTTATGACTTCTGCAATCTCACACAGGGATTTGAAAGCTTTCTGCTCTTACTCAAATTTACCAACAAACCAGAGAGCAACCTAAACCATTTGGAGATACATCTATGGGAACTAGGAGTTGACAACCTTCTAAAAAGCTACGCTGAGTTGCTTAGGGTAGCAAGGAGCAGGAAGACAGCAATAGCAGAACTTTCTGGAGGACTACCTGCATCTTTTTCTCAATAGCCGACTGTCACGGGGTTTTGTAAGCTGCTCCTTTTTGTTCTTGTATTTACCACGGGCCTTTCTGTCCTTCCCCTCTGCACCCTCACTACCTGCAGGGACAACTTTCCCACCTCTCCCTTGTAGTTAAAGGACTAAGGTGGAGTGTTTGCATTACATCATTACAGCAGCTTGCAATTTCAACTTTACAATCTAAATCAGACCTTTAAAACTGTCCTCCAATTTCTAAAACTTCAGATAGATTGATTCAACATATACAGGTATAAAAAGAATTTTGCCCTTTTATTTGGGCAACAT
The DNA here is from genome assembly GCA_013396755.1 of Sclerurus mexicanus. Classification (NCBI taxonomy): domain Eukaryota; kingdom Metazoa; phylum Chordata; class Aves; order Passeriformes; family Furnariidae; genus Sclerurus; species Sclerurus mexicanus. The sequence continues at coordinate 1,363,873 of VWZF01005181.1, read as the reverse complement.
AGTGGTTTCCCCATCTCAATATTCATATTACAGTAGGTGTGTTACACATTTTTTATTTACCATTCTACTATGGCTAATGATTAGAATCAGCACACGATTAGGATTACCAATTTGCCTTTAAAAAAAACAAACAGAAAATTACTTCTTACTAATTTTTCAGCTAAGAAAAAGCAGGAACCTTTATGGATAATTCAACCCACGGATTTCTAAGAGATGCTCTGTTAGTCAGAGTGCCACTGAGTCCATTTTACAAAGAAGGTAAATTTTTTTGACAGCAATGACTTTTAATTTCTGGTAAGGGACTTGTTTTTCCTAACTATGTAGATGTACAGAGCCGTGAGAAAAACCTGAAAGTAAAAGACATTCTTATATGTTTGTCTTTAATTTCAGCCACAACAAACTACCCAAGGGATTTTATCTGACGCTTTAATCTCAGTATTGATTAGGAGAGATGAAGGAATTTGTTGAACTTGTTGTTTTTAATTGATTTTCTACAACACTGACATTATGACTTCTATTTGTTGGCTATCACGGATACAGATCAACAAACAAGTACTTAGTTGTAATGAACCAACCAACCTCCACAGGCACAGAGAAAAAGCCAGTTAGCCCCAGTCCTCAGACAATTCTCAAGTAACCTGTGAGTATTACTATATAGATGACTGAAAGAAGAGGTGAATAACCCTTATTCTGATCTTTTTGTAGGTATAAAGCCTTCTGTTATCAAACATACCCATTCCACTGGTGCATCTTGGAGAGTATCACAATGAGAGAGCAGCTTAGAAAAACATCACATTCATCACAGGTTTTTTCCATCTACTAAACAAATATTTTATATTTCTAAACAAGTGTTTGCTACTCTTTAAAGCAACAAAATAGTTAAAAGTGCAGCCCTGACACCAGGCTGGATTAAACAATTTCCCAGCAAACCACCCAGCAAAAGTCTGCGGGGATTTCTAGCACACACCATGATGTCACAACACAGCAGCTGCACGGAAGGGAGCTCTGCTGAAAGGCCACTGACAACACATGAGACACACTGGGGAGAATGTTTTTTTCTGACTTGCTTGCTAATCCTCCTCCTCACAGCTGACAGCCCTGACACCTCAGACAAGGCTGAAAATTAACTGTCATTATAAAACGAATGAACAAGAGTCTCAGAGTTGAACAGGCTTTGAGCTTATGAATTCTGCTGGAAACTAGTCTTTGAGTAAGGGATTCAAAAATTTTTTTAAAACACGACTTTTCTAAGAATTTGTTTTTCAGAATTTTTTGACAGAGGTTACAGGTCTTTTTCTTTTGTTTCACGTCCTCATGAAATAAGTCATCTGCTAAACAGCTTAGGTCTTAAAATGTCTGAAAGCAGAACAAACACACATTTTTCTTCTGGAAGCCCCATGTCAGTACATGTTAGGATTATTTTAACGGGGGTTGAATTTTTTTCGTTATCAAAATATGAAAATATTTCTAACCAATGTTCATGGGCTGAAAGTAACCTCATCTTTGTGAGAACCTTATGAAATAAAAACAGAATCTGCAGAAGTCTGGGTGGACAAGCGGCCTCATAAGAGGGATTGCTGAATAGTATTCTGCCATAGAACAAAAGCTACAAGTTTTGTAAGAAATGTGTTTTCACAAATTGCATGGAGGTTATCCTGAAGGTACCAGAGGGCAGAGGAAAGCGGTTGCAGGCTAATGAGCCATGGAATGACAAAAGGTGGAAATGAAAAAGGCGTATCAGGTTAATAAACAATTGTGCACTAGCTGTACGTGGTTACCATTTTTCTGACATTTTTCTCAGTCTCTTCTAAATGTCTGAACCCAGCGGGTTCCTATGTCTTCCCTTGAGATTCAGTTCCACTGTCTAATAAAACTTCCTGTCAGGAAGCTTTTCTTGATGTTCAGCCCAAATTTCTCCTTTCTCAATGGTAATACATTATTCCAGGTTACAAGTTCTTCTTTTGCAAGAAGATAAATTATTCTAAATTTTTACTGTTTATTCCTCACAAAAAAAAAAGTTATTAGCAATTATTTTCTTAACTGTCTGTCAATTGGCCAAGTTTTAAACATAGAGATCCCATAAATCAGCTGTGGTGATGTTTTTTTTTCTTCTCTGCAGTCCCTGAAATTGCATTGCGTTTTTTTAATGCTGAGATTCCAATACAAGGGGGAAGGCAGGCAGGTGGCTTATGGACTGTTTCCCCCCAAATAACTTTATTTGTTTCTTAAGCATAAATTGCTCTTTGGCTGAAAAAAAAAATTCACAGCTGCTCTATGAAGATTCTGGTTTCTCAGTTTCTGCTTTAAACTTGAGATACACAACTTCCTTGTAGTTTATAGCGATAATTCAAATTACGATAGCCTTTGCATTGTATGACCATGGAACAAAAGCAACTGGCTGCTACTCTTTCAGTCTTTAGACCTTTTGAGCTTTCCTAATTTTGCCAGCATAACTGTAATAAAAATAGCTGTAGCATGTTACATGTGTGTACATTATATACATAGTTAAAACAACAATTATTACTGTACTAAGTATATAGACAAGTCTTGGCAGGGAGCAAAAATCCATGGAATTAATGGAAAGTCTTTCAGAACTGATCCACCTCTTCAAGTGCAGTTTCATGGGACTAGATTTCTGTAATTTTGTGTGTTCTTTCCCAATAGTCATTTAAATTCAAATCTGATTCTATCAAAATATTTAAACTGTCTTATTTCTGACACATTCAGGCAGAGGTTAAGATTCACCTTTTTGAAGCAACAAATAAAAATGCGTTTAATTTGCAAAGCAATTTTTCTTTACCAACTTCAGTAATGTCTTTGGGAGTGGATAATAATAAAGACACCCTGCTTTTATATTTTCTTCTTCTCTGTCTGGTGAGAGTCAAGACAAAGGAAGTATTATGGGGGAAGAACACCAGCAAAAACTGTATGCATTTATTTTTGCTCAGTAACAGCCACACAGAAGACCAATAGACAGAAATTTGGAATAAGTCTGAACCAGCTGGAAAGGGAGAGGATCTTTGCTCAACAGACCAGGTGCACTGCAGGCTGGCCATGGGCTTTTTTTTTTTTTAAAATGCTGTACACAGGATACTTAGCCATCAGTATTTTTTCAGTATGACTCTTTCTACGACTGTTTTCCAAATCTTTACCTTATTTCCCAGTAGACTTACAGTATTAAATAGCAATTTCATATTGTATACAAGACTGCGGAAGTAATGAAAGAACAAGCAACACTGTGATTACTTAGAAAAGGGTTATGGGTAGGAGTGACAGTAAAAAAGCTAATGGGTTTGCTCACCTCCCACAAAAACTGACTTGACTCTACCTAAAACACCTTCAGGGTCAAAAGGCCCTGCAGTTTTAGTCAGTTCCCACAATGAAGAAGAAAGGCACATTGCTTGCATTAAGTCAAAACAACAATGCATTTGCAGTGAAAATCTGAAACAAGGACAAAGATATTGGGAAATATTTATCTCAGCCACCTTTACAAGAGAAATCTGTATACAAACTCACAGTGAAGAGGATTAAGTGGAAGCTTGTTTAAGGTCTCTTTCTGCTAACATCATTGCCTCAACATATGCTTTCTTTATTCTTCATTCTTCTTTTTCTCATATTAATTCTACTACTTTTCTGGGACACATATTCTAATTTACATTTAGCTAACATTAACTTTCTTAGTAGTTGGAAGCATTTATACAGTGGAGAGGAAACAGAAAGCCTATGCAAGCATCTGAACAGTTTCCAGTTCTTTTACCTTCTGTACTTCATGCTCTCTCTATACAAACACGCATATTTAAATATCAACTTCCTGCACTCTGCACATACTTAAATATCAACTTTTTACAATTAATAATCTCCGGTTTAAAGACCTCGTGTAATTACACGACATGCGGGACAGACATGGGCCAAATATCTCCCTCTCAGCACAAGTAAACTCACACTGTTGCAGGCTATCGGTATACCAGCAACTCCCCTCCGCTTTTAAATTAGAACACGCTCACAAGAATTGTATCAGACAAATGTCTGAAGATCAAAGCAGAGGCCAGAAAAATAATTCTAACCATGCGTAACCCTAAATCCAGTGGTAATTAAGATGTAACTCTGGGGGGCTTTTCCTTCTTTTTGACACCGTTTACGGACTAATATCCATCTTCATGGCTCACTGAAACAACTCAGTAGGCTGCCGAATACTGGAAGACCATTCCTTGCTTCCAGTCCTGCAGCATTAAAAGTGTCATCGTACAGAGTTAAAAGTTATTTGCCACTATTTTTCTCTTTGGAGAACCCAATACAAAGGCCTGCTTCAAATCCCATTGTAGCGTCTGGATTTGTATTCATTTGCCATTACACTACTTTTGAATCAGGCTTTACATTCATAAATATCAGAAAGCATTGCTGAAGAAGTAATGCATGTCAAGTGGCCTGCAGTCCTTGAACAAAGCAGACCTTGCTCCCCCCATCATCATTATTCACCAGACATGGCAGAATGAAAGGCTGAAAGGATCAAAGAGCAGAGCAGCAGCAGTATCTGCTAATAATTGACAGTGTAAGCAACACCGCTAATCAAGGCCAAAATACAGGACATCATAAAGGACAGACACTCAGGTTCCTGGCATAGCTGACATCACTTACACTGGGACCAGCTGAGCAAAATGAAGCAAAGTCCTTTAAATAAAAGAAAAGTTTTGAGTAAAATATGCAAGAATAAATTTCTACCTGATAAAAGTAAAAATAAGACTAAACACGAAGCAATTCCAGCTATCATGCTGTACTGAGATTTTCTGATCCTTCTTCTTACATAATAGATAACTGTTACTCAGGCATAGAAATACATGTAGTTTGGGTAAATTAACACTGCCATTCAAACTTTACCTTTTTGATTTTACATTTCTTGATGTTTTCTCTAAGTAAAACATGACAAAATAGCACCTCCCCAAAAAAGGCAGGAAGAAGATGAAAGAAATCCACTGATACTGTCCTCAATTGTCAAAGAAAATGGTTGAGAGAAAAAGCTTTGTCTTCTGTCCTGACCAATAATCTCTTTTTCCTGAACTTGTGTGCTTGNCATTCAAACTTTACCTTTTTGATTCTACATTTCTTGATATTTTTTCCTGAACTTGTGTGCTTATCAGTTGAACCATTTCTAGAGAAGCGAAATCTCACTACATTTTAACTTCTAATTATTTTATACCCTCAGACAACAATTCATTTGCTCTCATTGCAGTCAACAATCATTGTCTTTAATGCTAAATTAGGAAAATAGCTGTCCAAGTGACTAGAACCCTCTGATAGTAAGTAGTGAAAGTTATGCAATTATAAAAAGTTGTGTTCTCTTCTTCCGAGAAACAACCAAGTCATTTAGATACACCAACTCATGCACAGACGTTCTTAGGTGGTAAAAGAGAAAATTTAGCTCAAGCACAAAAATAATTTAGTTTCACCAGTTCATTCAAGCACTGATGTCATTCTCCACCTGAAGTGCCTAAAACATTTTCCAATAATGAGTGCTAGGATGGCCAGTTAAGCAGTGAGAACCTTGTGCTTCTTGCCCACCAACTGAAGGACAGAGGTTAGCAGAAAAATCGTATACTGAGCTAAAGCCTGTAGCCGTCATCAAAACAGCTACATTTTTCAGTAAACCTGAGAATAATGCAGTCCCTTTTCCACAAATAAAGCCAGTGTCACCAAACCTAGGTCTCAAAATTCAAAACACTTGCAGATATATTTCAAGCATTTTTACTAAGGAAAGTACAGTGGGATAGTTTGTTATTCTGAAACACACTTCAAAGGAATTTCAGCTGAATTAAATAAACCAATATATTCCACGATCTCAGTTTTAACCATTTTCAAGTGTTTAATTATTTTGAACAGATAGAAAAATAATTAAAGGTGCAAATATGTGAAGTCTTTAGACTACTATTTTTCACAGCCAGGGACAATAGAGAATAATTTGTCATTTTCATGGTTGCCCTGGAGCCTTTGTAGGAAGCCATGCTATGTTCTCATAGTTGAAATCAATAATTATTTATAATAATTCTATACAATATTCTTGACAGTTGAAAATGCTCTGATACGGAAAAAAAAACCAAACCAAACTTGTAAAACAGAAGACAATGAAAATATTTTAGACAAAAGTAGAACTGCCTGTTCCAAATATACATGGCAGAAATGCTTTGACCTGATAGCGACAGGAAGTGTAAAGATCTGTCTTACAATTAAATATTTAGAATGATAAATGAAGTACCGTAATAAACACTTAGCATTCATGTAGAAAAATGACTGAAACCTCTTTTGCCCATTTGTGGTTTTTTGAAAGGTCAGCTTCAATGTAAGACAAAACTAACTTTTTATATAATTCATTATCCATCAACAAAGAGGTTGGTTGCAGCAGGAATAAATGTGACCCATTTCCTTCAGAATCCCTCCAACTCATTTGCTTTTTTATCCAGAATACTACAAAATAGTCTTCCAAGCAGAAGAATGGAAGCACTACTGTTACACTTTGATTAGGGATCTATTCCAATGAAAGGATTGTCAGGAAAGTACACGTTTTCTCTGGGTAAACATCACAGCAGTAGTAACACAAACATTTTTGTGTTTCTGCTTCTAGGAGCTGTGAAATCAAAGATGATTTAATCCCTTCTCTTAGAATTCTAAGGCTACCCAAGTCATTGATGTATAATCAGTGTTAATTGTAGAAGCTAACACTACATGCTCAAGATACTTGCCTGAGAGGACTCAGTGAATTCCTAGTATTCCATTTTCACAGCCAGATGGTAGTTTGCAATGAAATACTACCATTTTAATGCAATTTATAGAAAACTGTATTCCACATGAAAGCAGTTTAGGATCAAATGAAACAGATATAAGTGTAATTCCTCAATTCAGTTTTGTGGCCCTGGTACTAGTTGTTTTGCAAAATAAGCAAACACAAGAAGTTAATATTTTTATATTTCGCTACTGTTCTCTTCATGACAGTGTGCCTGCTACATCTGGTAAGTGACCTAAGGAGTTTCACTATGCCAACCAGTACTTTTCTAAAAATTAGATGCAAAATAAATCACATCTTGTAAAACTCGCAGTCAGATAATCCCTTGTACAACCAGCTGCCCTTCAAGCAAGGCAGTGGCACATACTGTCACCTCTTGGACAGCCTGCTGCTTTATTCTCCCGCACAATTGATGTGTTTTCCACTATCCCCTCACATCTCAGGTAACTTCTGTGCAAATCAAACTAAATTAATTTCTCCTACCAAGTTTCAGCTCTTAAACTATTTTGTTACATCATCATAATGGGAAAAAATGTCATAGAATAAGCAGTTTGTTTGCCATTCATGGTTACTACTTAATGTAATAATACATTACTATTTTGTCAAATCCACAGCCTGATGATAAAAGAACAAGAAAAAAATCCTTTGTTTTGTTATGTTTGATCTTCCACTCAAACTGAATTTAATTTAAAAGTATAATAAGCCAACAGAAAATATTTTTCCCTAATTGAGATGTACCATCTGCTGCAGTAATCAGCAAAACACATCTCAACTCATTTGGATGTTTGATGCACTGCTTTTGTACAACTGACAACAGGAAATATGATCATGATTAGAATACAAAGTAATTTTTTGTCCTAGCAGTATTTGTTTTACACGTGCACTCAGTGGAGCTGCTTCTGTTGAAGCTAGCTGGTCCTCCTATTCTCCTACCCCCTTAAGTTATATAGGTATTACATTCTCAGAGAGTCTAAAATAATGATTTCATCTGCTAGCGCTGGAAAAAAAAAAGTGAATTTAAATGCATTTTAGACTGGGAAAGATTCTATCTATTTTAGATGCAACAAAAGTACTCAAAGCAGAGCAGTTAAATAACAGGAGGGCTCAAAAGAGAATCAAGTGGTCCCCTTGTCCCACTGAGTTATCCATCAAATTATTCCAATTAATATTAATCCAATATAGTTAGTTGCTAAGATAACAAGTACTGTAAGGCAAACATTGTTCAGCTCCTCAGGTTTCAAAGGTTTTGTACATTAACTGGTACCATTGCTATAAAGTCCAACAGTCACCAAGGTATTTTGTTTCAGTTCCATTTTAAAAATCCTGTTTGTAGCAATACATTTCATCTCTTCAATCTTGCAGTGAGGATGTACTAAAATTTCAAATTTCGGCAAATTGTCTCCTCTACTTTGTAGCTATTATTTAACTGTGAACATCTACTATTTTTACTGATTTTTGGAGAATGATAACATTTTTCACTGAACTCAAGACGAAATTCTTAACTTCAGAAACATAAGGGCTAAAAAAAATTAAACAAGATTTGCTATATTTCAGTATTTTTAATCTGTTTGAAAAGAAATACATTCCAAGTTTTGGGAGTTTTTTACAAACTCCAAGTTCCAATAATTAAAACAAAGGCATACAAATATACCTGTATCAGAAGGAAATGCTTTGCTTCTCAATTTTCTGTCGCAATTGAAAGAAAGCAAAGATGCTTCCTTTTAACTAGATATTTATATAGAAATTTTTTTAAAAGGGAAATTTTAATTACAAAACCCATATCTGATATTTGTACCTGTGTGTTTTTCCACCAGTGAAACTATTAGGGTGTTGGCCCTACGTAAATCCTAGCACATTGTCATCATTCAAGATATTTGCTTTTGCTTAAAACAAGGCTAATAATTTCCTTCCACCATTGAGGCAATTATTTCAGAGAGAATGGGACAGCTTAATTTTTCCAAAATGCCCACAGACTATGAATATATTTCTCTCACACTTTTTGTTTCTGCTGTTCTCTGCCTGGATTCTTTCAAATTTTAACTATGGGAAGAAAAGACTCAGATAAGCATTTTGTTAGAGCTTATATATGGTCTTATATGTCATACAAGCCTCTCATATGAAAAAGCACATTTTGTGTCTCAGATTCTGAGTCAGTAAGGCTGGGCAAGGGAGGAGACAGAAGGGAAAGAGAAATACAATAACGATGTCTCATGCATGAGCATCAGCTCCACCTTGAAAATTTTCTCTGGAAGCATGGAAATCTAATCATACAACAAACAATATTTCCAGAAACCAAGTTCTATACGTATATGGTTTATATGAGTGCAAATAACAAATGTTGGCTAAACCATACAAGACCAACACATCTTCCACAGTTTTCTTCTTAATCTCTACATATAAGTAACTAACAAGCAGGCTACAAATTCGCTGTATTTGCAATACGCCGAGCTCTCAGCTGTCTCCCCAGACAATGTGGGAATACAGGTTATGCAAAAGTCATTGTCACCCACACAGAGGTCAGTGCTCGCCTTATTTTCAATATTTCAGGGCCCTAACTTGGGGCCTATTAGTGAGAAGGCAGACTGCTTTATTATTTGAAAAGCTGTTCACTGTGATTTATGGCCTTGTATTAGCCTCCTCATCTGGAGATATTAGACAATCATACTTTGTCACGGACAATCTGAGGTGGGGAAAACATACAGCATTCATCTTCTCTTGCCATCTAGGACACTTCTTTTTATCTATTGTTTTTTCCTCTGGCATATCATTTCCTTGTAATCAATTTAAATTGAAAACTTTAATGACCTTCCCTGAGCACTACACAGCCTTTTCACCTGCTCAAAGGGTTCTTTTGCAAAGATATTAAAACCCCAAAGCCTTTTAGTGTTTGTAGCGTTTTTCCTACAGAAAGGCATGCAAGTCTCATTGGTGATTATCAAAGGATTTTAGCTAATTACCAATTAGTCAGACCCAAAATAATCTGTGTAAATGTTTCCACAATTGAAGTTATTGTGGTTTAACCCCATCCAGCAACTAAGTACCACATAGCTGCTCCCTCACTTCCTCTTCCACACCCAGTGGAATGGGAGTGGGATTGGAAAAAGGTAAAACCTGTGAGCTTAGAACAACTGAATAATTGAAATAAACTGAAACATAATAATAATATTTGTATTGAAAAGGAGACACAAGAAGGAAGGAAACCCAAGAAAGACAAGTGATGCACAACATAATGGGACACCTCCCACTGACTGGTGCCCAGTCCTTTCCCGGGTATTGATCAGCACCTCCTGGTCAACTTGCCCAGTTTATATAATGAAAATGACACCCTATGGTGTGGACTATCCCTTTGGACAGTTCAGGTCAGCTGTCCTGGCTGTGCTGCCTCCTCGCTTCTTGTGTACCTCCTCACTGGCAGAGCATAGGAAACTGAAAAGTCCTTGACTTAGGGTAAGGATTGCACAGGAGCAACTAAAAAAGTCAGTGTGTAATCAACGTTATTCTCATAGTTAATCCAAAACACAGCGCTGTTCCAGCTCCTAGAAAGGAAATTAAACCTATTCCAGCCAAAACCAGGACAGTTTCCACCCCTTATTCCATGCCATTTACATCACGGGTAGGTCCCACATTTTCCAACAGAGTTAACTACCATTATTCTTCCTGGTCCTTTGATAAATACACATATATATACAGGTAGCATTTCCTGAGTCTATGCACCATTCCTGTAGAAGTTCATTGAGTTAATTTAGTCTACCTGTTATAAGTCTTTCAGGGCAGAAAAATCGGTGTGTGTTACTGGGTTGCTGCCTGATGAAGCCAGCTCTGGTTCCACCACTGCTGTGCTTGTCCTGTTCATTCTTCATTAATCTGGGTGATTTTGACTGTAGTATCCTTGATATGGCCTATAGTCACCATAGAAGTGATATATACAGTGTTACATAGCAATTAACACCATACAATTTATTTCATTAGCTAGTCTCACCTAAAATCAAATCCCCTTGAGGTACACACCAGATTTCCCCATCTCCACCTAAACTAACAGCTACATGCAAAATACGTGCAGAATGAAAACAGATACTAACATTTGGAACCACTGTGCCACAAAACAACTGCATGCCTGAGGCAGAGTCTGCTGCAGGTCATTTAAAATGATAAACCAAAAGGTCACAGAGAATATAACTGATCTTTACCATTGCCTTTCTGAAGGATGCACCTCCTGAGGACACACAAAATTGTTCAACAGTGGTAGCGGAGTCACAGCAATGAAAACTGAATGAAAAAGTGATGTTGGAATACAGAAACATAAAGACATTATGGCTGTTTTTACAAAACCTTGACATGAAAGAGCGTAGCTTTTCTCTGTGAGGGTAGATGGGTGTAGGTTAACATTTTGTCTCTTTACCCTTAAAGTACAGGAGGCCTTTCACTAGGAACCCCAGCGTATTCCTTCATACTAGGAGAATAAGAGGCAAAATATTTATGGATTAAAAAATAATAATAATAAAAAAGAAAAATAAGAAAGCCCTTACTACCATAAAAGCAGCGACTTCTTGCCAATGACTTCTTTTTGTCCTCCTAGCCCCAAACAAGAAAATAAAAAAATCTGTTGCACAGATAATTCCCAAATCAAGTGCTTTGTGATGAAAATGTTCCCCCACAACAGTAGCAAAGGTATGCTGGGCTGCTTGTCTTGAGGAAGAGCATCTGACTGAACCAAGGACTCCCTTTGCTGTGTGAGTGTCCTATACCAGGCCATCCTAATACCACACCACTCCAAAGTGCCCTCCTTTATTTTCATGAAAATTTCTCTGTTGATAACTTAGAAACCTCTGCAGGAGTATCTGGAGAAATCTATCAGTTTTTCCAAAAAGTTTATGTTTCAAGCCATCTTAACTGTACTAACTCTGCATGGGACCAGGATTTAGGTTCTTACATCTAAAATACCCGAGCTGAACTCAGAGCAAAGGAGGGAAATAAAACTGAGCATTTAAGTGTCCTACAAGTTCAAATGCCATTGACTCACAAAATCTGGGCATTTAGAACCTAAAGTCTGAGTGAAATATCAATAGGATTTAAGTCTCAATGCCCCACTGATACTTAAGAAACTACACTTGTGCCTTTTTTGCACTTAGTTTTGCCAGTTATACCAGACAGCATAGAATCACGTAGCACATCTTCAAGCTGTGTTAAGCAATAACTCATGAAGCTGCCAAGTTCATTTTAAAGACCTAAAAAAGCTAAACCAAAAGAGCATTAAAACTTAAACCACCGATTAATAAGACTTCTATTTGCATTATTATTTTGGGTTATGACATACACGTAATAAATGCCTTAGTGAAACGACTAAGCCAGAAAAAACTGCTAGTAATTCTATGAGTACATTATTTTTGAAAACAAAGCTAAAACTGCTAATCTCTTTAGTAATTTTGAAACTGCTATTTCTCATCAGCCAAAAGGTGCCATGTAAATTGTGCCATTGTAGGTATCCTTACATCACCATAAATTTTTCTGGAGGCAGAGACAGATAAAAAGATTACTTTTGAGATATGCTCTTCTGTTCATGGTAAATCATTCCCACTGAAGTCTCAGATACCGAAATATCCTTTCTCTTGTCCTGTGGGTTAACCCTTTGAACTTGTTTAAAATGTCTTTACATCAAGAAGCCTTGAGATGGCTGTCTTGTTGAAATCACATGGTTAAAGTGTTGGGCAATTTGAGAGAAGGGTGCATAAGGTGTTTACACAAAACGGGTCAGGCTGACTAACATGACTGTGAATCCAAGTGCAGTAAAAAAAAAAAGTTCCATGTTTTCTACTTGAAAAACATTTTTAAAAATCCCTGTAAAATTGATATAATAAACTTCAAGCATTTTGGTGATTAATTTTACTTCAGTTAACTTAAAGCTTGAAAAACCCAGTTGCTGAGTATCTTTGTAGTTCAAAAATAAAATACTTATGTCCTGGCTCAAGTTAAATAGTTCATCAATCAAAGACTGAACAAAACAAAAAGAGAAAAAAAAATAAATCTATTCGTTCTGGTTTTATGGTAGTGACACACCTAAAATATTCAGCTGCCAGCAGGAAGAAGATCAGACACCCACACTGCCTAGGGAATAGCAATGGTCAGGAGGGAAGGTGTCCTGGACTGGAATCCAGTGGCTGCCAATTTGAAAAAACATAACTAATACCATCAGAAAAATACAATTGAATAGGGCCCTCTGGGCCCTTTAGAATGCCTTCACATACGCATCAATATTTAAAATGTTGTATTCTTTCATACGAATCAGCAGGAAAATCTGTTTTAGCCAGACTGCAGACAGTCTGAGAAAGCAGCAATTAAAATCTGTTATCCACATCCTATCACTTTCACTTCAGGGATTTCTTTTCCTTCCACTCTCCACAAAACTAACAACAACACAAGGTTTAGCCTTGATGATTTAACATTGCAGGGAGCAAAGAGCAGACTGTCGGTTGTCAGGATTATCACAGAATCAGAGATTGGTTGGGGTTGGAAGGGATACCTGGAGGTCACCTAATCCAAGCCCCACGCTAAAGTAGGATCACATCCAGGTAGACTTTTAGTATCTCCAGAGAAGGACACTTCACAACCTCTCTGGGCAGCCCATTCCACTGCTCTGTCATTCTCAAAGTAAAGAAGTTTCTCCTCATATTCAGACACAATTTCCCATGTTGTGCCCATTGTTCCTTGTCCTGCCACTGAGGTCCACTTGACAACCGTCCTTGAGACAATATTATGGCTGCAGTTAGGACATGCATATAAATAGGTACACAGCACAGTACTCAAATTTATGGGGGTGAATGGAAGCCCATGGAAGCTCGATTCCCTCTCCCTGTCACCTTGGCTCTGTGAGGCTGTCCAAGAAATTAAAGGCACATCATAGTAATAATTCACTTAGCGATGGATATAGAGGCTCTGCTGACAAACCTCAGAGGATGAACAACAACAGGAAGAGACTCAGTGCAGGGAGCCCGCAGCAGTGCACACTACCAAAGCATACAAAGAAGACTGCTGACTACCACACAGTTAACCTGGAATTTACAGTTGAAGCCAAAGGACAACCAGCTTAAATCATGTCTGTATGTGGGCACAACACACAGGCTAAGCTCCCACTGCCCCAGGCTGAAGTGCTGTTGACACAGTGCTATACCTAAAGTAATATATGTGTGGACTCCTGAGAGTCCACAGTTGCTTAATGCAAGAGCTGCTCTAGCACAAAGCTTGTGCCTTACCAGGCCAATGGTCAAGAAATGAACACATGCCTATATAAAATATTTCTCTGCTTAATGTCCCTGCACGCTGCAGAGCTGGCTGATATCCTCGAAGAAATATTCTGTTAAAAAAATTCTAGCTGCTGAGCTGTTTGAATGTCTCAAATTCGACAAACTTTTAGCAAATTAATAATACATTTTTTAAAGAATTTTAGTTAACATTTGCAGTCTTCTTCATCTGAATACTCTCATACTAATACAATAAGCACAGTGCCCAAGGAAAAAAATATAGGTTATTGATCCAAGTACCTTGAGACATAACTGATTATTAACAGAAGACAGTAAGAAATATTACCCTTTGGTCCAGTGCAGTGTAATTAAGGACATTAATCAAGTCCACATTTTCTTGTGCAGATTCTTGTCTTTGCCATGAATAGTAGCTTGGGATCCAAAAGGGTAATGAATACCATAGCTAGTATAGGAATAACTACACAGTATATGGTAATGAATACCATAGCTAGTATAGGAATAACTACACAGTATATGGGAAAAATACAGCCATCAATTATCAAATACTGGTAGGATCAATCATTTCATTTTCTTAAAAAAAATAAATTATCTTCTCAAAGTAACAAGTTGTCAGCATTGGAAACAGCAATGGTAAAAAGCAGAGGATGCTGGTAGCAAACAGCATTTCTACAGATGATCACAAGTTGCTAGAAAGTTTTTGACAAATTGCACTTCTGAACAGTAAACCGACATCACACAAATCCAGAGCAAAAGGACACTTCCTATCCCAAAATATTGTCTCCTCGGACAAAAAGAAAGAAACACTGAAAACCAGACAGTACTTTTAAGAGCAAAGAAAAAAAGGGGGCGGGGGGGGATATGAAAAAAAATAGGAGCATCTCACAGACTCTGGAAGAAGATTCCCAGCAAAGCAAAAAGGATAATTTGTTTTCCTTTTTTTTTTTTTTTTCTGGCCCAGCTTTTTTCCCATGTTTCCCAAACTTCAGGGAAAGCCTTTTTCCCTGATGCAGTTTCCTAGCAGTACTCCTCAAATACCTGGAAATTATTTCATACCTCAATACATCCTGGCGCTTGTCACTTCCCTACCTGCAAATACACACCGTTTGATAAATCTTTATTGCATAAGAGCTCCCATCATTTCAAACTACCTTCCTAGACTTTAAAGTGCATACAGTGTTACATATGAGAAAGAGGATCTAAGGATTAATCACAGGCTTCATGCCCTTAAGTGTTGGGCTTCATTCAGGCTGTGTTGTCCACTTTGAAAGTATTCCCATCAGTACATTACCACCATTTATACTTAAAGCACTCCTAAGCTTTTGTTGTGCAAGCATAAAGGGGACAAAGATGGATGAGGATGATCTTTCAGAGCATTCTGCTTTCTAGTTTTTCCCCATACAGAAGAATCTCTACGCATAAAGCACAAAGTAATAATATAAAGGATATCTGACTAGTTAAGAAATATTACTTAAAACAAATAACCTAGACTTCCCTTATCCTTTTCTTCGTAGATTTTTCTTCAAGTACTATGCAACCCTGAGAAAACCCCCTTCAGATTTTCCCTGAAACATCAATCATTAAATGAGGTTTCTGTGTGAAACGAAATGCCAGTATTTTGGTACAAAAGAAATAAAACACCAACATCATTTGCAAGTAATTTTGTTGTTCTCTATGTACAAGATACCAGATATTTCAGATGCAACTGAAAAGCTGCAATACGTGCAGGGAGCTCCAGTTTCTTGGAATGTGATCTGTGACAAGTTGACATTTGATCTCCATCATCCTTTTACCAGGACTTCTCAAACAGTGGCTTGCAGGCCAGGGCAGCAGGTGACCTGCTGTCAGCACCAGTTGGATTCCTCCTGCATATGGCATAAATCTCTGCAGCATAAAATCCAAGGTAGATGAATGATACACAGCCAGCTCCAATCTTAACTGTAGGTAGGTTTTATCTTGCCCGGTCAAGAAAAATAAATGGAAAAATATTCCTTTATTCATATGACCTCAGCATAATCTAATTTTAAATGAAACAGAACAAAACAAAACAGAGGGGGGGAAAAAAAACCTCCTAAGGTTTGAACACTCTTAGGGTTCTCTTCCCTGCAGATTATTCAGATGACAATTTAACTTTCATACTCCCATCAGATAGACGGAAGAAACTTCTTCAGAAAATGCCTCCAGTTAACATAGATCTTTACTACAACTCCACAGTTTTCTCCCTTACCAGCTGAATTCAGATGAAAAGTTCACAATACTATTTCCACTTGGCTAAGTTTATATGGACTCCCTATTACTCTAGTGATAAATAAGAATTATTTAATGAAGTCATATGTCTGAAACTAGATAAAATTCTGTATTACAGCAGACTACTTTCTTGTATAAGATGAAGTTGGATTCTTCTATGGACTTCCTTTAATTGTCAGAGAGACCAGTTACAGATATACGGATAGTATAGAGTTCATATGTTATAGATGTATCTGGATTTAACACTTGAGATATTGAGAAGATATAAAATACCTTCCCCATGGTCTGTCAGTTACGTATCCTGTGGAAATAGAACCATTCTACATATTTATTTCTTTCCCTAAAGAAGAAGGTACATCTTTCTGAGCAGTAACATGAGCATTGAATCAGCACTATCAACAAGCATGGCTCAGGGCACTGATTCTGTAATATACATATTCTTCAAAATAAGGAGATGAGCAATTCAGTTAAATCACAGCATAAGATGACTAACTCCCATTGCATTAAGAAATTTCTGTTATGATGTGTTGGGATGTCACTACATTAGCATTTATTTTGGGAACGTGATACTCAATGGCATCCCTGTTAGGACCATGCTCAGGAGGGAAGGACTGAAAGTGAAACATGTTTTTTCTGGTTCATCAAGCTCCTTTTTTAGCCAAATCCAGGAACCTGAGAAGAATATGTGCAAAAGGTCTCGTGCCATACTAGTGTTATAATATTTAACACAGTATCTGGCATGCTTACATCATTTATGTACTTTCACTAGCAGAATTTCACCAGCTCTTCTTAATACAATCTATTTTCAGAGGTCTAACTTTACTTTAAGTTGGCTCTTTGGCACTTAACTGGTAGAATAACACTACTGTATCTAAACATACTACATTCACCAGGGGTTCAGAACTTTGTTGTGCCAAAGTATTCTAAATGACTAATTTCACCCTGATTTTCCCTTGTGGCAGCTAATGCCTGTGTATTATCTACTGGCCAGCTGGCAGCTTACTCAGAGGAGACCGTCCTTTCCAGGACACACTAAGAGTATACAGATGATTGTGGAAACAGAGAATTACTGGGGGAGTGGAGCACGTCCAAATCTGTAGGGCAGCAATACTTACTCAAGTATCACACAGCGAACTGTACAATAGAGAAACTTAATATGCCAAGTCTACCAAGGTTATACACCCCAACTGGCTGTTGCTACACTGAATTCCATCCACGGGAGTATTTAATTCCTGGTGGAACATCCTTAATTCCCCAGGCAAGTCTAATTCCGTCCCTGTTTTAAATGACACTAATAGCATGTGAATATTAGAGGCAAGCACTTGAACTGTGCTGTATGCTACCCACCCATCTGGAAATTCATAATCATGCCAGACACTTAGATTTGCTTATAGCATCTAGTTATACAGTCTTCCAAAGTTTAAGCAGGAAGTGGTGGCTTTGATTCCTGGTTAAGTTAGTCCGCTAGGTTTATGAAGGAGGCCACTGTATGTACTTGCTGTTTTTCTGACTTTGTAATCCTACTTCAAAAACACAAATAATAATATATGTTCTGCCTCAAAACATTTATCTTCAGTATTTTAAATATCAGTAAATTTAACAACTACATCTAACAAAAGGTACAATTCAGAGTATTTATACAGTCATTTCTTTTGTCTTCAATACTGATGCACACTTTCACTATAAAGCACATTATCTATAAATAAATTCAGTCTTTGTCCGAAATACAACTGTAATTCAACAAAATGTAAATATGGCTTTTGTGAGAAGTATATTCCAGAAACCAGCAATCCAGTTAGTCAGGTCTGACCTTTGCATACTGTGTGTACTTCACCTGTACGTGATGCAGCAGTATCATGGATACTGATGCTTTTTCCTAAATGCAGCACTTCCTCTTCTCACCTGTGAGCACTGTAATGCACTGCAGGGAATAAAAAGTAAATTGGCCAGTCTTTGCAAGTTTTTGGCATCCCTGTCTCCCAGAGTCGAAACGACTGGGAGATGTGAAACATGAGAAAGTCCATGACTAACCTTCCCCATATGAGATTCCTACAAAAGCCTGGATTTTGCTGTTCAGACAGGGACTTTCGATACAAATTAACTGAGGCATGAGGTATCTGTGTGTTTCTTTGAAACTACATTTCATCCATGGTACCATTTCACTTAGATGATTCAGATTATCATACCAGACAGGGCAAAAGGAAAGGCAAGAAGAACAATCCAGACTGAGATACTCTTCTCTTTCCAATCTCTCACAGAGCTCACTTGTCACAACACTTTGTCTATATTTCTTGGAAAAAAATTAATCTAACTGCTAATTAGGTCCTTTGTAACTTTAATTTTAATTAATTAGGTATTTTTGAACCTGTGTCTACACTTCTTACCTCATCACTAACTCAAGGCACCATCCTTTCTTCCTCTGATTGTGTGCCTAACTTCATTCCCCACAAAACAAAATTCATGCCATCTTCTTGCATGTATATTCATAGCTGTCTTCATGTTTATTTCCACAAAGGCAGAAAATTACTACCCCCAAAAAAGTGGGTAAAATCTCCCCATGAATCACAGCTTCCTTTCCCCTCATAGCAGGCCTCAACAAAGTGTACAGAAATAGCAAAATGAAACCTTTAACAGAAAGTGTAATCGTTCAAGGTTCGTGAGACACCATCATCTTAAATCTTTTCTAAATACTTTAGAATGCAAAACCACATTTTGCTTGTTTTTAACTTCACTATTATTTCAGATCTATATACAGAGCTAAACTTGATAGTGCTGAACCATCTCCACAGTATAAAGCAATTGAAGAACTGACTAGAGATGATAGTACTTTTTTTTGTACTAACAGTCATGTTCAAGATGTTAGTTTTAACTTTTTACATCACATTGAAACCAAGACAATTCCAATATTCAGAAAAGAATATGAGTGACTCCAGCCCCTCAAGTACAAGGTCAAGGCAATTACATAAAATGAACTTTACAAAATCAATATTAATCCAACAAAAATAGTCTGTTAAATACTCAATTCACATCTCCTTCAGATACCATGAGGTTTAAATAGGACAAGTAATACAAAAACATTTATTTGCTTCTGCACCAGCATTCCTCCTTACTATTTCAGCTTATTTCTACTCACATTCTGTCTACATCATTCATAAGAATAGATGAAGAAATTCAGTCATATTGAACCAGTGTCCTTTCCAAAACTTCAAGTTATCTAACTAAAACGTATATGAATCCACAATAGTTCAAACCAACTAAGATAAAACATATATTTTTTTTTAAATTAAAATCCTGCGTACTGATCTAACGAAGGCCATGGCTTTGTGCTCGTTCTCGCTTACATCCAGTGCAGATGGACTCGGCCACAGACAAGGCACAATGTCCACAGCAGCTACCTCTGCCCTGTTATCAGTGACATTACTGTCCTCCTTATCTAAATACGTCCTGGTTATACTTCCATCACTTCCCTTTCTGACACTGAAAAAAAGCTAGAGCCAATGAAGTCTTCATGATGAAAACTAACCAGTGATAAAAGAAACATGTTGGATCAGCTAGGATGCCCTGATTGTCATTTTTCCCTGCACTTGAGAGATTTCAGATTCATGACCAAAGTGAATCCTACAGCATAAAATCAATTTTTTCCTGCTGTATAGTTTGCATTCACAAAGAAATAGAAGTACTAGTGAGCTCTATTAAACTTCAGTACCCCTATGAAAAAGCCCCAGATGTCTCCATGGTGGATCAGTGACTAAATAACTTGTTTAGGAACCTTTTCACGCTATGTTTTCATTTACTCTTAAACAAATACAGTATATTGTTAAGGAACATGGTTTTTTATCAGCACCAATTCCCCTCATCTATTTTGTGCTTCAAAGCTACTTAATTCACACCCTTTATCATACCAAACTGGTTTTCACGAGAAAGGTCACCTATGCTGCTCTGAAGATGGGGTTTTTTCCTTCTCTTCATCATCTCTTACTTTTCAGCAGATGGAAGCC
Organism: Sclerurus mexicanus; assembly: GCA_013396755.1. Lineage (NCBI taxonomy): Eukaryota > Metazoa > Chordata > Aves > Passeriformes > Furnariidae > Sclerurus > Sclerurus mexicanus. The sequence continues at coordinate 1,343,603 of VWZF01005181.1, read as the reverse complement.
ACCAGCACCCCTACTTTGATTTTTTGTTTCTATAATACTGCCGATACAGCCTTAACATAAGCACAGCTGCATTACTATGTCTACTATATACTACTTTGTCAAAAACTGTCAGTAATTAACTACTTGTTCTTATTTTAAATGTTTAACTTTACAGCAATTAAAACCATACCTGTGCAATGGCCGACAACTACTTTCACTGCTTCTTTGTGTTTACTTTTACTGCTACTAATATAGCTTTGCACCATTGCTTTTACCTCAGCATGTAGAAACATTTCTCATTTATAGCTATATCAGTTGGCATAAATCACTCCATACCTGGAGAAAGATGAAGGAGCAAAAGAGTATGAAAGGGAAACTTACTGAAAGAGAACCTGACATGTTGCCCATGGTTTATGGTTTGGTCTGGCACAGCCAGCCAGGCATCCAGTCAGAGCATGGAGGTGACAAAGGATACAGCACTTTAGAAGAAACACTAACAGAAATACAATAAAATGTTTTCTTCCTCCTCTTTATCACTAAAAAAAAAAAAAAGTAACAAACCAGCTTGGAAACCACATCACTGAAGCAGTGAACACACAGTAATGTGTTTTGCATAAAGGACTCCAGTTGGGGTTTCCCACATGGAATTGACTTTATGATTCCTGCAGCTGTACGGTGTGGGTCATCCTGCCTGCCTTTGGCTTTAGCCTCACAGATGTTATGATGGATATGGCAGGCAAATATGATCCAGCTCGCAAACCTTGTGTCACTCTTAAGTCTGGTCTTGATGGGTATCCAGTTCCTCCTCAGGCAGCCAAAAAGCCCATTCCACTGTCATGTTGCAGCTACTGAGGAGATAAGTGTTTCCTGGCAAGCAGTCAGGTCACCTGTAAATGCCTTTGAGTCAGAGCAATACAGGCAGATAGGAATGTCAGGGAGAAATACTGGCATGAAGATTCCCCCCAAGCTTCACAGGCTCTGTGCCAGATGTAAACAAGCCAGTAGCATCGCCTTGTCCAGCCTGGAAATGTTCAATCACTGGCAGTACAAACCTCCACAGACCACCCTACATTAAAGGCAGAGGTACAACAGCCTGATCTGTGCCCAGAAGCACTGCGGTACAGAAGCAATTGATCTTGCAGAAAAGCTGCTTCCAGCCTGGAGACGGGGACAGGGGAAACTATAGTGACACAAACACTGTAATACCAGCGGAGCAAGAGATGCCTCTGTGCACGTTGCCCCCCATGACCTAATGTCTGTTCATTGCTCTGATGAAGAAGGGCTTCAGGCGTTTCTGCAGGGCTGTTCCAACCCAGCCTTCATTGTTCTCTCTTTACCATCCTGACTACAGCACACAAATGCAGTATTCTCACATTCACAGCAAGGCCCGTTGTCACAAATCGCTCTCAAGTTCCAGGACCTCCTACAGAAGCTGTGCAGACAACAGAGGAGGTACTAAGGTTATGATCACCAATTTAATACAACTAACTCAATGATGAAGTGTAAAGTACGCAGGACAATCTCAGCACTGGTACATGAAACATACCTGTCACTAGGTGCAATATTTACCACAGGAGAGGATGCATGGATTGGGATATTAGAAACAAAGGGGAACAGACTCAGTGTTGCCTTCCAACTCACCTTGTTCCCAGGGACTTTGGAGGCAAACACAGCCACAGAGATTTCCTTTAGAAGCTTGCATCTGACATTTATACAGAATTACCCAGGGAAATAAACCTAAGGCAACCCAGGATATCAGACAATACACCTAAAAGGTATGTCGGCATCTAGCTAAGCCAGTTGAAAAGAGAAAGGAGCTGATCACATAACACCTTGAATTGGATAAAACTAATCAGCAGGTGATATAGACACATGTAGAATCTGCATAATTGCTCAGAAACTAGTGCAAGAAGTCTGTTACCATCTTCCTGTGGTATTACTGGTTAAAGGGCACTACAGAGCCAAACAGAATTTCCTCCTATAGTGGTGACACAACATCCCGTGGAAATTGCCATAGATTTTACTAGGTACCATTCAGGCTACTCAGTGAGCATGAGCAGTTTGCCAAACAACAGGCTTAGCCTTCCACCTGCATTAATTTATAGGACAGCCATAAACATTTGCAACTTTGTCAGCTAGGAATAAAGGTAGAAGCTTTCAGTACATACATTACAGGGCATATGCTGATCACGGGCTGGTGTCAAGAAAACACACACCCTCCTTGCACACTATTATACAATTACAGGTAAATGTATTATGGGGATTTATATCTTCATTTGAAGCATCTGGTATAAATCAACATCACGGGCAGGATACAAGATTAGAAGGGTCATTGGGTCTCTCCCGATACAGCAAATAATTTGCATCGTATCAAGCAAAGCTTTTCTTTTTTCTCCTTAATTCCAGTAACTCCATTCAACAGCTTCAATTTCCCTTGAATTGCTTTCTTGCAGCTTCCTCAGTGTGTCAATCACAAAGCAGAAGCTAATCATCCAAAAATGCCTTTTCCACTTCCCCAAACATCTACTAAATAGGATTCAGACAAAGAGATTAAAAAGCTAAACTCAGCAACTTGTTCTGACTCTCCCCCTTGCATTCCAGTCACCAAGGGGGTAATTCTTTTTGCTTCAAATATAAAAAAACATTTATAATGGAGTTTATTTAGACCTTCTTGCCTTAAGTAAGCAAGTTTTTAATCTATCACATACATTCCTGTAATGTGGGTTTGATGTTAATGGGTTGTAAAGTGGGTAATAATTTTCTAACTGACCTCTTCAATCAGATTAGATCATATTATTGACCATGCTGTTTGTTTTATAACCACAATCATATTGTGGAAGAACCTCTCTTGCAAGTAGCACATTTGTAAGTGCCCATTAAGGCAAAGGATGACAGGTCTGCATGTTTGGCACTTTTTAAATATTTCTTTTTACCTTGCTGGCAGTATTCCCATCAGCATCCTAAAACTATCCATTTGCATGTTTCTGGGTTCCTACTGTCTGGGGGGCTTTGTTTTGTTTTGAAAGATGCTGTACCATAAAAGGAATAAAATAAAAAAAACACGCAAACCTTGTATAACTTTAGAAAAAGCATTCAAGTCCACCCACCGTTCCTCCATTTTCTTTTTTGAATGATTCTTTCGGTCACTGCAATGTTTCATTTTAAGAGTAAACTCTAGATGTTTTTTCATAGCAATACAATAGTAAGTTTTCAAACAACTGTTTGTAGGAAAATGATTACTCTTTTCAGCACCCGCTTGAGTATTCAATAATTGCATTTAGCAGAGATTTCTGAGCTCCTTATACCTCCTAAACAGGAATGATAGCTCATGGCCAGGCACTGGACTGGGACCGAGACTGACACACTAAGTCCCCAAGCCCTCAGGGCCAAAATCATTCAAAGAATGTTTCAAATCTCAAATTTGTCAGACAACTGTTTTACTTTCTTTTATCGCAATTTGCTGTGTCTTCTGTGGGTGCTGCTGCAACTTACTTTGAGGACAGACTGTGAGCAGACAAATAATCTCAGTACAAAATACAAATCTGAAAAACAGCAGTGGAGAAAAGCTAACAATAAAACCACACTGAGAGCTGCTTTTGCTGCTAGAGGAAACAGAACATCAATTTTTTTGTCATCCAGCCCTGTAGTGTGGCTTTGGCAAAAACACTTTACTCCTAATGTGCCAATTGTTCCTCTTTAAAACGAGGATAATATTTTCCCTCAGTGCCCTCACTTGTTAATTTGCTCATCAAGTTTTAAGGTTTTCCAAGGCAAGATTTATATTCATGTGCTGTTCAACATAATTGGATCCCAATATTAATTTTGGATGTTAAAAATGAAAATACATTTCCATAAAGATTTCAGTTTCATGACATGAAGAACCCAACTAAAACTGCTGAAGTATTTATGACAGGCACGCAAGGGAAAAAAAAATTCCGTCTTCCATTTTCATTTTATTGCCCTTGACTGAATCTCCAAATTGTGTTTCAGAGCTGCAATTGAAATTATAAGCACAGAAAAGTAAAGACAAATGCCAGAAGGAACAGTAGTGGTGTCAGCTACACATTATTCTTTTCTAGTTGTTATTCCTAGTAATGAACTAAGCTGTTTTCCTCCAGATCAGTAAATGTAAATACCCAGATACTCTCTCCCTCCCTAATATAGAGAGGTTTTCTGAGTAGGTTCACTGTGAAACAGCGCTGACTGATGCTGAATTGTTAGCTTTTTATTACGAAAGTCTTCTCTCCATGTGATATAAAGATTTCTCCAACTGCAGCTGAACTTTTCCAAAACTGTCAACATAAAATGAGATTCTAACTGTTACTAGATCTGTTACTAAATCCCTACTGAATTTTATTGCAGAGTAATTTGAGTATTCTTTACCCTGCAGTAACTTGTTCATCAGGCTAAATTTTAATGCAACTAAATTACCCAACATAATTTGGGTTTGGGGAAAGTATTTCTTCAGTATGTACACAGACATTATTCAGTCTTTAGTCAGGAAAACATCAATTAAGTGTTAAACTAAAGAACTGGAGTTCAGCCCAACAACTACTCATTGTTTGCAGCTTGTTTAGATTAGGCTGCATCACACATTTTAGGAAATGCAAACACAGTATAAAATCCAGATACAAGTTGCAAAAATGTGCATTTCTTGCACACCAGAGCAGACATAGCTCAGTAAGATGTCAGTCGTGTTCACAGAATCATGGAGCCATTCAGGCTGTAAAAGACCCTTTTCCCTACAATTAGCATAGTGAAATACCAACACAGGTAGCTCAGAGATATAGTAGATACCTCATTCCTGGAAACATTTAGAATCAGGTTGGACAGGGCTCTGATCTAGTTGGTGTCCTTCCTTACCGCAGAGGGTTTGGGCTAGGTGACCTCTAAAGGTCTCTTCCAACCCACATTATTCTATGATCATCAAAGCCAACCACAANCACAGAATCATGGAGCCATTCAGGCTGTAAAAGACCCTTTTCCCTACAATTAGCATAGTGAAATACCAACACAGGTAGCTCAGAGATATAGTAGATACCTCATTCCTGGAAACATTTAGAATCAGGTTGGACAGGGCTCTGATCTAGTTGGTGTCCTTCCTTACCGCAGAGGGTTTGGGCTAGGTGACCTCTAAAGGTCTCTTCCAACCCACATTATTCTATGATCATCAAAGCCAACCACAAACCTAACACTGCTAAGTCCACCACTAAACCACATCCCTAAGCACCACGTCCGCATGTCTTTTAAATCCCCCCAGGGATGGTGACAGACGCTCTCCCTGGGCAGCCAATCCTCGACAACCCTTTTGGTGAAGCTAATAGCTAATCTAAACCTGCCANTTGGACAGGGCTCTGATCTAGTTGGTGTCCTTCCTTACCGCAGAGGGTTTGGGCTAGGTGACCTCTAAAGGTCTCTTCCAACCCACATTATTCTATGATCATCAAAGCCAACCACAAACCTAACACTGCTAAGTCCACCACTAAACCACATCCCTAAGCACCACGTCCGCATGTCTTTTAAATACCCCCAGGGATGGTGACAGACGCTCTCCCTGGGCAGCCAATCCTCGACAACCCTTTTGGTGAAGCTAATAGCTAATCTAAACCTGCCATGAAGCAACTTGAGGCCATTTCCTCTGGTCCTATCACTTGCTCCTTGGAAGAAGAGACCGACACGCAACTGCAGTCTGTGTACTCTCTAGGAGCAATAACTGCTGTCGCCACACTGCACTCAAGTGACCCATTGCTCTAGGATGACACTACTGTTTCTGGGGCAAGCTCAGGTAGGGCCTTTTATGGGGTACCCAGAGCCCACGTAACAATTCACTGTCCCCTTATGTGCTCCTCATGTATCACTGTGTAGATTAAAAGAAACCAAAAGCAAAGAAAACTATTTCTCCCCACCAGAACTTGGATAAGCTCTCCCTGAGGACACCTCATGCCCACACAGTGCTAGACTAGAGGCAGCTGAAAAATTACTAATGTCTGTACTGCAGAGCTAATTTCAAAAGGCTCTATAGCTTGGTAAAAGCAAAGCCCAATTATATATTAACTATAAACATAGTAAACAGTAAGAAACTTCTACTTCAACTAAATATACAATAATAGAAAACTAAAAAACTTAAATCTGTACATTCCAGTATCACCTCAGTGTTGAAATATTCCTCTGTTACATTCTCTAAAGCTGCTTCTATTAGTTCAGACTGAAACAGGTTTCTGTCAAAAGATATTTATTTACAAAGCGAATGTTTAAGCTAACTTTTGATTTGAATTTCTAATCTAAACAAAAAAGTGAATTTTAAAATTTTATTTTCAAAACTACTGATTACAAAACCATAGTCAAACATTCAGATTCCCTGTTTTTTCTTTTCTCTTGCCTTTGAATGCTGCAGAGTTGTGTGATCATTAGAGCCTCTTTTCTTTCTCTCTTTTTCAAAATCTTCTAATGCAGGAATGGCCAGATCAGATATTCAAAAACTTAAAAAGTAGCTGAGACTATTCCATTTTACCAGTCAAAACCCACTTGTCAAAGTAGCAGGATTAACCTACACATATATGTGGTTTACCAAGATTAAAATATATATGTAATTACACTGTACATTATGAAGATGGTGGTTTATAATCAGAATGAATTGATTTGTGAGTCTGAAGTACAGCAAGAAGCAATTATTGTACTTGGCATCTGACTTACCCACTTAACAGACAGCTGTGTACCAGGAACCCTAGTTACGAGTTGCTGAGACTTTCGGTGATGGTAACTTGATCTTAAAAGCCTCTCTTTAGCTCTCACATGTCGATACTTTCTTTTGAAAAGATCAGCAAAACTCGGTGGTTACAAGCCTTGCTCAAACATAAAGGTAGTTTTCATAGACAACACACCAAGACTATAAAAGTAAAGAATGAACTCCAGCTAAATAAAGTAATGGTCCTCCAGTGGATAGACAAAACACAATTAGAATTCACATACTTATTTCAAGATCAATATTTTTCTACTGATTTGCTGAGGAGGCTTTTATGAAATTTAAGCATAGTTCACTTTTAAATACTCTTACCGCCAAGCGGTATGGTAGGCTGTATTAATTCCTTTCCTTTTATAAATCAATAATTAGATTGCCAATTTGCTTAAAGTGCTTTGGAAAAAAAGGAAGGAAGATGGAAGCTATATTTCACCATTCTCCATCACGTGTTGAAAGGCTCGGTAATTCATACCATCACACTTAACAAAGATTATGACACTTGAAGACAACATGCAAAGGAATCAAAACCAAATATGAAACTTTCTCCTCACAAGTTTCAATAAATAAATAAATAAATGTTCACCATGGCAGACAGCACTCAGACACAAACAGAAAGAATTCTTGAGCTAAGTCCACCTTCCCAATATAGGAAGGGTGGAGATGCAAGCCTATAGACTGAAGCAAAAAAATATTATGAATATACCTTGATGATGACAGCTTCTGGAGTGTTAAAGTACAATTTCTGTTAGCTGCAGGTAGTGAAGAGACAAGGGGAGGAGAAAAGAAGTTACCTGGCCACCACACAGATTAAAAGTTGTGTTTGTGCGTGAAAGTGCTCAGTACCATTCAGCCCTATTCACCATGGGAACTCCAAAATGCGATATGCCACAGGATCAGCAGGAGTGAATTCCCTTACAGAGAAAGACTGTGAATTGGAGAAAGAGCATAAATAATGGAAATTGTCTTTACTTGCGGATGGATAATCAGAACAGACTCAGGGTCATAAGAATAGATGCAAGTTGTGTAGAGAAGAATAAAATCCCCTAGAATATTTGGAGGAATACTTTAGGATATTTGCTAGCATTAAGCTTCCTGGAGTAGGCTGACTCCTTGGGAAATCCCTAAAGAAAATTAAATAGTTTGTCTTACAACTATCCTTAAAGACAAAAATTAGGAATCATCCCATTCAGTTGTAATTTTCTGCCTTGCAGTATTTTCATAATATTCTTAGAAATCTGAATTGGATCAAAAAAGCACAAGTCAACCATAGATGGTCAGGGAAATGTCTTCTGCAATACACCACTGGGTGCTTTGGCTTCTTTCTTCCATTCCACTATTTCCAAATAAGTTTTGATGCAGTAAGAAAAAGTTATTTGTTTCACCTTTTACTCATGAAGATTTAGCCTTCTGGGAGCATATAAGTGCCCCCAAATTGTCCTAAATATTGGGCTGAGAAAAGTCTCATACTGGAGTGTCTCTTCTATGTTAATGTAAAAATCACGCAAGCTCATCTCCTGCATGAACGGCAGGTCCTGGTTTGTGTATCCCTGCAGCTTTCTTGCATTCTAGAGGCAATAAAGCAAATAATGGCTAACTTTTTTGGCAGAGAACTGCATAAACAAAAACCCAGTTAGTAATAAGCAGCATTCTGAAAGGAGAGATAACAGTAGTCACGGAAATTGATAATTTTGCAGGTTTTGTTTAGGAAGGAGGCACCATCCACAGTTTAGTTTTAATCTGCTTTAGAGAAAAAACTATATTGCTTTTGGCATCAGATAAATACAAAAAGGAGACTGAGGAGATTAATTAGTTTTAGTTTACTGAATGCCCTTCATTATTATTGTTGGAATAATGCACTTAGGCATCTAATAAGGAAAGTATTTTAACTCTAATGGACATAAACATTGTATTAGGTTGTGGCATTAGAAAATGGAAACAGAGTTGTCTTAAGGCTGGCTGACATATTAAATACTATCTTCTATTCTTCCACATTAGAAATGTTAATTGAACAACAAAAGACATCAATGTACCGGTGAAGTTCTCCTCAAGTATTAGCAACTTTCCCTGGTGACCTGACAATACTGGATAGGTGAACAGCTTCTCAGGAGTGCAACCATTATGAATTTTATTCCATTTAATAGCAGATGCAGGAAATGGAAGGTTATATTACAGATCAATACACACACTAAGGGAACCTGACAACCTTTGGTTAGAATCAGAAGAATAAATGGCATTAATTAATTCACAGAGTTGTTGGGGGAAAAAAGTACTATTTTTTGTAACTGAGGCAGACTAGAAAAGCTCTGCTGTGAAATATGATATTGATTAATGGGAAAAGCAGCATCAGTTATAAGTACCCTGCCACCACAGGGCTTGAAAATTCTAATTAGGCCAGCACTTGAGGAAATCTTAACTATTTCTTTTGATCCTCAAACATTTAGGCGACATGTAGTACCTAGCTGTACTGAATATACTTTCTAGTTTAATAACAATGACACTATAACAACACTTAGGTTTAAAATATATATTTGATAGCATTTGCAATTATTCTTATATATTTACAGCCCCCTAACTCCAACTCTACCCTTGAATGTCAACAGCATGGGAGACGCTACTAACTCCATTTATAATTGGATAATTTTTAAGCTTATCACTTCAGAAAAACTGTATAACATAAGTGTGACACACTAAAATATCCCTCAGACAGCATTAGCTCTGATGCATTCATAGGATATAGGAATGTAAAAGGTTATTTCTGTAACAGGGGTTAACACACATTAACTCCAGAGTGCTGCACAAAGGATGCTGTAAACAGGCTCACATTCACAGCAGTTTATTAGAAGGATCCATCACTAATGGCATGTATTAAGTTTAAAAGTGAACGTTACTTCTGGGGGAAAAGAGGGAGGGCAGGAAAGTTTGGAGTATTTTTCATGAGGGACCGCTGCCATATGGTTGATTGAGAGTAATGTCTGTACAGGAAAAATATTGGGTTCCCAAATGCGAAACTACAATCAAAGGGTAGAAAAAGGGGTATAAAGTGGTGACTTGCACATCAGTATGAGAATCTGGCATAAGAACAATATCAGTCCTTACAGCTGCAAGTCTTTGTGAAAAATAGCACAAGAACTGAAAGATTGCTGGATTTGGGATTTTACATGATTTAATCAGTGTTTTTACTTAGGAAAACACAAGGGGAAAGCTGAAGTGTTTACTCTATACAATCTAAGATAAAATGTCATCTCACAAGAATATCACCTAGCTTGACAAAAACTCCTCTATCTCCATTCCTTAATATGCACCTTAATAAAGTCTAAGCTTCTATTTTTATTGAATGTTTCTAGCACTTTTTCTTAGAGCACTGTTCAATCCTTCCCAGAGTACAGCAGAATCTTCTACGTAACTAGATTTTAGCTACCAGGAAGCACCTCCTAACAGAGGTGACTCAGGAAGACTGTTTTGCATCTGCAGGGCATTTGATAGCTGACTATCAAAAACATACCAATAAAAAGCATGAGCTCAGGAGAATGAGAAAATGAAAGCATTCACTTTATCAAGGTAGTTCTTGATGAGACTTGTTCCTGGCATTACAACTGAACTGACCTTTCAGGGTAACAGAGAACCAAATCTTCCGTGTCCTCAGTGAACAGAAATAACAGTTATTCCTAGGAATAGGTGGCCCCTCTACTTGGATCAAAACAGTCCCCAGCTGGGGCAGTCTGCCTTAACGTACTTAAAAGACAAATCAAGCAAAGGAAATATCCTGACCTGATGTTTGCAAATTGCTTGAGGAATTCTCTTTTTGCATTATCAAAGACAGATCTAAATATGAACAATACCATTAATGCCTTATAGTTCATTGGTACAATGCCATTCTGAGAGTACCTGCATAAATCCTGCTTATACACCTTGTACTGAAATAAAGGACATGAAATCACTCCCAGTTTAATTCACACCACTTACACTCAGCTTACTGGCTCTTAGATTTTCATTTTCTTGCAGCAGTGACTGAAGTTACTGTCATAAACTGCAGACCATGTAGTCAAAAAGGGCTCCATGCACGAGGGTGAAAAACTTCCACTGGCTTGCTTTCTGCACCTTACTCCTCCGGCATGAGCACCTAGGGTTGACTGACTGCCTTCTGAACAGGGTTGTTCAACAATGGCTATCACAACCTGGCTTTCAAGTAATGAGAATTGTATTCCTAATTGTTCAAAACTGATATGTTGCGGATTTATTGGTATCATTTCACTATATATAGTAAATTACATTCATCACAACAATAAAGGTGAACTATAAGCACACAATTTCATTTCAGTAGGTATGTTGCAATTTTCTGTAGCTAAAGATAAAACCCTACTTTTAGTACAGAGATTACACACAGTTTTATTGATTTGAACTGAAATTGTTCTGGTAGTTCTACTAGCTGTATTCTAATTCTTTGCACTTTTCTTTCCCTATTCTAATTTTTCAGATTTTTCTCACTTTCAAAAATCAATTCAATTGTGATCTCCAACAAATTAATACTGTGTCTCCTTTCTCAAAACCATTTGACATTTTCATCTAGAACATGTTTGCCAGAGTTCTATCTCGTGTTGTCCTTCTCTCTCTAATTCACAAGGGATGTTGTTGCTACATGCATGAGAAACATAAGAATAAACATTTGCACCAGTTGTTAACTCTCTGCCTTAACAGTTATGTATATAAGTGTGATTTATTAACTGCTCTATTGCGATTAGCAAGTATTTTTCAAGCTTTTGAGGGCTTTTACTAACAAAAGTCAGTTTGAAGAGAAATAAGGTATTTTTCCTTTATAAAATAATAAATACCAGAGAAGCTTATCCTCAGCAGAAAAGTAATTGCAAAAGCACACTCTGAAGTAGAGGCACGTAAAGAAGATGGCACGTTCCTTCATGATGAGACAAAACAGTCGGCAGTAGCGCACATAGGAGAAGGGGCTGAACACCCCAGCCAGTGCCAGGAGCCCAGTTATGCTGGCAGACCAGTTGGACTTAACTATGCTTCTCTGGAGGTTTGTGACAAGTCTGAGCTGCAGACATGGGGAAGTCAGGACAACTTTCTCTTATACCACAGGTAGGCCAGCCCAACCGTCTGTAGGGCCACGCTCTGAACTCACTATGAAATAACTTCAGCTAAGAGCAAGCACGGCCAGAGACAGCTCACACCACCATGTCATCATACAGCTGCAGTGCAGCTGCCCTTGGGATCCATGCAGGAGAAAATGTGCCTGCCCTCTTCCTGGTGCTGGTCATATCCCCTGCTGACCAGCACAGCTCTCTGGCCAGCACATTTTACAACAAAACCATATGTGAAGTAAGAATAAGTTCAGCTTTCCTTCCTCCCGCAGCTTGCACGTGGCTGCCTTTCATCTGCTTCTGTAATTGCACATGCTCACGACATTTGCCTTTAAGTCCCTTCCCACCTCTTTCTGTTCTGTACTTAGCTACATCACAAGGTATACTGGAACCTGCTCACCTTGAGAGGCTGCTGCTCATGACATGGGGTTCCTCCACATTTCCTCGTCCTACATTTGGGGAGATCACCTTCTCCCTTACCTACTTTCAACTTCCCTTTCCACACTCTAAATGGTGCTGGGTTGTGGTAGAACATAGAGGGAAACTGCATTACAAAATTTACATTTTGAGTACTTTTTTTATTCTCAGTGTTCCTAATGTGTTTTTTTTTAGTCTAGCTTGCTTTAGTTTCTTAAATCTTAGCATAAATGACATAGTTTTGCCTCAGAACTCAGAAATGTTTTTCATATATATGAGGTAGGAAATGAAAAGAAGGGGAAAACTCACAAAGGTGCAGAATTTGTTAAAATCTCCACCAGGAGAAGGCCATCTCACATAATTTTTTGATAAAGTGTCCTTTCACAAGTGAAGCAAGTTAGACTGTTTTGGACAGACAGCCATCTACCATGAAGTTCAATAATTTCAAGTGCTTCAAAGTTCTAGACTTAGGGCCCAAACTCAAATGTTTTAGTAAACCCATATACAATCTTTTCTTTAGTTTCTTATCTTTTACAACGTTTGCCAAGCTATAAAATCTATTGTCAATAACTTCAAATGCAACTTGTTAATGCTTTAGTAATTAGTGGTCTTAAAGCACTAGAAGGTTTTCAGTAAAACTAACGAATCATTTTTTGCAAAGTCTAATTGAAAACAGAGGCAGAACATAAGACAGAGTAATTTAATTTTTAATGGCTCAGGCTCTTAATTTTCAAGTTATAGTTGGTTTAGGAAATCTGTAACGCTGGAATAAAGTTTCTTTCCAGCAACATTTTTAAAAACAAAGCCAAAGAATATTTATCATTTTTTTCATTCCATATGGTGCTATAAAGTCATAAATTGCACAAATTATATGTACTAATAAGGGAATAAAGAAAGGGCAAACAAGCTATGCAATTAAGTTGTGTGATATTTCAGGCACCTGCCTTCTACAACTAAGTAGTGCTCATTCTGCCATTTCCCTATTCTCCCCAGTCTTGGCCTTCAGGATACAAGGCACACCTATAGAAGAGGTAAGAAAGGTAAACAAGATGCCACAGGAGGAAGACCTCAAACGACAATCCTTAGTTTCAAAAGGTGATTGAACAAGCTTAAATATTTGATTCTGAGATGTGTATTTTACACTGTATGATAACATTCTATTTATTTTCATCTTTAAGAGCCTAAATATTCGAGATGAATCAGGTGAGTCGGAAAATATACAGAGTACACCCTTTCTTCTCAGTAAAAATGGTAATTTCCTTTGAGTCCAGTTCTGAATATTTTCCAATAAAGAAATAACATATTAAATGTTCCATTTTATGTTCTTTTCAGTGGGGTAAAACAGTGAAAATTAGAAAGTACTGAGCCTAAACATTATTTAAAAGACCAAATCAAATTCCACATGGGCAGCAGTGATAGACATCACATCAAGGGCACTCATTAAGCTCTCTTCAGAACTCCTACGGCTATTTCAGAAAAATATCCCATTTTATCATATGGCCCAGGTTTATTAAGAACCTTAAGGTCCAGCCAGTGAAGGAAGAAAAAAAGTGGTTTTCGTGGGTTTTGCCTAAAAATGTAATTCAGGATACTTTATGATGTATGATCTAATTCTTAACTCTCTGCTGATTCAATATAGATTGGTGATAAGATTCCATCAAACACATTATTCTAAATCCCAGTAGAATAGCCATTGCCATTTCCAGATTATATCGCAAATTATTATACATACACTGCTGCATTAATAAACTTAAGCATGACATCATTAGGTTTTAGAGTCCAAACTGGAAGGCTTTGAAACACGAAGCAGTACCAAAAGATAAAATGTGAAAATTGAACTTAAAGTATGGAAGAGACACTTTTGGATATATTTTACTAACATCACATTTTAATCTTTCGGCATCATGATACGCCAGCAATTTAAAAAAGCTTTAGGCACTCCACCCGCTGTCTATATGCACCCAGTTGCAATTATGTCCATTAGTTGCCTTAGCAACGGAGGCAGAGGTTAAGTCATTTTCTAGAAGAGGCCCAGTGCAAATTATGGCATTATACCAACTTATTGCCAATCGTTTTAATTAAAACATTTTGCTTTCAACTCAGCTAACAGCAGAGATCAGTAAACAGGGCAGATCAAATTACTGATATTTAAACTCCCCTGCCTTTGGAAAGGCCCACTGTAGCTTAATTACTGTTGGGCAGGACTGATTGAGAGACACCAAAGAACAGAGATCATTCAGGTGTGGCTCAACACATGGAAAATACCAAATCGTAATTCTAACAGTGTGCAACACCAAATAAAACTAACAGAATTCCAAGGCATTTACCACTGTGCTATAGCAACATCCATGATACTAGCAACAAGAATATCTTTTTCCATAACGTTCCTCTTCTCCTTTTCCACTTCTTTTCATAGAACAGTTGAAGAGGTAGAAGATGCTTGCCCCATTTTGCCTTTGCCATAGTGCAAAATAATTTTTGTCCTTTCCAAGGAATGTGATAGAGCACAGAACAACTATACACAGGCTCATGCTGCTGGGCACCTGGGGAGTGCCTTGAAGCACAGAAGACAAAAGAGAATCTTGCACAAGGAAAGGATTTTAAAGAAACCACAGTGCTTGCAGTATAAGTAAAAAAGCAGGGAAACGGGTGATGAGACACTGGGAGTAAGTCTCAGCACAGGTAGAAAGCACGAAAGAAATTGGTCCAGCATGCAGTCCTTAGTGTGGGGGAGTCATAGCATTACAACACTTGATAGCCAGTACAGAAGGAATCACTACCCACTCCTTCCCACTCCCACTTTGTCATTCTCTCAAAATGTCATTTACCTACCTGCAGGACTAAAATTCATCCACAGACAAAATTCCCCTGCTTATCTAATGAAAGTTCTATTTAAACCCAAACTCACTGCAACTTTTGTCCATGGCATAATATTCTGCCACACTATAAGTGAAATATTACTGCTGTTTTCAAAGGATTTAGGATGCAGGGCAAAAATTCTTTGAAATACAGAAAGTAGCAGGTAGAGTGGGACTCTTCAGACCAAATATCACCTGTCTAAAGATAAGATATCTAAGTGTGCTCCATCCAAGGGTAGCAAATTGCCCAGATGCAGGGATTTCTCTGCTTCAGCTCTAAACAGAACTTTGCTCAGCTCAGTCTGACTTACGTATGTAATTAACAAATCCATTGTTATGGCAATAAATCCTATCTTTGCCTTCTGGAAAATAAAACTTCCCTTTTCAAAGCTTGTACAAATCTCTCCCCATTTGATCTAGAGAAGCAAAACATAGTTTTCCCATTACTAACCATATAGCATTCACAAAACCTTTCCTTTGCCTGTTTTATTTTTCCTTTTTTTCTTTCCTCCAGCTCTCCAAATATATATGTAACCAGCCTTCATGCATGTAGAACAACTACAGTCTAATTACTCAAGATGGGCAGGTCAGTAAGAGAAAAGTCAGGACTTCTGAGGACAAATAGGAAGGCTTCCATTTGGATTGTTATTAAAGCTTATATTTCTTCATGGTAATATATCTGGATTTATTTGCCAAAAATAAAGCTAAACAAGAACAGAAACTCTGTCAAGCAAGTTTCATGAGAGAGATTTAAAATATCTTTTTGGCACAGTTGAACAATACCTCAACCACGTTTTTAAGTCTTACTTCTACGCATACAAGAATGTTAGAAGATGAAAGCTTTGGTTTAAAATTTCTGGAGTTTACAGAGCATTACCTATTTTCCTGTTTAGCTGAGTGAAAAATGGTCTCTAACACAGAGCATAAAAAAAAAATGTGTAGAAACACTCCCTTCTCTCTAGTAATCTGTACTTTCCAAAGCAAAAACTTCAGGGACTCTCAGAGTCCACTTAAATGCTATTATAATAGAGAAAAGAGCATTTTTCTTGCAGATGACCTTCTAAGTTACCTTAGTAACTACTGTAGCACTTTCATGCAAGCAGTATACTGGGAATTTGTAAAGAAAGGATAGGCAGAAAGAATACAAGTCTCTTCATAGAAGCTAAGTTTCCAAGGCACTTCAAGCCATGGAACATTTTAATACTTGTTTTTTCTCTTCCTCTGCTAATCACCTACTTAGTTCCATACACAGCCAGATCACTTTGTATGGTTATTTTGAAACCCCAAGAAGTTTGCCACACGTTTTCAGGAAATAAAAACAGACGGTAGCTATGTAAAGTTTTGTCACAGATTACGAGCTCAGCAGAACTCAATGATAATAACACGAAAACAAGACCTTAAAGAATATAGCATTTGATATGATAAATCAAATTTTTCTTTCCTACTTCCAAAAAAAAGTATAATACAAGCCCCTTGCAAGCTTCCACCTAGTACTGCAAGTGCTTTAAAATCTTGGATTCTGAAGTCACATTTAAAGAACTCTTGCAAGAATAGGACCCTTTGGTCAAAAAGGCTATTTTTAATCTTCCTGTCTGTCCAGAAAACTGTAAATATAACTCTAAGCCATCAACTCAAAAGCCTAACATAAAAGGACACCGCGATTGTGGGGTTTAGTTTTAATTCTTGTTATTTCCACATTGACAACTTCATACTAGAATTTGAGAGGGATGATATAACAAAACCACAGGACTGTCACATTCTTTTATATGCTGAATTCATTAGCAATACTAATAGTTTAAGGAGAAATTTTGACTTGTACCAAATACTGATAAAACTGACACTCACTTGCTTTTAATACTAATCAAGATAGCATGGTGACATGTTGATGTGTTTAAGGTGCTTTTTTATTTTTTATAGTGTTTCTTAATTGTTTTTCATTTATGATTTTTTTCATTCCATTCTAATTCTAAAAAAACCATTTCTTCATTTAGTATTGGCTTCTCTCCAGCTCTGCAAGAACAAACTGGCAAATCAAAATTTCCCAGTACCACATCCACTTGAACTCAAGTCAAGTTCTTCCTTATTTTGTTAAACCAAGGCCTTGCATATGACAATATAATTCTTTTCCAACAAATCAGTACTTTAGAAAAGTAGGACATTTAATACATCCACAGTCCAAAGTTTCTAAATGGTTCCTCTTCTGTTCCAAATTCATCATAATATTTTGATGACTCAAATACTACTTTGTTGAGTCTTTAAAAACCACTGATTTGATTGATTGCAAGGTTTGAAGAAATTACAGGATAACAATTATGTAAAGCCTGATAAGGAACAGGTCAAATTGAATTTCATCACAATAAAGATGCTCTTAAGCCCACTGCATGCTGTTCCAGACTGTATTTGATATTTGAACTCGCTCATAAACAAATCTCTATCACCAAAGAATTCTACTTTTAACTGACTCATAATTGGCGCCTTTTAAGAAGGAAATGCAAACATTTGTGAATTCTATCACATTTAGCCCTCCAGAAAAGCACAGAGATAAAAAAAATACTGATAAAGTTTATATTCTTTCAAACCAATACTTTCAGGTATGCCTAAGTTTTCTTATATTTTAGTAGCTAAAAAAAAAAAAAATCACAGTTCCTTGGAAAAGCTTATTTTACTAATGATTTAAGTGACTTACAAGAGTCAAATAGATTGAAATTTAATCTCTTGAAACAAGGCAAAGCCATTAATGGGGGGGAAATTGTAGAAAACAACCTGCAATCAACATCCACCCACACTCCCACCACTGGTACTCTTCAGGGCAACAAGTGGCATCCTGTAAATTAACGTTGTTCCAGCTTTCTCATCACTAGGCATTTAATGATGTATAAGGGCTTTGTATACTGGTGACATACACATATATAGACATACCCACACTCCAGTATGGCTTCATTACATAAAGAATTTGATTCTAACACTACAGTCTCAAGAAACCTCAGCTTTGGGCCACCTTTCCATTGGAAAAGGAACAGAGAGAACCTAGTATAGTACTGCAGCATAATTTATATCAACAAAATAAGAATATGGATGCTTAAAAGTAATAGTGCAACAAGATGCTGACTCAAGATACAAAAATTGTTTGTATTTTTCTATTTGTTTGTATTTTGAACTGCCTTCACATGATTTTAGACCAAGACACCAACTGGAGTGAGGCATCCAGCTCTGGGATCCCCAACACAGAGAGATGGAGCAGTTGGAGGGAGTCCAGAAGGGGGCCATGAAGATGATCAGAGGGCTGTAGCACCTCTCCTTTGAAGACAGGCTGAGGGAATGGAGTTGGGGTTGTTCAGCATGAAGAAGAGAAAGCTCTGGGAGACTTTAGAGCACACTTGAGTACCTCAAGGGGCTAAAAGAAAGCTGGAAAGTTTTCACAAGGGTATGTACTGATAGGACAAGAGGGAACAGCTTCAAACAAAGAGGTTTAGATTAGGTGTCAGGAAGAAATCCCATATATGGGGGTGATGACACACTGGAACACATTGCCCAGAGAAGTTGTGGATGCAATGTTCAAGTCCAGGCTGGATGGGGCTTTCAGCAACCTGGTCTAGTGGAAGGTTCCCTGCCCATGGCAGGAGGGTTGGAACAAGATGATCTTTAACATACCTTTCAACCTAAACTATTCTTCATAGAATATTTCATAGTGTGTTCATAGAAAACAGAAGTTTTGCAACAGATTCTTATACATTTTTTTCAGTTCCAAAATGCTTAGTTCCCAGAAATTATGCTGGCTTTCCACCAAACTTTCAATCATCAATTCTATGAAATTGATGCGTTAACATCACCTTTCTTTCAGCAACATGACACATTGGAAGGTGGGAGGTCTTCTTTTCATCATAGCTATCTGTGCTTTGGTCAAGATACCCAAACTACAAAAAAAAAAACCCACCCTTGATGTAATGATTTTGGACTTTTATACGATGATATTTTACAGTCCTCACTTAGATTAGGAAATGAGTAAATTGTGTTGTGTGTACTCGGATTGCTTTAGTTTGTATTTGCTTATAACTTTTACTCATGCAAAGTCTCTAACCCAATGTAACACACACTGACAACACAGGATATTTCATTCAAATAAAAATATTTGGGGTATAATATTTCATATAGACTAAAGACACCAGGCCACACAAATATGTTGCTCAGGGATGGTACACTTATCAGACCAAGAGAGTTCTGAAAATCCTATAATTCCAAATCAAGCTATCAAACAAAAAAAGAGTATGTATAACTGCTCAAATACCAACTAAGAAGGCAATTAAGTCACCTAGGACTGTATTATATGAACATAAAATAAAGGAGAAGAAAAACTCTGGTAGTGTAGATATATATATGCATCGCTATGAAGAATCAAATCTTTGAGGCAACAGATTTTACACTGAGGCAATTTTTTCAGTTACACTGACAACAGGTACCTCATGTTGGCCTCAGCAAAAACTTAAGGTTATTTTTTTCACTTATTTAGAAGACTTAAAGGTAATCCAGTAACAAATTCTGGGTGGATCAAGAATTCTCTTGTGTTTTGGAATTTTCAGTGGGAAATGGAAGAAATACAAAACAAATGAGCCTCTCACTTTTGGGAAAGGCCCTGTACGCTAGTCCTCCTCTTTCACTCTCATTGACTCACAACGTAAATGTGGAGGGAAATGAGAATAACCTCAAACCTGAGACATGCAGCATGTAACACTGTCCAAGTATGACATGGCCAAGCAATAGGAGACATATTCACTTTGTTACCCTTAGAGAGCCAGAGAATGAACCTGAGCTGTTTCAGTAACTAAGGACAAACCAAGATGCACTGAGCTTTATTGCATTTGACTTCTACCCACAGAAAAATGTCTGCTGCTAATACCAATAGACCACCAGCCAACAAGAAACCTTAGTAAACCATACAAAAAAGGATACAAGAAACCGCCCTGAAGATCACTCAGACTCTCCACAAAGGGTTTGTCCTTTCACACCTTGATCAGGTGGAAGAATGAGCCATTCTCTCCTTTACAGTTTCTTCCCTGAATACCTGCATAGTTCTATTGCTTACCTCTCCTTACTGCCCCTCTGGGAGCAATGCCTCTTAATTGAAATGGGCCCCCTTTGTAACAGTCAGCAGCTGGTTTGATTACTGTATTCCAATAAATAATACGGCTGTATTAATTCAGACAGAGCAATTAACACACAGGCCAGACATTTTTACTGTGTCACTTTTACTGTATACTAGCAATTAGGTGTTTCTATCTGAAATACTATCCCCTATTGAAAGCCAAATAAATTCAGCTGCAGATTGATGTTTCCAACAATTGTGTCCCCCATTAAGTCGCATCTGACAGCACCTTTCAAACCATTCACATTGATCATCCCTGCCCTGAACTTGCATCTCGATTCACACCCAATCTATTGCATTTGCCTTTTATTTTTAAGGACAAAAAATTAATGCTGATATTTTGGATCAGACACTGAAAAGTTACATTGGGTAATTAGATCCATATTCCGCTTTCTGTCATTTAGATTCACAAGTATCATTCACACAGAAAGTCAAAGTTACTCTCTAGAAAAATTAATGTTCTATCAAAACAACGCTAAAACTTTACCAGATTTGGAAGGGTAGGGGAGAAGAGGAGGTACTTGTAAAGAACCACAGTAGTTGTATGAGGACATCTCACCTTCCATCAAGGATGTCGCATGACTTCTCAGAAATTTAATTTTCAAGGAGTACAAAGAAAATAGTAGTTTGGTAGGTTGTATAAGGTGATAATGAAGGGATCACAGGATAGGTTTTATCCACTGCAAGAGTTTTCTGAATCAGAGCTAAGTTTAAAAATACTGTATCATTCTTATTTATGATAAATCATAGAAGTAATATTATTTTTGTTCTTTTAATTGGTTTATATTAAGTGGGCTATACCATTGCAATATGTTTCTAAGTGTTTAATATGTTAAAAGAGTTCTTTGTATTTCTCACACAATAAAAAGACTTTACAGTTCCTTGTTTGGACAGTTCCTTGACAGTTTTGGTGTTTTCCAAAGAGCCAGTGCTATTAGCTTAAGCCAGGTGGATATAAAGGTATCATAAAAGCATATGGGCCAGAGAAACTGACTCTTTATTTGCATGTAAGGATATGCCATGCCTACCAATCTTGCATTCTCTTTAGTTTGCAACTCTAAAACTGAAATAAGAGCTATCATCACCTGTTTTCCCCATCTCATCATATTCACTTGAATCCTGGTCTAAATGGCTTCAGGGACAAGTGTTTTTCTAACCATTGATAATTAAAAGAAAAACCAACACCATTATGAATATTCTGAGTACACTCTAAAGGAAATGTGAATGAAATGCTCATGAATGAGTCCCTGCTTGAGAGAAGCACACTACATTTTCCGATTTCTTAGTCTGGAGTAAGCTTTCATCATCCAGTCTTTTGTTCTGGACTTCTAAAATAAACACTGAAGTTCATTATTCAAGCTAGTAAACAGACAAAGGAGGAAGTAATGGTGGGTTTGTATTTTAGAGACCCAAACAGATATCCTCCCTCACTCAATTACATGGCTCTGAAGACCTCTAAGCACTACACAGTATAAAAGCAACGTAGGAACCAGGCAGCATTTGATTGCATGATTTCTCCAGAAACAGCCTTCCCATCCTTCAATTGAATAAAAGCCAATTTGCAAAAAAAGATGGATAGAAAGGATGAGATACCAAGTCATGGTACAAGATACTTGATCCTGACTGCTCTCTACATGCTATGACTGTGCACTACAAACTGTTCTGTCCATTCACAACACCAAATTCTAGCTCACAGCAGTTCAAGAGAGTGATAAAACACTTAACAGAATAAGAAAATACAACTGTGAAGTTACTGGGTATATTTCCTTTTTTTCCCTGAACTTCTCTGATTGCTTAAAGCTTTCTTCAACTGTTCGCTGCGTGGGCAGGAATCAGCTTTCCCCCCACAGGGCCTCTGAGCTGCTCTCCCGCAGGTGGCAGCTGTGAAATGAAGCAGAGCCAGTAAGTGTAGTAGCTTTAGAAGTTTCCTTAAGGAGCCCACAGCCACTGAGTGCTGTAAGTAACACAGAAGCAATCGCTTCAGCGATGTAAAATCTGCTTGCTGGAAGCTTCACAGCAGTCAGGGAAAGAAGTCACAAAGAAACATGTAGAGACCCACTGCTATCTTCCATTTGGGATCTCCTGTAAACTCCTTGATCAGGCATAAGTCAATGTAGATGTTCATTACAATTCCTTGAGAAATGAGTGCAACCTGCTTGCATGTGTCAATTGGTCATCATCTTCCTGTCAACCTGACTTGTTAATAAGTTTAGATATAAAAACCCAGTTGCTCATACACAAACTGATGCTGTCTTGGGATACTACGAAAATACAGCAAGTTTGATGTTATTTTAAAACCAGGTGTAGCTGCTGACAAAGAGAACGTTGACAGCTCCAAGCACAAAGCTCAAGAGGAGGAGTTCCTGAGCTGAAGCTGGCAGGAGAGTACTGCATTCCTACTAAGCCAAAGCAACAAGGAACACAACTGGGCAGAAAGTTAGAGGGCAATTCTTAAATATCTGGCTCAGGAAGCTTCTGGGTCTTTCTAAACCTGTCCTTGAACTCCACAGAATTACCTTCCCTTACAGCCTAGGATCAGGGCAAAAGGGATAAAAATCCTCAGAAGCGTTTTCAGCCCTTCAAGAAGCCCCCTGACAAGAGTCTATCGGTGCTGCCCATACATCTGATCATCTCGTGTGACTGGCCCCTACTCTGCTTCTGCCAAGGTCAGTACACTCCCTTGGAATGCCTGGCCTATTTCTGCCTGCTGAAGTCATCTCAGTAGAGGGTGACCACTAAAGTGGTGCAATCAACAGGTTGCAGGAGAGAGCATGAAGCAGGAGGTCATCAGCACATCAACAGTAGGAAACTCACTCAAGTGAATTTTGGAGTCAGATAGAAGTTCACATAGACTTTTTTTTTGTCTTTTTAAAATTTGTCAGATGAAGGCTTTAAACATTTTTTGTTAAGTAATAGAAAATACCACATGACGACAACTCATTGACTTAGCTCAGATGATCAGCATCCAAATAAATATTATGCACTGCAAACAACTTACAACCAGGATGAGAGAAAGCCAGCATTTGCACAGACACACCCAGAACACAGTAATAAAACACTTGAATTCTCTGCAAGCCTCTAGAAGGGGAATTAACTGCATTGTGAAAACTTCCTTTCTACCCCCACTGTGAACAAACAAAAAAAATTCCTTCGGATCAAAAACTGTTTTGTTTTATGCAATACAGTATCAGATCTAGTCCACTCCCTCTTAGTGCTACATTCTGGCTCCTTTGCTCTTGCACACTAAGCAAATGAAAATACCTTCTCACAGGCCTTCCCAGAAGCACTGGAAACATTCTCATAACTGGCTTTAACACTCTCATTTCAGCAGTCCTATAATACCTCAGTAAATCTTCAAGTTTTTCTGTCAATTCTGTTCTTCCAGTTTCCCATGTCATCACAGATAACACGCAAAAATTAAGAGTATAGTCATCTTAGCATATGGAGACATAGAAAACCAGTAAGTCTCCAACATTCACTCACATAAAACACACATTAGTCTTAAATACATGGATGATGGCAGACTTAATAATACCAGAAGAATCTGATGAGCAACATAAAGTATCATAGTAAGGTTCATTTCATATCGCATCAAGTCTTTGCTACCTTCAACTACTCTATAAAATAGACATCAGAAATAGATAAAATCAAAGAAAAATGGTTTGGGCTAGTGGAACTAAAGGGTAAATAAATCCCAGCAAACAAGCAACAGCCGTAACTATAGGAGCAGTGGTCTCCCTTCCATTGAAAGTTAAGTGACTCATAACTCACAATGATTCAGTTCAAAGATGCACAAAACCTGGGCAAGTAATTTCAAAGTTCTTGAGCAAATAATATTAAAAAAATTATCAGCTACATTTGACAAATTCAACTTATAGTCTGTAGTGTCTCATGTCATCCCTCTGTCCCTCCTATTGGCTCTCTAATCTTTTTGGAGAGCATCCACAGTGGTAGAGGCTTCATGGGCCAGAGCTTTACTATTACCAACTGTCCTTATTTCGTGTCACTTCAAACATGGAGAAAAATTATTTCTCATAGCCTTTCTATATCTCTGAAGGCTACTGTCATGCTCCTTTGTAGCATAAGGACTTCAAATTCTACCTTTCTCAATAGATTTTTTTATTCACACCACCACTCTTTTCTGGATTTCCAATCAGGTCATCTTTTCTGGAAACTCTGGGCCATATGATGATAGATCTCTGTTGATGCCTCAGCAATGCTGACCAGGGCAAGGCTATTTCATGTGTCACGCAGACTCTACATCTGTTTATAAATCCCTGTTCAGTATTCACAACAGCATGAAACTGCTGACTCATATTCAATTTCTGATTGACGAAAACCCTAAATCCTTGTATGCAGAAACTATTGGTTAGATTGTTTACATCTGGTTTCAAATAATTTTTCGACATGGATGTTAGCAATTTCTTTTGTCAGAGCAATTCTGATGAAGTAAATGTGCCTTCTACAAACATATTAACCAGAAGAATCTGAATTTCTAAAGTTACACGTTTTCAAGAACAGTGTCTGTTTCATAAACATTGGCACAATAAATATATCAATTTGTCCTGTGGAAGAGAAGCACAGGGGAAGCGCACAGTATTTATTTTACCTTAATATGGTGGAGCCTTTAGAACAAGAGTGAAAGGCAGCAGGACCCTACCTCTAGAACTGCTACAGCTCTCCGACTGCATGTGGCTGGTTTCAGCTCTTTGTTGGCAGTGAGGTTTTTATTCACCTGCAGCTCAGCACTAAAACACCTTCTGAATCTGTGAAGATTTTGCAGTGGGGTGATAATTTTATGAAGGATGCTTAATGCAGGATACTAAAAAAAATTTACTGTTTGATTTATATTGACTCAAACTTTCAGGACCAAACTTTAATCACTGATAGTTTAGTTTTATTGCATTAGTTTATAATGTACTACATCATCATATTTAGTAAGATTCAAACCTACGCAGAAAATCAAAAGGAAGGTAAAGTTATTTTATTCTGTTGAGTTGAACCTGGCAGCTCGATCTGTTCCTGAGCGAGTTAAAAAGTTAACAGTCCTCCTGGACAAGAAAATATAACACTACAATACCTAGACAGCACTGACAAGGGAAGGATGTCAGAACAGAAAAGGAAGAATCACAAAAAGAGAAATAAAACAAAGTGCTGACGACTTCTATCTTAATTTAGTGCTGATCCAGAAACAAAGAACATTAAAACACATGAGATTTTGTTTGACTGATGTTTTCCCTCACAAAACAATTAGCACCCTCAACACAAAACTTCTATTACCCTTGTCAGTATAGCAATATCACGGAATAAAACACTTGACGATCAGTCTTGTTACTCTTTTCATTATTAACACAAGAAACACACAACATAAAATACTGTTTAAAATATGCAATAAATAGCACCCAAGAACCATTTTTGACACATAATCAGTCTTGACAAGCTTTGGGCTGACTTTGCTGGCCTATTGACCCTGCCCATGGGCAAAGCATGTCTCTTTGCCACAGCTAATCTTTCTTGGACACCCCTGTCGCAGTGCAACTCCATTTGAAACAACTGAAAAGGTCAAAGACTGTCTCTCCACTTTCAGACTGAATTCAAGTCAATTCATATCTAGGCATCCAAAGTGCTGCAAATTGCTATAGGATCTTTAAAAATGCACTCTGTTCTTTTTCCACTCCTTTCCCCCATGGCTCCACCCCAGCACTTTCTGAAAGTATGTTTGGCTTATTCATACAGTTGCAAAATTGTTAAAGGCTTTATTCCTGCATTTTATAAAGCTATGCATGCCCTGCAGATAGAAACCAGGCACAAATTCAGAGATTAGACTCTTTTTATTCATCTTTTACCCAGACACAAAATATAGAACTGTGTACCCCCTCTGGATTTCATTTTGCCTGCCTGGACCCTTGCGGCCATTGCAGTCAATGCAGCAATTTCCAGATAGGCATCTACTGAAGTGGAATCAGAGGAGACCCACTGTTCAAAGAAAGTTTCCTTCAAATAACTCCACTGACTGTCCCTCACAGCTGGGATAATGTCTCTCAGATGCTCTTGCTGGGTTCCTGAAAGCCAGAGCAGTCACTGGTTATTTAATGCTGCTCCCAATTCCTTGCCACTAAGAGGAAAGGAGCAAAACCAACTATTACTTAGACTACAAGACTCATCCAGTAATACAGCATTCATTACATATATTGCCTAACAGAAAGAACTGAAAGCTAAAAATCATCATGAATGCTTAATTTAGAACTAATTGGAAGAACAAGATGAAGAGTAATCAAAATCATGAGAACAGTATATATTTACCAAGGTATCTAATACACTGCTTTATTTAGTCTTATCTCCTACTCAAACCTTACAGGTTGGTGAGCTTTCAAGTCACATTTGCCATAAAAGGACCTGTTTTAATACAGAAGCAGCAGCAAAGTTACCTTTGAGTTAAAAGCAGGCATAAACCACTGAAGGATAAATGAACCTTTGATCAATATAACACATACCATGGCAAAGAGGTGATTTTTTTTTTCCTCTTTTAATCAATCATTGTTTTCTCTTTTTTTTTTTAATCTGACGTGAAAATCATAGATTCCAAAATGCATCTTTTTTCAGAAAGTAGGAAAAGATTTTATTTTAGAGCTCTTCAGTCATACATACTGAGTATCAAAAAAAAAAAAAGAAGAATTTTGAGGCAACAAAATTAAATGAGGTAATAATAACCAACCTCACTCTTGATTAGAGTAGAACAAATGCTATTTTCTAGTGTGTGACGCAGTAAAACACACTTTAACCTCCTGTTCTTAAAAAGGTGACAGGACAACTTCCAAAGTCATAAAGTGAGTTACACTCTCAAGTAAAGTATTTTAACAAACTGAGAGCACTAAGATAGCAAGGGCAAGGACTTTAAAATTGACCTCAGCCAGGATAAAATATATCCAGCTTCTCATTCTGTTGCTTTTACTCCTCAAGCCCCGTCCCTAAAATTGAATCACACTCCGCTGTTTGTTCAGCTCACACATGTCCATGGAAAGGCATTGGGCTTGCCCATTTCTCATAGACGCTTTTATCTCTGTCATGAAAAGTGCTGTACAAAGAGCAGTATGAACAGGGAGCAGAGAATGCCACCTACAAATAAAAGTTACTGCTATCTTGCTATTTCCTGCTGTCACAAAATAATGAAGCTACACTTAAAACAATGGTTCTGCTCTGGTGGATATATTCCCTTCTATCTGCAGCACACACAACGTATAGTAATACAACGTCTTCCATACACACGTGACACTCAGCCTTTGGCCAACATAAAGAATTTGAACTGGAAACCTCCACACTTACACATCTGTCCTCTTTCAGTCTGAGTTTAGAGCCAAGCATATCCTCTGTAGATTTAAACAAAGTAGGCTTAGCAACCATTCACTAGGATCACACAAAAATTGCCTTTTACTACCAAAAATGTGTTTATTTGATCCAGAGCCTTGTTTCATACCTGAAAATAAATTAAAACACAGATGTGGGTTTTTATCACAGATGTGACAGGCTTACAGTCAGCTCCAGGTCAGGTCCAAAGTCTAGAGCATAGGCCTACTATTACACTGTTCTTTCAGACTGCTCTTATCTTCCAAAGAGTTTACACTTCTGATGCATCCTTTGGGATATCTGGAAATGCCCTGGGTTTGGCTGGAATAGAGTTAATTTTCTTCCTGGTAGCTGGTGCTGTGTTTTGGATTCACATTTGGGAACAATGTTGATAACTCACTAACGTTTTGGTTGTTGCTGCGCAGTGCTGACCTGAAGTCAAGGACTTTTCAGTTTTCCCATGCCCTGCCAGAGAGCAGGTGCACAACTATTAAACTGTTCTTATCTCAACCCACAAGTTTGCTCGCTTTTAGCCTCCTGATTCTCTCCCCCATCCCACCAAGGGGGGGAATGAGCAACCATTTGGGTGGTGCTTACTTGCTGGCTGGGATTAAAACACACCGGGGGGGGGAAAAAAAATACTTGGGTTAATGTTTTGCTGTAAACATATTTTCAATGATAAATTCTACCTTTATTAAAAATTATCTGCTCTTGCCACAATGTAAAGTGAAAGCAAACAGAATCGTGCATTATCAACTGTATGTACTATAGTTACTTTAAATATTATAATTAAATCAAAGAAACCTGCCTAAGCCCACATGAGTTATTTGCAGTTGTCTGTAACGACGTAGGCAAGGTTCAAGACGTATGCTGGCTGACATTGGGTTCCCAAAGAGTTAACGTATTGCAGCCAGAGCCCTCTCTGCCAGCGACTGCTTTTCTGTTTAGTTCTATAAATGAAATTTATTAAAACCATTACATGCAGAGTGATGCCACAATATCCAGAGCAAAGTTCCTAAATCTGAAAGAGCTTTTATTTAATCAGGAGATAGCTAACAGATGTAATGACAGGGGGACGAGGCAGAACCTGGTTTTACATTCAGACCCCGACAACATGATTTTACCTCTTTCAATAATGTGGATTCCTTATCTCTCTAAATCTATTACTTTAAATAAAACATGATCATTTCTAAAAACATCTCACTACACCCAAGCTTTTCTGTTCCCATGTCCATCTGTAACCAAATATTTTCTTGTCTTCCAGAAACCTACTCCAAGCCCTTTTTTTCTTCAGCAAGCAGCTCTATCTCCCCATCCATCTTGTCTGCACAAAGAAGGGATAACCTGCAGCTGAATTACAGAAAGCCTATTCTCCCAGTGGGATCTGAGATAAGATAGACTGCATTAACCCTAAGATTCATTTCTCAGCTAGGAATTCTCCCTAACTCTTTTAAGAAGATCACAGGAAACAGGCTGGATAATGGTAAGAGGTCTATTGAGTGCACTTTCATCACCAGCTTTCATGAAGAGAGAAATGGTAATAAGGTCACAGAAGCCTGAAATGCTGTGGGTGGCTAGAAGACATTTCTCTAAGTACACCAGCATTTCAGTCGTGATATACAATGCAATATAGGCCATGACTACCCATACAAGTTGCAGATGAAAATTCTAATAGATTTGTCCAGTTCACTGATCCTCTCCATACAGTTTGCTCTCTAAAAGGACTCATCAAAAAGTTAGTATCTACATAGTATTCTACTAATCTTAAATAATTGTCAATTTTTAAGGCAGTTATTTGCAAATATTTAAACTCTTTATACAAGCACAGACATTCTTAGCTGCCATCTGGTACAGAGCCATCCTCTAAGCCACAAAAAGCAACCAAATATTTTGCACCGTACTGACAGTGTCCAAAAGTTCCCAATACTTCCCATGTATTACAGAAACCTCACAAGTTTTAACTTGTAACAAAGGCATTTCAAAAAAATGCTTTCTGTGTCTCCCTAAGCTCTATTAAAGTACAGAGAAACATCACGACAGTACCTTAATGCAAAAAAAAAATCTACATTTTAGAAAGTTGTTCTGCTCTCCCGCACACCGTCCTTAAAACCATACATCCCACATGAGAACCCAAGCCAGCAACATTTATTCTCCATATTGCCTACAAGCCAAGTGTACTGTACATTCGATCGATTTCCTCAGCCTAACGCAATAAACTCTCTCCTCATTTCACATTACAATGAGAACGTCAAGCTGCAAAGCCATCAAACTTCTCACTTCTGCTTCCCTGATCCAGCAGCTTGGTGAAATCTCGGAACAGATGGAAAGCATTAGAAAAGGTCTCCATTTTGAAAGTGAATAGAGGGTGAAGTAATTTCCTCATTATTGTCTGTGTTGTAGCCATAATTAGCCACCATCTTCTGAAAATAAAGACAGTTGGCGATAGACATTTGGAAAAATCCAGTGTACTGAACTGGCTCATTGCTTTAGACAAAGGGCTTCCAGCAAATAATATTATGAGAGGACTTTCATCTTAATAAAAAAAATGTAAGTAGCTATTAAAATATAGTGAATATAAAAAATTAAATAACCCCATTTTGATACAGCACAGGACTCAGAAAGGAATAAAATACTGCTTGAACCTAGTCTTTATAACCAGTAACATGACAAGATCTTGAGTTATGGTTATTCTGAGCCATTCCTTCTCTCATCATCTCCAACTGGACAGAACGGTGGGACCAAATTTTTACCTAGCTAACTCAACCAACCGCACACTATATTCACATGCTCATCTTCCTGTTCAGGTCTTTTAAGAGTAACACAAAACAGGTATTTAAAGTTATTATCATTAGATAATTCACTAGATTTGCTCATCTCTTTCAGTATACAACAACGCAGTTTGAATTATCTCAAGCTTAAAGCTAATGATTTTGATTATTAAAGTCCTTACATCTGCTTTGCAGCTGTCCTTTCTACAAAATCAATAGTACAACTGATTTAGTGCCCTCTAGGACAGCTTCAGAAAATTCTTCTACAGTTAATGTAGATGCAATTTTTCTTTGCTCTGCTCCTGGCTGAGAACATAGGAAAGGTGCAATGTCAGGACAAATCCTCTGATTCTCAGTCACGGGTTGACCTCCATAAACTCAACATGAATTACAGCAACCCCTCTGAGCTGCATGATCTGTGACAGTCTCTGCACAGAGGGAGTCTGCTCTGTCAGAATGCATATGTAGCACAGCCCTCTCGTCATCTGCAAAGGGAGGTTATGGCAGCAGGTCTGGATCAAAGCTGTGACAAATATCGCTCTCCTCCTGCTGAGAAGTATTTACTGGACACTATCTTTATGGACACTTTATACCAGCACTCTTCTAACAAGCTGGAATTATGTAGTGAATCCTGAAGAGTACCTGTCTCAAAAATTCTATGGTCTGTTCCCTCTTAAACCATCATATACATGACATGTTTTAGCTTAATAAATACAAGAAAACAAGAGAGCACCAAAGTAAGTGTCTGCTCTAGTGTTGTTCTTATCTTGATAAAGGCCAAAATAATTTTCCGGGAATTAGCCCTGCTGCAACTTGCATATGCCTCTAGGTTCAGATGACCCTCTGATTTACTTCACTATCCACATCAGTAAGTGGAAAATATCTTTGACAACTTAAATAGCAATCAGCTTTACATCAGCCCAGTAAGACTCATATGTTTGGTGAAAATGAGATCATAAAACTCCAAATTTGCCCATGACTAAATACTATGAAAGAATAAATATATAAATTATATATAATATATATTATATATATTATGAATATATATAAATATATTATATATAATAGATATAAATAATTTTGTATTCATGTTATTCACAGGAAGTTCTGCTTCTATTTAAGAGATATTTTCAATAAACATGCAACAGAAAAAGCCACCAGTGTGGAAGATGAGAGCACCAGAGACTCTTCCCTCTCTTAGGAACTGTAGCTTGAAAGCAGCTGAATGTGTTACGTGGACTAGATTTGGCAGGCAAATACTGATAAAACATACCATGTTCTTGCCATGCAATCTGACACGCTGTACTTGGCAAAGCCTGCCTGGCAATGGACAAGAAATAAATCAGCACAGAGGCTAAATGACCCCAATCTCACTCAAGAAATTTAGTTTCTTCATATATGGGTTGAGGTTATTGGCAGAAACGTTCGCACGCAAAATCTGCATCCAACCAACTATGTATATTTTTCATTTAAGTTCTGGATATTGCAAAAGAAAACACGCTCTCCCATTAGAAGTTCATCAGTGACCAATTCCTAATTTGCATTTACAACAAGATATATTGATAGCCCATTATTTAATAACGCTAAAAGAAAAAAAAATCAAAAAACAAAAACCCTCAAAAACCCCAACCCAACATAATAAAACTAATCTACTGTTTATTGTGTAAAATCCCATACCATAACATACGATTTCTACCTCTCCATTTTCCAACAAAGTTATCACATGATAAATCTTCATTTCCCAACCAGTTAGCTCAAGACGATAGGTACGCTAATCCTCCCTTGTGGTTTGTTTTTTTTCAAAAAACTGGACAAATGCTATAAAAAAACAAGTTACCTTACATCATTCTTTCCAATTCCTGTCTTAAACAGCACCAAACAAGCCCAACAGTTGGCTGGGCTATGGAGTGACACTGCACTCTGCACACAGGGAGTTCAGAAAGGATAGTTTGGCTTTGCAAGCCCTATCTACAGATATATGGCAGGTCCACTGTTTTCTCAAAACAGGATTACAAGTAAGCACTGAGTATTCCAGTGCTGCAGTAGATTTGGCATAGCCTAATTTTGCTGGACTACTGCTCGTAGCATTATAAACACTGGCAAAGATGCTTTTGCAATCATTTTGCCATTAGCACTCTTGTGGCAACATTTACCATGCTTCATTTAAAGGATTAAAAAAAACAAAGCCCACACCCAAACTATTGACATTTAGCTAGTTATTGACAAGTCTGACACCTGCTTTCCTAACTAATTCTACATGGCTCCCTTTGCATAGGGCATTCTTTAAAAGGACCTTCCGGGGAGGGGGAAGGGGGGAAAAAAGCTTATCCTCATTGCTACAACCTCTTGTTAGGATTTTGACACAGATAAGGACTTTACTAGCTCTACTGGGAATTAAACAAATTGACTCTAATAGGTTTTAATGTATAATGATTAGCTCATTTATAAAAGAGTCTACCCAATCCTCAATTATTCAGATAAGGGTCAAGATCAAGGGAGTAGATCAAAACAAATCCTACACCTGCAAAAGAATTCAGATGTTAGTTAAACGAGAAACAGATCGATGTAGTCTAACCTCATACAAAGATGTAGAAAGAAGCATATTAGAACCCAGGACAGTCAGGACATCACCATTCCATGTATTTAAAGGGGTACCAGCTATTCATGAAGTGCTTGCTGCTTTTTCTTTTACCAGGCTATGCTAAATAGCCTGTCACAGGTGGGTGGCATTTTACTCTCAAAAAGACATTAATATAAGAAGTTCATAAACACATCTTGAGCAGAAAAATTTAAAGAAAATTAACCATATAATGTGTCACATGAAATGTTATTAGATTGAAATTCACACGCTAGATTAAGTTTCAGATACAACCTCCAAGAAACAGTTCAACAAGTAAGAGTTTATTTGCTCTGTATTAGTCTTTCACTCATTGTTCATTGAGGTAAAGTAAAAAAAAAAAAACTTTAAATGGGAGAATATAAATCTTAATAGAAGAAATTTAAACAGAAAGGATATCAGTAATAACAATACAAGAGCTGATCTCATTTGATTCCTTGATAACTAAAAAAATTAACCCTAAGATGCAATTTCACCTTCCGGATAGTCTGTATGTCCTTTCCTTCAGCTATTTGTTTTCATTTGGAAAGGACCAAATTAAGGACTCTTTTCTAATAAGAGACACACAACCTAAAATCTAAATCATCTTTCCATTTTAAAAAAGGGAAACAAAACTTTCACTGATTCTGATACTGTTCACCAATACCGTTAAAATCCTAACAAAAGAAAAAATAAGCTGTTAAAATGTGTAAGTAAAGTTACATGCAAATTAAAGTTATGACTGTTCTGCAAGTCACAGGTCATCTTTCTCTGGGCATCTGACTTGCTTATGGATGCACACACACTAAAAAACACTCCAAATGTTAAAAACTTATTAATCTCACAGGCCATTATCACATTTTTTAACATCTTAGTAGCAAGGCTGGGGCAGCAAAGTGCTAAAAATACTGAACAATTAGCATCCAAAGCAATTGTGCAGCTGTTTCAGCTGGTCACTGCCAGAGCTTTCCTGCTGTGAGGTCCCAGAACAGCACAGCACCCCCACACTGAACAGCCCCGACACAGACACCGCTGTGCTACCCCTCATTTTCATGACAGTCCAGCTCAGTGCACAGCAGAAATTTGTTGGCTACAAAGCACTTGACCCAAGAAGACATGATATCTTCAGCAATACCAAGCTGCAGAGTAATAAAATAAAATTTAAAAATAGGAGGGACTTAATATCTCCTATATTTAATTTTTCAGAAAACATATTCTTTGCAAATTGTTTAGATTTCACAGTGAAGATCTGCCTTGTAAATAAAAAATCCCCACTGCATCAAGAAGCCAACAGGTAAGCACTTTTCCCCTGGGAGGCTGAAAGTTACCCCAATGATCGATGATATCCCCCAGAGACACTGTGATTCAGAAGAGCACACCCAAAGCAGCTCTCTCTGCTCCACTGAGATACCTTGCATCTGGACTCAACACCAAACCTTGGAGCACTTTCAAATTCCATTAATTACTACTGTATTTTTAATAATCTTCTTTAGTTTTAGGCGTGTCATAAGTATAAAAAAGCAAAAAGTTAGTATTTAACTTTTCTGCAAATGGCAAGTGCATTGTCCCCTCATAACCTTCCCTGAAAACTGTCTTTTAATACCATTAATTTTAACCTGTCCTGAGGTTGAACAAGGGATTTTGTCTAATCATGCCAAACGATTGGCTGGAAGAAACAAAGGCTCTGCTCCCATGCATCTGTGAAACAAAACCGGTTTATCAATTTGAAAATAATCCAAGAAACATGTCAAAATAAATGCAAGTTTCTCCTGTTGGCAGCACATGGTGCATCTCCGTAAGAATGGGAACATTAAGATGTCTTTATGCCATGTCTTAAGTTATACAAAGGCCATTTATTGCACTTCAGCAACAAAAGAGGGGAAGTGGACAGAACAGAGCACTACAAGAGTAAGAGAGAAATAACCCTCAGGCCTTGATAACTTCTGAGCCTTGCTTCATGCCAAAATTAAGCTTCACAGTGAATTCCAAAATAAAGGAGAAATCAGGAAAATGGTTTTATAAATACCTATTTTTTGCTAAAACACAGACATAGTTAATCATGATATTTTACTCATTATAGAATCGCTCTGTAGGTAAAACACAGCTTAAGTTGCCCATGTACTTAATGGAGCTTCTAGAGATGGATGAAGAACATGTATTGGTGACGAAACAAGCACAGCTCCTAGCTCAGGTTAGTAAGTGAAATCTGCCATCCCACACACGCTCACACCCTGACACTCACCAAGCACATACTCCTTGTGGGATTTTTGAGAATCCCAGAGGTGTGAAGCCAAGTGGAATTTCAGGAAATTGCCTGCCCCCCCCAACCCCAGTCCTGTTTCACAGCAATGAGCAGCTTCTCAAGCAGTATTTTCCACAGCTCAGCTTCTCAGTTACGTAAATGTTTACTCAGATGTTTATTTTCAACTGGGATGCTACTTTGACTGTGATACAGCTCATTTTTGATACTTCAGCAGTGACAGGATCAGCCTGGTGCATCCTGAAGCGAAACAGCATGCTATATGCATCTCTGAAAATGCAATTAAGCCTCAGTGAGGCACTAGACTTTCCTAAATCATGTTTTTCTCCTTCATGTTTTACAAAAGAAGATCATTGTTCCTATCGAAAGCAGACTTGTATCTCCATCGACCCAGCAGGCCTGCACAAGAAACCTAAATTGCCTCATAACCAGCTCATGACCTCAGTGCCTTTTAATTATGTGGGTTTCCCTGTAGCCTTTAGTTAACGTAGACATGTGGGACAGGAAAGGGGGAGTCTACAGCCCACGTAGAAGAAATACAGACTGTGTACAGATCTTGTGTATTACTTCTGAAATGTGTATCCTGCATAAACTCAACAGTACTTATTTTCAAACTGCAGTACTTCAATTGCTAGCCAAGGACAGCCTAATTGCACCGCCCCTGCTGTGGCTACAGAATCCTGGACACACAGCTAAGCACACTTGAACCTCGGTAAAACCCCCATCAGCAGCAGGGAAAGAAACACCTGAAAGGAAAATACTTGGGCAACTAGCTCACACTGAGCATTCCGATGCTGCAGCATGGCCAGGATGCTCTCAGCATGGTTAAATCCCACCTAAGTCTTCAGAAGGTCACTTAAATTCTCTCCAGATACTTTACTTTCTAATAGAAGGGGTTGGTATTTCTTTCCAGTCTTATATTCAGATCAAACTAGTTTATATAAAAAGAGTGAAGGAATGGATAGAGAAGCCCAAACAAACACTGCATTCAAATGAGAATACTTACTAGCCACAGAAGGTTTTCCACTGAAGTAGGGTTGTTTATAGCAACCTATTGCCTGTTCTCTCATCATATATCTTACTGTGTGTTTATTTTTACCATTTAAAAATCTTCCCCTCCGTATTTCCAAAGTAACGTGGAGGCACACTCAAATTAATATTTTCACTTTCCACAGCATTCTTCCAACAAAATGTCTGACTGTTTAATGACTATTCTAACCCAGTTTCATTGGTTACCTTCCATTCCTCTTGGAATCTTAAGGCAGAAATTTAATAATCTTTTTTTTTTTTTATTTTAAATTGTCCTTATCAGCATAATTCAAGAATAGGCTTGAAAAATCAAATAAGTTTACCAAAGTCTACAGGTAGCCACCTTAAAACCACGTAAACATCAAAATTCCTCATTTATAACTCCTTTTTTATATTATATTATAACTTTTTACAATAGCTGAAACCTTACACTTCGATGCTTTCTGTTAGTTTGTATTATTGTTCTGTGTCTGCATTTAGCAAATATTTTGTACAAAAGAAAAATATTAGTAAATATCTTTAGTGAACCAAGATGTCAGATATTCCCTTCTCCATTAGCTTCTAGGGAAAGGTATCTGTTATTGCCATCAAAATCACTGAAACACTTCTGACTCGTGTGTCTCCCTGCCTTGCCCTGTCTACCACGCTACCGTTGAGAGTGACTTTGGTTCCCGTGCTGTGTTTCCTGACTGGAGGATGTTCTGCCAACGATGGACAGATAGCCCCCTCTGTCAGTAAGTGGTAGAAACATTCCCCACACAGAGGGGGGGGAAAGCAAAATCCATACCTAGTTTTTTTTAATTGTTTCTGAAATAAGCATCTATTCTCTCAATCTTTCATGGAGATCCTTTATTCCCAAAAAGTCCTGAAACATCCTGATCACCTTTGTTTCCCAGGCTTTGCCAACTACTGTTCTCAAAGCATACTTAAAGGAGTTCAGCTGTTTGTGCAAAGCAAGGCGGCTGTCACAGAGCACCAGCTGAGAGAGGATTCTGATAACTTTCCCCTGTCCCAAACGCAGGCATAATATTTAAACAAAGCTTCAGACACATCAATAATGAAAATCTGGCGAACCACTTACTCTTGACTCATATAGCAATGTTGAATGCAGAATATCCATTAGTTTCCTGACAACATGGATTATTTATAGGCAAGTCTGATAGCACCACCTATTATTAAGTTTGCTCAATACTTCCTATTTTATGACCCCTAGTTTCAGTCCTTTTATACATTTGTCACCTGGGATGAATATTGCATACTGATGTCTACCTTCAACAATCCTTGTTGAAAGTTCAGCCCTTTCAGGAGCAGAATTATTGAGAAACACAATGTTTTCATTTCTGTTTTACAGGAACCTGGGACGCTTGCTGAAATTTTTCATTACCTGTTATTCTGCAGGAACTTGAACTTTGTCGGAACAGAGCAGATTTTTTTATTTAGATGTAATAAAATCCCCCAAATAGGACAAATTTAAGAGCATATGAAGGACCGGGAAAAAAAAGAAATCAAACAAATAAAACAACCCTTTTTCAGATTAACAGATTAAAAAAAACAACCAACCAAACAAACAAAAAAACCCCACAAAGAACACCACATACAACCAAAGAGCCAAAACCACTAAAGACCTCACTGCCAATGAACAGTTGCTATTTATATATGAATCATTCCTGCATACATCTTCTAGCCCAAGACTACAGAGAATGAAAAATTGTTTGGTTTTCCCTCCTGGAATGGCTGTTCTGTGGTGTCTAAAAGAAACAAGTTAACACAGTGCTGGGTTTAAGCACATTGCCTCAGACTGAGAGCAGCATGACACTACTAACGCTGTGCCACTGTTTTCAGTGGTGATGTCAATTTATCTACTGACAAAGAAAAGCCTCTCTTATCTGCTGCTTGTATTCTGAGCTCTTCTGGGCTTTGGGTCAATTAACACATTCTTCCAGTCTGGATCTTGCACAGTTGTTGGTTTCAACCGCAATTAGGAATGCAAGGGCCAACAGCAACCTGAGATTTTTTTGATCCTACACTGAAGAGGGCTACTCCAAAAATGTTCCAGTTCTGATATACGAAACATGTGCATGTCTAGAATCTACTGATGACAAGCAAGTCTTATTCACATTTGCATCTCAGGCATACGTAGAAACATAAGACTCTGGAGTACCAAACAACTAAGAGAGCCAATCCACCCAGGGAACCTAAAGCAAATGAGCTGTGACTCCTAATGTGGTGTTTTGATAACACAAATCAAAGTTCCAGTGCAATCACAGCTCTGTTGCCCTTGGTGCCTGCGAGGAAGAAGTGACCTGTACATCTACACACCTGGAAAATGCTAAGGGTCAAACACTGCAGCACTCTAATGTTGACTTCACATTGCAAAAGCTATCTCCAAAGAAAACTCCAGCAGAGTTAAACAGTTTCCTCTTCAGTTGCTATCTCTTGCCCTGTTTTCAAGAGTCAGGCAAATAGACCTGAGCTGAAGAATTAGACAAAAAACCAGTACAGCCCCAAACACACCAAACTTCTGGATAGCTTAATGAGTACATGCCTTTACAGGCATGAGCAGCATCAAATAAAACCAGGGATGCAAAGGCATGTGAAGTGATTTCTTTATCCACAGAGGAAAGACCAGCCTGCTGTTCCCATTCAGAAGAGTAATCAGGTTGCTTTTGAAATGCAGTTGGCCTTTAGTGGCCTACTGCCTATGCTGGATCATCCAGCTGTCAGAGCATCATGCTGCTCCTGCTACAGCCTTTCATTGCTGCCAGCTCCTGAATTACTGGAAAACTACTTGGCAAAATGACATGTGGATAAAAAAGAGAATCCCAGAATTTCCCTCATCATAGATGAAAAGGAATATTCCATTGCTATCTACGTTCTCTACTAAAGAAATTAAGTTAACTTACATTGCCTCATTTGTGCATCAGTTTTTAATAGCTCTTATGTTAGATGAAAAAGTTGCTGAAGACTGCCTCAAGTGAGCTAAAGAAATATGAAGTTAGCACTATATGAGTGCACCGTTATGCTACACTCTATTACTTGTGCTGTTTTATTCTGTCCAGTTTCAGTACAAGTGGAAACTGAGTTTTTGGAATTTCCCAAGGATTTGGGAAACTAGCAGAGGTTGAAGTAAGGAAAGGAATGCATGCCTCAGGCAATACAGCCTCAACTGAATTTTCGTAAAAAAATCCCCACAGCAAAGTTTGATTATTGAGCTAAAATGGCCCAAAGACAGATTTGCTGAGTTACTTTGGTTTAAAAGCTGTGCACTAATATTGAACTTCAGTGGAAAAAGAACAATCAAATGCTGTTCCTCCTAAGAAAGCACAACTTGAAGAGGATTCTACCAGCCTGAAATTTTAGCCAAAACCTACTCTTTGTAGAAAGTACTCACAACTTCTTTTGCTGTTGCTTTTAAAACATTTCTACCATATTATTTACCATTACTTCCACTGGATTGCTAAAGAACATTTAAGAATGTTCTAGCATCTTTAATGACTTTTTATGTCTTCATCTTTAAAATTCTCTTGTGCAGTAAACAGAGGCAAACCCAAAAGCCCTGACATGGTTCCATGGGAGGAAGTCATTCATGTTTAGTCTTCTGTTCCTTAGCAGACCTCTTACCAGATCCTGAACTGTAACAAATTAAACATTCTAATTTTACACAATCATTTTCATTGTTAAAAAAGTCACAGAATAATAAAGGCTCAAAACGATTCTTCAGAAAGATCTCAATGTTTTTAAGTTTCACTCAGGAAATCTACAGAAGTTCGTGTTCTTCTGTGATGTGCTAGACAGATATCTGAGAGACAGCTTCTATCAGAGAACTTACAATCAAAATATCAGGCATAACACAGACAAACAGGAGTGGAAGAGAAGCAAGGGCAGAATGAAAAATAAAGCAACTGAAGCCAGATGAAGGTATCCTTGGTCAATGATTTTTTGCATGAGCCATTTTAAGGGAAGATGTTAAATGCCCTATTTCAATAACAGAGTCTCTTAAGTAAATATGTCGCATAAATACATTTATACTTAAACCAGCACTGCACAGCAGGTATGAAACAGCATTCCAGGAGGAGGAACAGGTCATGGTAGAAAAGTATGCTAAGCTGAGGAATTTTGATTTCCTCCTTAGGCGCACCTTTGCCTGTCCTATCTTACATACATATGTGTTGTCATTGTACCCTCAAAGTATTTTGTCAAGCTGGGAACACAAAAAAAAAAAAGCTTAAAATTAAAACCCCACAGAGAATCTCTGGAAGGTCTTATCATTCATATAGTACAGAAAACATTAAGTTCATTCCCCAGATAAAAGTGTATAAAGAGAATGGTCACGCCAAAAAACAATGCAATCTTCAAATCTTCCCTGTTACTGGCAGCCCAGAGAAGTTTTTCACAAGCTCTTTGTGATACTTCTAAGTCTTTTTTCAGAAATATACCTAGGCATAGGGCAGAAAGTCAGCCTGGAAAACACAAATTAAAAGGTAGCTGTGGAAGCCTACAGAGAGTGTGAAGAAAAATCCAGTAGGAGAGCTTCAGATTTAGCCTAGCTCAATAAGTAACTCCTGTCATATACGATATGCCTTTTATCTCTTATATACATAGGAAGTTTACATATTAATGTTTGCATGATGGTAAATGGGAGGACTGGTTCATTAGATTTGAAGGAGCACTTCTCCTCAGGCCAGGCCTCTGGTTTGACTCAGATTGAATTACAAAGCTAAACAGAACAGGAAGGATCTGTGCTCCTAATTCTGTTTGATAGATCACTTTGTCATATTCAGATGCCAGATTGAAGATAGCCGCCTCTTCCTTGGCAAAGAACAGCGCTTTTAAGCTCCAGGCTATCAGAGAGAGCAAGCGCCTACAGTACGTGCACAGACTGACAGTTGCATTAAGATGTTTCCTGCCGTTTCCTTAAAAACTTATGGCAACCTGCTCATTATTAGCCTTCTGTAGTTGGGGAGAGTTAAATTGGGTGAGATGAAGTGGAAGTCACAGCTGAAGGTGCTCTGGGCTGTAGCACAGCGGGGTAACCACACACCTCCGCAGATGTGCTGACTGGGGAATCATCCTATGAGAACAGGAGGCAGGTTTAGTGGAGATTATGCAGAGTGAATGGAAAAAGTCTTCAGGAAATTAGTTTTTTCCCATTCTTTCTGAGTCTGAGGGGAGTCAGAGGCACTTCATTGTCATAACTGTTTCATGTTTAGTTATGGTTGTTGAAAGCTCTTCTCCTAATTTGCTGTACAACTCTCAAATCACTGATTAGGGAAAAAATATAGACAAAATGTCAAGGTAGATCTGAGAACATGTGGAGCCCATTAACAGAAAAAAAATCATGGCTTATTTTCACTTATTCATATTTAGTATTTGTAGGGGCCTTTTACTCTCTGCAATTTATCAGGTGCAAACTTGAAAGGATATAAAACAGACTTAAGCCAACATATGTGTCCACATACAAACTTATTTGTTAAAGTAAATACAATACCATCCTCACTCTGGAACTACTGTAGCTCAGATATATACAGCTAAAAACCTGCAAATTCTCTCCCCTACATTCTCTCTTACAATACACTAAGCCATAAAAAATACAGAGTAAAAATAAGGGCAGGAGGTTTCAGGAGTTTTCAGGGAGTTGGTAACCAACTATTCTGCTCCAAGTGAGTGAGCAATAAGCAGCGTACAGGCCCCTGAGGCTCAGTGGTATTGAAGCCTGACACATTTCTGATACACTACTACGATAACATGGTGCTCTTGCACAGGACCTTTCCCATAAGACAGATACAAAGAAAAGAGGAAATAGTAAACTTCATAGGCACTCTAGAGGTAAGGTCAGTGTTACTCGCATTTGACAAGTTTTGTATAACCTAAAAATTATTGAAATAATCATACCCAATCCTCATTGAGGATTTTTCAAGCATCTCAAAACACTTCAGAGATGAAGTCTGGTACTTGTGTAGATAAAGGGACAGAAAGCATTTTCCAAGGCTCAAGTTGAGAATCTAGTTATGACCATCCCCCACCCTTGTTCAATTTTCTAGCCTGTATCCTTGATAAATCTTGCTGCAAGTAAATTTATTCACTATGTCTTAATAGGACCTTAATTTTTCCAAATATTTATTTTTAATTCCTTAAGACATTTATCATGTAATATTGATTATCTGGGAAAACAAGACTAGTAAAAAATAAGCTGCTCATATGCAAGAAACTAT
Source organism: Sclerurus mexicanus (assembly GCA_013396755.1). Taxonomy (NCBI): domain Eukaryota; kingdom Metazoa; phylum Chordata; class Aves; order Passeriformes; family Furnariidae; genus Sclerurus; species Sclerurus mexicanus. The sequence goes on along the minus strand of VWZF01005181.1, from coordinate 1,301,165 downwards.
ATGTACAAGAACTAGCACTAAAATATATGCAGCTGCTGAAGAAAGCAGCTAATCATGGAAGCACTGGAGAGCAACATTGGCTGGATGACCTCCAAAGGATGAAAAAGATGACCTTGTGTTCTGCAGAGTTTTATTTAATGACTTCTTAATCCCTTCTTAGACTTAGACCGTTTGGGGAGGAGGCTGTTGGGGAACTTGATGGTAAAGCATGAAGAATGTGTCGCAAAGGAGAATATGAATAGGAATTCAACCTTTCCTTACTTTAAATCATTCAGTCATTTCAAATGAGGTTATTTGTATAGGCTGGAAAAACAGACCTAGATGAACAAATGTGTATTTCAAAAGAGTTGAAATCACTACAGATATTTTCATCCTCAAGAAAAAAATCTTCAGTGAGGTCAGTCAGCCTCCACTACAGGATTCTGAAGTTGTGATAAAGCATATAAAAAGTAAGTCCCAAGTTTCAGCCTTAAACGTAACTAGACTTCTTTAAGGCTCACAGTGCAGCAAAGTTTTTTTCCTTAGCTTTGCTTCTTTTAGTTATCTGGATGGTTTTTGTAGTACAGTTGACCATGTGGCCGCACATATGTTGTTTCTATCACAAGAGAGGCAATATGTAGCCAGATTCAGGAGAACAGACAGAGGAAAAGAATTATTAGTTTGCAGAAAAGCAATATCTATTTAGATATTCTAGAGATTTGACTTGAGATGTNCCCCCCCCCCCCCCGAAAGATCCTGGCAATTCACACAAACAGAAACCAAAAGGCAAAATCATAGCTGCCCTTCGCATATGATAGAGAAGTGTATGACATTGGTCCCTTGGGAAGACCAGTAAGGACTCTTAACAATTTACACAACAAGGTAAAAATACAGCAATTACGTTTATTTTCCTAGTCCCCATATTTATTCAGATCACTTTATTCAAAGGAAGAGAACGCCTACATCCCCCACTCTGCTGTTCTTTTCTATTGAACTAAAACTATCCCTTTTAGCAGGAGAGCAATATTATAGCACTGTGCAGTCGCTGGAGGACCAAGGAACAAGCTTAAGTCCTGCAGTAGCTGGCATGGAAATTAGGCATATACAATAATCCATATAGTGGATGGACAAAGACCAGATGAAATAAAGCTTTTTGTTACGGTTATAATTTGAAAAATGTTAGGTGTTTGTCATTGATGTAAGATCCTATGAGCAGTAAAATAGCTCATGCCTCATACAATCTGCCTCCAACTTTCTTGCCTCAATAGTTCCCTCAATGACTTAATTCCACCTGCTGTGAATTGATGTATGATGAAAGCAAATAAAAGTCTGCTTTTAAGTTGTGATGTTTTTCATTCCTTGTTGATGCTAAACCTGAGATTGGTCAATTTTTCATTAGAACAGCCTATTTATTCACAGAAGAAAAGTAGATAGAAATCCATATAGCTTTTTGTGGTTTATTGTTCAGACGTATTTGCAGACAAACCAGACGGGCTGGCTCCCTGGAAAATAAAGGATATTTGGCTGTGATTAGTAGCCATTTTCCTTAAAAGTTGGCTCTTGTTTAAATTTGGCTTCACCTATTTTGACAGAGTAACTGAGAGTCTTTGTGAAGGGAAAGGCAAATATTTTATTATTACAGTGGGATTTCTATTTGTTATGTAGTGCACACAACTTCACTTCTGATCACATTTTCTGTTATTGCTTTTCCAGACTGAAATAATATACAATTTTAAATTTCATTTAGAAAAAGTCAGAAACCACTCTAGATGAAATCTCAGAAGTTTAATCACTTAATATATCGTGAGAAAGTAGGAATTCATTGGCTATAAAATTTTCAATAATTTAGTAATCTGTTCTGCAAAGAGATTCACTGAGTACTTCAGTGGAAAAGTACACATCTTTATAACAAGTTTTCTGTAATGTGCTAGTACACTGGGACTTGGCATGCCTGCCTTTTGCATCTAATTAAAAAAAGAGATGATTCATAGATAATGGAAATGACTCCCAAAGTAAATTGCAGCCTCTTCTGTGTTTTGGTATTTGTAAGCAGTAACCGGAAACTGTCACATTTTTGCCACGAAAGAAGAAAATAACAATGTTTTATCTCACACCTGGGCATAGCACATTGATGTTAGTGAGGGGCTTCATGATACATACACAAGAAAACACTTCAAAGGTAATTACTGTTCTTCTGAAGCTGGCCACAGCAATGCACTGAAAAGAGAACAAAATGCAGTGTCCTGCAAGAAGTTACCATTGGTAGAGGAAGAAAGTCTGAATGGTCAGAAAGGTTATCTTCACCTTTATTTGTCTCCATGTTAGTTTCCAGATCAAATCCTCTGACAAATTCTAGGTTTTGTCTATTGTTTACAGTACTAGTGTCAAAGACTTCAGGAGAGGAAACCAGCTCACTGTATTAAATGGACAACATTAATTTGACTAAGTGTAAGTGAAACGACACTTGCCAGCAGGAGGAAGAGAGTTTCTGCACTGTCAGATGCCACAAGAGAATCCTCTGCCAACAAATTTCCAAAAAGATATTATATTAAAAGCACTACATCATCAAAAGCTCACACTGGCAAATCACCACTACTCCTTGAACCCTCTCTGTACCAAGGACACCTTCCGCACACAAAAGCTGCAGCTTCTGTATGTTTTAACCCCTGACTGATGTGATGCAGGAAGCAGGAACTACAAATACTTCATTATGGGATATGGTATGCCCTTAACTTCTAGATTGTGCTTTCATTGAATGAGCTTTATTTACAAATATACAAAACTATAGGTTTCCAATCAGTGCAACCCCGAAATGTACGTAGCTTTGTACGCATTTATTTGTGCTGAAGTTGGATCAGCATCAACATGCCAGAATTGTTGAGATAAAACCTGATCCAGCATCCAAGGTCTACAAGCGATATTTTTCATGTTTCTTAAATAGAAGAATTAATCATAGTTTTTGACCACTTTGCATCTGGATTTAAATTTCATGCATCTTTCACAGTTTCAAAACAAAGCTAATGGATGCTGCTGTGACTCATATTAGCAATCACACCACATTAAAAAATTCCCTTCAAGACTGAGTACTTGAGCTCAAGCAGAGCTTGAGTCTTGGCCCCTCAGAGGGCAGGCTGCATCCCCTGTAAACTCAATTCCTTTTTCTCTTGATAAATGTTACCACTTCCTTTATTTCAGTTTTACATCATTATATCAGCCTGATCAACTGAAGCCCATTTCAAACCAGATGAAAACTGTGATCCATTTTTCTTATGAAACTGTGAGAATAAACATTATGAATTAAATGAAGGCTGCATCACACTTTAAAAGTTACCTGAACACTCACATCCTATTGTTCTCATTACCTATTTCTCCTTTTCTTTCCAAGGAGTATATTTGTGAAACATGATTTATTACAAACCAGAAGCTTGGCATGCCCAAAGTTCCCCAAAATGAGCAATGCAGTAAATCTTATTCTGAATATAATGTATTTTTGCATTACCAACATACACACCAGCTGCTGAACAGTGTGAGAGGCACAAAAGGCTTACCTAAAACAAAAGGCCAATCATCCTGATCAACCTGAGTACTTGGGATTCTTTTGTCTTGTCTTTCGCATTAGTTTGGTGAAAATAAGCTTCCCATTTAAATACCTATTATATAAATACTTGTAATTAGGGGTGCATGTATATAAAATATATGGCTTTTTCTGATGTGTGATGCCCACCAAATGCAAGCAGTGAGGTATCAAAGATGTCCTGTATGACCATGCTAGCACCATGAAGAGTGAATAAGAAACATTGATGTCACACAAGTCAGCCATTTGAAATACAGACTCAGAGAACAATTTAGTTTGGAGAAGGCACCTCTCTGGTGGAGTTCTGACTGTCTCTGGATGGAGCCTCTACCACTTCTGTGGACACTGTGTTATTGCCTGGCTACTTTCTTTTCCTCAATATCTCATAGAATTTTCCCTCATTGACACCCGTGTCTGTTGCCTCTCATCTGACTCCTTCCTTGCACCCTCCTCCTGCTGGGTAGATCCAGCCTTGTCCAAGAGCCAGAATAATGCCACACAGGCTGTCTACACTACCTACGTGGTTTAATGCATCCTACAGCAATGCAGCAGTGGTTATGAAACATCTTCTAAGTCAGCTACTCTTATCCCTCTTCATGCTTTCTTTTATACAGTCCTCACTGTCAGTCCCCAACCTGCTTATAGATATTTGAATATATTAACCTTGCAGGAGGTAAGAAGAATTTATCTGGCACAGGCCCAGAAGTTCAAGCATATATCAGCTTCTGAATCTGAACCACTTGTCTGTATTGACAACTTTTAGCAATATTTAAACTATGAAATCAGAGTCCCTCCTAAGTATCCCATAAACAATCTTTTCCTAATATCAACCCTAGAACAAAGAGGCTATGATAAAAATTAGCAGAAGTATGCTAAAAATTAGACCAAATGTTTCCAAACCTTCAAGAAAACATTGTATTAAAAACTCCATTTAAAAAATTATTTAATGAAATCTTTATTTATCAACCTTTCTGGGTTAGAGGGTCAGCTCTGACATTTTCTCTGAACCACCTTTCCTATTTCTACCTCAAATTTCATTTTATCACAAAAGACCAGGTTCAGACCAGATGTTACCAGGTGAAAAAATCAAGAGAGTCCTTCAGCAAAGATGTTATGCCTGCCTCCTATAGGACTGAATTTAGCTCCATAAGCTCTCACCAGCAAAAAAATTATGGTGCCATCTGCCCATCACAGCCAGACAGAACCACCCTACTGAGGAGACTGAGGAACAGCCTATTTCCCACAGCGGGAGCAATCTCTCCTGTATCTCCACATGGTCAGCAGTGTGCCATTAAAGCCACTTAGGATAACAACCACTGTGTAAACAGATTATCTAACAGAAATTTTTTGTCAGTATTGCTTCGTCTTCTACAATACACCATTCTAATGCTGTTTTACCACTCCACATAGAGAATTAAAATCTGGAAACAGCAACTCTGAATTCTTTTTAATAAATAACATTTATTATGGAAAATAATATCCCAATGCTTAACTCAGCTTTTATATCTGTGACAGTATTTTATAGGTCTGGTAAATGACAGTAAAGGAAGCAGTAAGTATGTGAAAACATGGACATAACCTAAATGAGGATTTTGTCCAACAGGATTTCCTATAAATTTTTCCAGTAGAAAGAAGAAAGCTCTCCATATGCTCCACTTGAACTGACCTAATCCTTACAATATACATTGCTGAAAACCAACTCAATTGATAAACATCTGTATTGCAGCTTTCATTAATACACTTACCTAAGTCAGTTGTACTGTATTATTTAACAGCATCTGCACAATATCTCACTGGAAAACACAGGACTTTCTGCATTTCCTAAAATGTAGCAAACTTAATGCACTTTCCATGAGGCAGTGAGGGAGATGCTCTCTCCTGGCAGGCTGCAGAGTTCCCACACCAGCTCCAGTGCCCTCAGTGGGGTTAAGGCAGCACCTCTTCCCTGTTGCCCAAACCGCATCTGTTCCTCTGCTAACAACACCTGCATTTGTGGGATTGCAAAGGGCTGCAAAGCTAACAAAATAAACCTCTTGGAAAATAAGCAACTCAAGAAGGCTGTGAATGGTTCAACGTCAGCAGGAAAAGTGGCTGAGAAATGGGAGAGTGGGATTATTCCTTTTGCACCTGAAAACATGTAGGCAAATCAATGCCTTCATGTGAAGTCAATCAGGATCAGCTCAACAAAAATGTTACTGACACCCCAGAGAAGAAATCTAACTGCAGGTCCACTGAAAAGCACATAAACTGAGCATACCCTGTGTTCAAAGAGCAATATATATGAACTAAAGCTTCAAAATCCTGAAAGACAAAAAAATTTAAAAACAAACAAACCAACCAAAAAAAAAACCAAACATAAAACAAACAAATCCCCAGTTAAAAGCAAAATCCCAAAATTAAAAGTCTGAGTTAGATATCAGTATAGTTAGAATCATGGACTTCTTAAATAGATGACTTCAAATATTAGCACCTTGAATATACCTTGCGATGCTGATTGCAGACTGTAAAGTCATACCATTAAAATTTTTTTTTAGAAAAATTCAGGTAAGCAAGTGCAGATGGATTTTTCAGTGGAAAAAGAAAAAATCAATTCTGATCATCAATTCCGATCAACTTTGACAACTTTGACGAATTCTTTTGATTCAAAAAGGGATAAAAAAGGGGAGAATGTCAAAGCTCTGCTGTAATATTTTCAAAATGAAAACTGATGCATTGCTTCAAGGCCAAATTTACTTGTTTATACACTAGAAAACTAAAATAATCTAAAATATTCATGTTTTGATTAAATATTTGACATAAATATCCTATTAATTTTCATTGCATTTTAAATCCTTTCATGTCAATGTAAAAATGTTTCACTGCCAAGGAGGGACATTCCCAAATGATTTTTTTTCTGCATACTAAGGAGGGCTTATTTGCAGTATACTTGGCCAAAGAATTATTCTTTATTCTCCCCCCCCACCACCACTATTCAAGTGACATTTTCAGCTTCCTGTGCAGTCAGATGATTTCTCAGAAACAGAATACCAAAAAAGGTAGAAAACACCTTAATTTTAGGGTTGATCCAAATACAAGTATAACAAAACTGACTATAACACAAGCAGAGGAAGCGCGAGGGACTCTCGGATGTATCCAGCGCTTTTACTGCTCTACAGGATGAAAGCAAAGACCAGGTCTCTCAGCTTTCATCCAGATGATGTTCTCAAATCAAGGGCCGTGTTTTTTTTCTTTAATTTCAACAGGAACAAGCCTAGAGCTGAACAAAATTAGAAATTATGGACTTGATGTAGATAAAATTATCTAGCAGCTGTTATGTGGAAAATTATAACAGATTATCGCAGTGGTACCTACTGGCCTTAAAACACTTGCATTTATTAAAACATTATGAAGAGATAAGAATTGGAGTCAAAGTCTTGGAAATTAAATTTAGACACACAAACATTCACTTCCTGGATGCCCTAAATGGCCAAACCCTCACAGAAGCCAAAGAAACCACACTGACAAACACAGCCAGCACACACACTTTTTACATGGCAATGTTATACAAAATATAGAATTATCTAATGCCTGTGTATATATTTGTGTTTTATATACAATCTTCTAATGTTTTCTGAACAATTTACATTTTAATAAAAAGCTACAGTACAAGGTATTGTGTTGTGGAAGATATCTCAAATCAAGTTTAGCCCTATTTTATTTTGTCAGTATGACGATGAAATGTGGCATAAAAATAAAAAAATAATTTAGTTTTAAAAGATAGAGCAGAGTTCATAAATGTCCTGCAAATAAAAATATAGGACAGAGTACTTTAACTGCTCTCATTTCTACACATAGCTAATAATGAATCCTTAGACAAATTATTTGTGTGTTCCACTACTCAAAGTAGAAAATCCTGTTTTGCCATCAAGGTCACTGTGTGGTCTTCACCAATGTGGCAAACAGCTGGGGAGGGTAACATCTTAAACCAGTGCTGCTGAATGCACTAAACCTGACAGTCCTGTGTTCACAGCGTAGAAAACACAGAAGAAAATTATTTCTTTCCTTTGACTGTCTGCATGGATTATAAATCCCTCATGGCAGCTTTTCTCTCAGAGTCTGTCTCTATGAAAAAATCTGCTCACACAGCAGGATAAGGCCTGCAGGACCATCCAGGGCTTCTGGGCTTCAAACTATGACTACTAAGATAAGGTGCGGTTCACTCACCTTCCTCATTTCAAATAACAAATGCAGGTTCCTGTTAGACTGACAGAACATGGAGTACCAAACCTGGGTGCTACAAGACCCCATGAGCTGCACACGGTTCTTTGACAACAAACTTGAGCAAACAAACCCAACCATGGGCAAAGTAAACATAACAGATAACACCTCTTGACAAATTTGCCAGAAACACCATAGAGAAAAGTATTCAGAGCCTGTTTAATCCAAACAGTAATCTTTCTAGGATTAGTCTAAACACTTATTATTATTTTACATCATTTCACTGTTACCTGCCCTGTTTCTATTTCTTTCTGTCACCATCAATGGCAGAAACCATATGGCACCATTGTCATTGCCACATCATTCTGTTGCAGCAGAAATACAGCAACAAACAAACATCCTTGCCTTTTTTCCTTTTTTTTTTTTAAACAAAAGAAAAAAACCTCTGCAAGGGGGGCAAAAAAAACCACAGGAGAACCCGAAAGACATTTCATTGATTTTGTCAATGAATATGACTGCTATCATTCACCACGCTGGAAATGTTGTGGGAGGTTTCCTGGCCTGTTTGTAGATGTGTGTGCTTGTTTTCACAAGGTTCTCCACCAAAACCAAAACACCAGCAAGCCTTGTGTCTCCTGTAGAGTTGATTATATTAGATCATTTTATCTTAGTGACAGAGGGGAGAGACAGGCTGGGCGTGATGAATGGCTATTGTTATACCCTACCTGACCACCCTGGCGCCCACCCAGACACGCAGCCTGATGGCAATCAGGTAGCCTGACTCATGTGATCTTTGACAAAGGATAGGTCAAGATCCTCCCCATCTGTTATCAGAAAAAGCCTTCTGTTTACTTGCGGCAATACTGCAGTGTTAAATTTACCACTGAAAAACGTGTGGAAATAACAAATGCAGTTTTTAGATTTCCCTGCTATTGTATTTACACAATTAAAAGGGAAAATGCAGCGCTTGGATCGAAAAAAATGGCAGCTCTCTTTGTCAGCACAGCCTAGCAAAAACATATGCTTAAGACAGTGTTCTTTATCATCACGGAGACAGTCAAATGTAAAGATGTTAGCTGCCCATACCCATCCTCAGCCATCTAAATTATGAGTCAGCTATGAACTTATCCAGAACTGACGCTCAATGAAAATTTTATAAAGGTACCACAGGCCTTAAAACAAATCCCAGTATTTGGTTCCATCTGATGTATGTAGCTGCAGCTTGAAAATTCAGAAATGGGAGCACTTTCATTGTGAGAGAAATTCCAGAAACTGAAATACAGACCTGCACACTGGGAATCACTAATACATTAAAGTAAAAACCTTCTACTACCGCTAATGACATGAAATAAAACAGGGAATGTTGAACATTACGTGCATCTAAGATCAAGCAATGCTTTAGTTTTGGACTGTCTAACCTGAATATCCACGGACATGTAAGCTTTTCAACTGCAACTATAATCCTGAACCCTTCTGGAAAAAGTACTGTAGTACTAGACTAGATGATGCATTTCCCTTCAGTCTCATAACCTGTGATGTAAGCTGATGATAAAAAGAGCACCTTCCACATTCAGCAGTAGAGTCACACATAGCCTTGTGTGTGTTATGGCAGTATATTAATCCCACTCAGTATGGAAACTTTATGGTTCCAGGCAACTTTTCTTGCCTTTGTTAGAAAATAAGGTAAACTTTTGGCTACTCTTCCTGTACAGTCTTCAATACTGGTAAATTGTCAAAAGATAACAGAAAGCAATTTATTACAATAATTAATATCCATTAATAATTTATTACTAAGGATAGTAGCTATTTCTTTTTTCTGTAGAGAGTTACTCCTGATAAATCAGGCAGGCACGTACTTCCCTGCTCTTAAAGCTGGTCTTGTTGCCAGGCAGCAAACAACAACAGCGCACACTTTGAAAGATCTCACCAAATAAATTATCATCATCTTTTGGGTTTGTTTTGACCTGAGCCAAATACTGCCTTTTTTTTTTATTTAGTAGTTCTATGGGTCTTTTGGGCTTTGTTCATTTATAACTTGAGGGTTTAATTTGCTTTTTATTCAGTGAAGTTAGAGGCAACTTTTCCTGTATCTGCAGGCTGAGGACAAAAGTGATCAGCTGCCAAGTTTTAGTGTTGGTGAGCTCAGCCAAAAAGCTGTATCCGTTCATCAACTGCATCGTGCACAACCACACACATCACTGGACAACTTTCAGCAAAGCTAAAATCCCTCATGAAACCACATGGTAGCCAGCAGGCTGAAGGGCACAGGATCTGAGCACAAAGCTTTTTTCCTTAAACACCTACTGGATAGCCAAGACCCCAGCTCTCACCCCTTGCAGTGCCAACAGTTGGATTTAATAAAAGCTGGGAACAAAGACTGGACCTTACTGCACAGAAACTTTCAGAAGTTATCTACTGCCATTATACCTCCCTATATGATGTGGTGCTGACGTATGTTGTAGCAGCAACTCAGGTACTATATCATAGCGGTACTCCAGTATGACAAGTGGAGTACATCATCCCTAGCCTGGAACTATAACACATCACAGCCACAGAGTTCTCCAACACAGCTTTATTGCCCTTTATAAATTATTAGACAGTTAAGAGACAAATACTTCTGGCAAAGTCCATGGAGAGAATGGCAATGAATTTCCTTGTCATTTGCTACTGACTGTCACGAAGTTTGCCTCTATGAGAGTGGCAGATCTAAATGAGGACCGTGAATGCACATAGCTCCCTAAAGTGGGCTTTTCTTTCTTTCTTTCATTTCTGTAGTTAAAGCTGGAGCAAATCCCTGTGCTATGCCAGCAGAGACAGTGACATACTAAGGAAAGAACCTCCCCTTGTCCATGCAAAACAGCATGAGGCTTGATATCCCCACTGAATACCGGGCACCAGGAGGTTTTGAGCATTGGTGCAACTGTTTGCTTTTGAGCTGAGTGGACCATTGGTCCTTCAGCTCTAAGAAGGAATGTTCTACACCTACTTGCCACCATATAGGTAAATGCATAGTGCCTAAGGCAGTGAAGAAGTGCAAACTCATACAGCTGGTAAATATTTAAGACCTAGAAAACTTAAGTAGGATAAAGAACCCCATGAAAAATGGGTAAACCAGCTCTTGTCAATCCAAATTACTCAGTAGCAGAAGGTGTTTTTCTTTAACTAAAATGCATAGACAGTCCATAAATCTGCCCTTAATTACCACAATCCCATGGAAAGAAATACTTATTACGCAAAAATTTCTCCTAATATTTTCTACTATTAAAAAACTTAAAGCCCATTTTATATATTTTATAAGTCATACATGTCACTTGACAAACATCCTCACAATGCAGTAAAACTGCATTCAGTATGGCAATTTCTGCAGTTAGAGACAGAAAAGCACCATTTTTCAAGTTATAAACATAGGTAACAGGATTTCCCAGTCATGATTAAATAGCAAATAGACTATTACAACAAAGTAGGGAACCAAACATGTAGTCCCCTAATACATAGATTTTTATCATCAACATCTCTGTGAGTCTAGTACATAAAATATGGTGATAAAAGGGAAAAAAAGTCTTAAGACTTACCCTCCTGTCTTTCCTTGGTAAAACAACGGAGGCAGTCGGAGGCAATGAGGTTTCACCCTGCAACCAGCAGCTAACTGAAAAGTTTGCTGCAAAACTGTGTTCCTCTCCCATTCATATATTTCAGAGGAGACCAAGTTAGATAAAGTAAGATATATCAGAAGGGCAGATTTTTATCAGTGAAAGATCTAAAGAGATAGTTTTCCAAGGGTCACAAAAGTGGTAACCGTAGTTATCTTTGCTCTAGAAAGAGCAAAGGTCCCTCCCATAAAAATGTACTGTGAAATTCTGACATTTGAATAAAATAAAAATTCCAAAGCAGTTAGGAAGAGCATCCCACAGATATCAAATTAGTATTTATGAGGTCACAGTTTCCTGTCAAGCGTAATCAGGGGGACATGCAGACCAATGAAAAAAAAAGCTGGACCCCTTTTTTCTGACCCACCCAGCTTCTGCTACTTCTCTTGCATCACGTTCCAAAAATAGTCAAAAGACAAATCTGTTCAACAGAAAAAGAAGTGAAATCAAAGCTGATCTGCCAGATAAGAGACCACCAAAAATAAGGGAAGAATGGTGTTCCCTCAGTAGAAGGCCTTCTTGAAGCTAGGCTTAGCCACTCCAGCACTATAATTGGTGAAGAAGATTGCAGGAGTACACTCAGTCCCAACTAAAGGTTTTTCCCAACAGTGGTCCAGCTGAACTCAGTGGCAAAATTAAGTCATACAGTCACTAAATCTGACACAAGGGGGACAGTAAAGAGAAAAATTTTAGCTCTCAGTACTGTTAAACCCTTATATTATTCCATGTTTGGATTATTAATGGGACTGAGATCTTATTAAAGTGGACGTTTATACCTATTGCCAATATTTTTTCAAAGGCTGTATATCTCCTTCATTTATACTGTGTTTGAGATGTGAGATTTTATGGCCACCAAGGCAGTCAATAATGCCCAGTTAGCTGGACAGTAATGCAGTTTTCATATAATTCGTGCTCCCTTTTGCTCAATACAGACAGTAGCAATTCCATGACTTGAGATAAGGAAGAATTAGCCTGGCTAATACTTGGTACAGATCCCAGACTTCAGCCACCCCAAGAAGACATGCTGTGAAAATCAGTAACAAAAGACTCTCAGATGGAAAAAAACTGCATCTGCAGCTCTGATAAAACATGGAAACAAAAATGGATGTGTGCCTCTGATATAGAGAGGCAAACAAAGGTTGTGTACTGCAGTTCAGTCAGACGTTTCTTGTATCAGAAGCAGTGTCTGTGTGGTAACAGTGCAAAGCACTTATCATGGACAACAGCACAGCATAGGGAGCAGGCACATATTGTACACAGCTTATTAAACTATAGGTCTCAAAACAAACATAAGCCTCCAAAGACACCTTTGGACTTAAATAGCAAGTCCTGCATAACATCTTTTTTTTTTCTTTCTTTCTGGAAAATAACTGTTGCTGGCTTATTCCTGGAATTAAGCTGCATTCACATTAAAGCAAACTGGAAAAATGAAGTGTTGGCACTTATTCTTGTTCAAAATCACGTCTCTTACAATGTGAGTCTTGATTCAGGATTCAGAAAATACTGAAGTCAAATACAAAGCTGCACAATCAGGTTCATATTTAAAGTTTACTATTATTTCTTGGGGCACTTCCCACCAGATAAGAAGGTTTCTAATTATACTCTCAAGTGAGACTCGCATCATCCTCTGCTTCTGGAGTGCTTTTGGCTTTGCACTGATAGTCTGGGTCCCCAGGGGAGAATCACAGATTCCCTCACACAAAACCAAATACTTTACAAACATCAAATTATGATGTAGCTCAAGCAAAGCAAGGACTGTCAGGCAGCTCACATGACACACAGATAGACATAGCCAATGACAACATAGGCAAACTTATAACCCCCTTCTCTTAACCAGCAAATATATGTTCAAATACATCACTCATGGCAGATAAATATTTATATTCAGTTACTGAGGTGGCATGTGATAATCTTGCTAATCAAAATACTAATTTATATATATCCTATCCCTACAGGGCAGATCAAAACTTGTGTGTCACTACAAATGTATATTTACAATGAGCTTTGGAAATATTAATATCTAAACTACCACACCTCCAAATCCCTCGTTAAAAAAAATTATTTAGAAATCTCCACACAGGTTGCTTGTGGTCTGTGTTGGTTACTGCAAAAAAAAAAAATACCATCATTCATTTATGTCCTGTCTCACACCATAAGGGTTCAATTCTGTGACATTCACAGGTCCAAGATCTTCCATTTCAGCAAATTGATGTACTGTCTAAATTACTAAGAGGACATCTATGTGTTAATGAAAACAATGCTCCAATAAATTAGTAATTAATAAGTAAATCCAGCATTAACAGGAAATAAGCCTGTGTGCCAATTTCTATTCCACAGCTAATAAGCAAGGTTTTCATCCCTTTGGTTGACATGGCTCTTACTAATGCTCAAAAATATGCTTCATACTTTATCTATAAAATTTAATTTGCAAAGTATCTGATAGCACAAGGCACAGGAAAAGAAAAATATACTATTCATATCTTCTTTTCTGGACATATTACACTTTGGGGGAAAAAAATTATTGCAGGCCTATAATCTACACAGGGCTGGTTGTAACCAAATATCTCCTTTGAGGAATTTACAGGAAGAAGTATGTTTTTGAAACAATCATATGTAGAAATAGTTAGAGACATGACAGTATAATATTCTGCCTCATCATTTTCCATGTGTTAATTTAAGAACTCCAATTTCTATAGGGAAAAGACAAAACTACAAAAAACCCTATGCATTTAATTACACATTTAGACTCAACCTAACTTAAAGGCAAATATTAAAAAACAAACAAAAAAATTGAAACAAAAGAGGGGAAAAAAATACAGTGATACAAAGACTCCTCTTGTACAATAAGATAGTTTGATTCAGCCTGTCCACACTACACCTGATGCCAGAGTCTTTACCAAAGCTATAAAACATGCTAACAGTGCTATTAAGCACACAGGCGTGATGCTCTTAGCACAGCTGCATTTCGTACCTGCCTAGTGCCAAATTTCAAAGAAGCCACAGATAAAACACAAGAAGTAGAGTAACAGACACTCATTTGCAGCCTGGGAGGATCCAGAAAGATCCTCTGTCAGAGGAACACATCACCAAGTAAGGTCATAAGGTAGAAAGACAATGTCGGCCCATGAAAGAAACAGTGCTCCTCCAAGAATGTTAGGGCATACCAGAAATAATGGGTAGAGTTAGAGGAGAATTCATCAAAAAGCATTCTAAAGATAATAGAGCGGCTACAGGATAACAGGTAGCTTACAATTACTAGTGGCAGAAAGCAAAGGAGGAAATAAATTAAGTCTGAGCCAAGCAACTGGGGTGGTATTTGACAGGGAACCACAGAAGTAAACAGAGGACACAAAGTTTGAACCCAAAGAGCCTCAGAGAGCTCAGAAAGACTAACAAGAGGCTCCTAAGAAAATAGCAGGCAAAATGTACCATTGATGCATGCCCAGCTGCCAGAATTGAGAGGACACTAGCTCTTTTCCAGCTTCAGATGCCTTAGTGGTTTCTACTTAACATCCAGGAGAAGTGACATAACAGCAGACTGATAGCTCAGCAAAAACCTTTTTCTGTATCCAGAGATGATTAATAAGCAAGTAAGCAGTACTACAAGTGAGAAAAAACTAGAATATCAAGTTCTGGAGAATGCAAATTTATTATTTCCTAATTATTATCTCCTAGTGTTAAGTCCTTGTGCTGCTTCAACAGACTTCTGGCACGCCTTAGTCCAAGTAACTGAAAATATCAGCCTATGTGTTTCATGGCATTTGTTCAGCAACTAACAACTCAATAAATTCAATAAAACTGAAAATATAAACAAGAAATATTTCTCTGAAAACTTCAAATAAATCCAGAGATCCCACTGATGAAAAAACATCAGCTGACAAAAAAAAAACACATGAAAGTAATTCAAAGCAGAGTTGAACTTCCTGATCTTTTAAAATTATGATGTTTATTTGATGAGTGTCTATTTACCAGTATGCTTCACACCGATGCCTTAACAAATAGAAATTTTCAGTGTACTTCGTGCCTCAGAGATAAGAAAAAAGTGGTTCTAGACCATTATTTTTATTTCTTACTGGAAATCAATTTTTCAACAACTTAAAATTAGCTCCAACTAACAATATAAGTTTACTAGGTTTCAACAAACCTAGATAAAAACAAACTACCAAAACCCCAACAAACAAACAAAAAAATCCACCGTACCACCAAGGATTGGAAATTCCCAGCATTTATCTCATTTTCTCCTTTACTTGTTTTACATAGGATCTGTGCAGAGTTTAAATGGATTAAAATGCATCCAAAACCTTCTCCTTTAGATTATTTCTATGGCCAAAATGTTGTATGTTCCATTCCTGTGTAATCGCTAATCCCCTATGATTTGGTTTTGTCCCAGGAGATCACAGATGTTTTTTGAGATCTCCTGCAAACAGATCTTACAATATATTACTAAGAACTGTGAATTAGTAACTCAACATAAAAAGAAAACATAGATAACACATTTTAAGACTCATTGCAGATAATATCCAAGCACAGCTTTTACCTTTTATATGAAGAAAATGCAGATACTGTATACTTCATTGGAAAGTACACTTTAACCTTGAAATAAGTAGCCTAAATCCTCTCTTTTTGACTCGCTCTCTACAAATAGCAGTTCCTGATAAAAATGAAGACATGTTTTTGCTACATGACTTCCAGGAGAGTCTCAAGATCAATTAGCATTTGCATTATCATTTCAGGAAACGATATATAACCCTGGCCACTTTTTGAGCTATCTCCTGGAGAGTCTCTTATCCCTCTGTCAATTCACATTTGTCTGCTCGTGAAGTTACTGGAAAGAATGACTCAACATTCATTTCAATTACAGCAGAGTGAAAGTCCATTCATAAATATTGCCTCTGACAGACTTCACTTTGCTTCTCGAAGCCAACCTTGATTAACCAGTACATGCACTATATGCCAAAGAAAAAGTATCAAGACCTTGCAACATAGCTTTATCTCAATACACAGACTTTCAGAGGAAAAACAAAAAAAAAATTCACATAAAAAAAAGCAAACCCAAGATTTTATTATATTAAGGCTTCTTCCAGCAATCATGCCATCTTAGTAATATCCCTTACTGTAATCACCTAAGGAGTACTGAAGATGCACTACAAGACAGGATTTCATTCATTTTGAGACACACCCTATGGAATCTTAAAACACCAGTCTCAGGCTTTTTCCTTTGTGAATGCCTGTGGAAATGTTATCAGATCAGGATTCAAGTATTCATAAGTTATTCATAATATAGACACAGTTTGAGGGAAGTCAAGTTATTCTAAGAGCCAATTTAAAGGTATACAGTACGCTACTCCTCAAAATATAAAAGAACTCTGAGAACTGCATAATAGATATACAACATGTTCTATATAGACAGAAGATTCCCAAAAAAATGAACAAATAGTCTTTCCATGCGAGATATGGCACAGCAGATGGTGAGGTCCATTTTCCTGTAGATTAGCAACTTTTCCCTGATTGTCATAGTGCCTCAGGGTCCTTTGAGCATTTAACAACCCAGTAAGATAACGTAAGGAACAAACACAAGGAGAGATTAAAGTCCAAACCTGAAACTATCTAGGAGCATAAGGATTATTTACTACTGAAGTCATGGGGGCTCAGGCTTTCTGTTCTTTTCAAAGTCAGGCCTAAATGATTTTCAAAAGTGGCAAACAAAGTTTGAGGGAACAAACTACCACCTCTACCTTCTGTGTCGGTGCACAATCATCCTTTAGCTTCTTGTTTTATTTTGTCTTCATGTTTTGAAGCGCTGCAGCTGCTAGAAGATGATGAAGCCATGAGCACCATTTCCTAACAAAAAAAATTGCAAGGACAGCTTTGGTGGGACTGTCAGCTACAAAATTCACTCTACTGTTCAGATGATCTGTAGAAGGCAGCTTACGAAAAAAACTTAAAAAATAAATAATAAAAAAGGAGCCACCAACTTTGAATAGACATCCACTTTTTCAACACAACCTCAGATACCATGCTGTCTTCATAGTTTGACTTCTCAAGTTTATGTACATCACAGTTAGTTATCTGGACTGGACTATTTATTGTAAACCCATCTGGTGTAGCCAGACTATTAAAAAGGGCTTTTAATCCCAACCATAAAACAACCATAGCGATACTGTAGCATGCTGAGTTTCTGCCCAAAACATTCAGAGATACCTTGCAGCTGTTGAGTCCGTTTCAAAATAATATATTTGTTAATTTAATTAAAAAATCAATGCAAGGTGTTCTCAGGAGCCTATATGAAATAAAAAACAGCAGAGTACAAGCAAAACATGCTGCTGAACTAATTGCAAATAGATCTAAAAAGCCCTGTATCCTAATTCAGTGATAAAATCTATTTCCCCAGCCTCTTTTAGTCAGGTGATATTTTCTGTTGAGATATTTCCTCCATGTAAAGCCAATATTCCCTAAAAGCAATTCCTGGTGTTGCTGGAACAGGTATTGAGGAGCAGTGATAGAGCCTGCTGTGGTTCAGGCTCTCTCTCCCTGACCTGGCACTGGGTATTTGCTCCGGAGGGGCTCAAGCCCCACTGCTGTGAGTGAGCTGGAGCACGCTGCACGTTTCGCCTCCAGCAGCAGAGAGCGGCTGTCTACCAAAAACCTTTCAGAAACCTGCTAACCCAAGCACTTGCACAGTAAATTAAGCCATGAGATTGAACACAATCCCCCACAGCATGGGGGGTTTGGCAGCATGGGCCCTGCATACTCTTCCCTCCCAGTAGTTTCTGTGAGGCACTGCCACTCCGCAAATAAACTCACTTTTCTTGCAGCCTAGAATGTAGCCAACTGAACAGTGATTTCCATTTCCAAAAAGCATCTTAATGGCCTTGTGGAAAATACCTTTCATTCAAGGCAGTTTGTGATCCAGCTGTCACAGAATGCCATTTGTTTTCCAGCATTCCTCATGCTCCTAAGATGCCTACTTTATCAAGGTAGTATCCACCTTCTTAAAGTATTTTAGTTCTTCTGACCTTATAATATTCATAGGCTATAAGATACAATTTATTTTTCAGTAAATACCGATTTTATATTTTTTAAGTCCTAACAAAATTCCTTTAACCATGGTCTTTTCCTGCATCTATTTTAGATCCATTGTGTATTCTGCTTTTAGTAGGAAACAGAGCTACCGGCATCCTTAACAAATCACTCTTCAATTTTTGTGCTCTTTGACTCTAACTGGCTTTCCACCAGCCAACCTCCATACCACGAGAACAGACTCTTTACCATGAAGTACCTCAACTGACTTTAAGTAATTCAACTGGAGATCATAAACGCCTCTTTGAACAATTCAGCAACTACCACATAAATACCTTAATTAGTGAATCAGTGGAAGATTCTCCTTCACTTTAAGGGAGTGCACTGGAAGGTAAATCTCTTCAGCAATGTATTTTAAAAACATTGGTCACCGAGTCACAAGATTGTCTTCCCAAGTAACATGCAGTGATGAAAATGATACAATTGCTTGGCCATACCCTTAATGAAAATACCTGTGAAATAACTGAATTTTATAATTTTCCTCTCCTCTTTCCATAGATTGGTGTGTGCCACTCCTAGCAAAATCCATACCCCATCCGACACAACACTGGCCTCAAGAAAACAACACCAATTCAGACACTTGTTCAACGTTCATTTCCAGCTGGTAAAACCCAGAAACTGTATAACGCTTTTCAGAGCCTTACTGAAGCTTACCACTATTCAGCCTTATTCAGGAATTTGTCCAACAGAAAAACTCCCAGCATCTAACAGAAGAGACATTTCACAGATGTTAGTCAATTGATTAACCGTGCACTTGCAACATAATAACCACATACATGTGATCAGGGAATTGTAACTTGCAGTTCTTCAGCTGTTTGACACCGTTTATTGATTAGAAAAACAGATTGCCATTCTCAGAACTGTAACATAATATTTTAATTACTGCCATATACAGCATCTGACTTTCAGCCCATTAGGATAAAATTATCCACATAGTGACTAAATCCTCCTCTTACCCAGAGTTTCCAAAAGCTGATTTATCAGTGATGTCTAATCAGCCATGATTCTGCAGCCTTTCCCTACTCCCAAATAAGATTCATCTGCTTTTATCTCATTTTGCTACAGGAAGACTCAATTAAAGGTGTTTTTAAGAAGCAAAGTTGTTGGATCGTTTTTATTTCACAGTCCTTGTAGAAAGTTTTAGAAAGTGGAATAAAAGACCTATAACACAAACACTACCTGTAACACCTTACATCTCTAGGTTGTCCCTTTGTGTTATTTACAAGCACATACCTAGAACCTAGCAACACTGTCCCACAGGAGCTGATCCCTCTTGCTGTAAAAAGTAGAAATGATTAATCTTCCAGTAGATTTCAACAGTTACCATAAATTCCATGCACAAAAGACTCTGCAAGAGGCAAGATTTAGAGTTTACTTGTTTTAACATTTTATTGACTTTCTTCCCTCCTCTTCCCCCAGAATTGTTTAACAATCTGTGTGGGAAGAACAGATAAGCAAAATTTTAACACAGAAGACAATGGATCCGACACGTCTCTAAGCAAACTCTCCATGCCTTAAAGTGACATTTGTGCAGAATCCAACAACCCAGAACAATCCCTGCAATGGGATTAGTCATTAGTGTTATAAAGGCCACATTATAGACACCCTTATACAATATCCATAACTTTCTAAAGGAAATACACATGGAAAGGGAATAGATATTATTCAGATACTAAACACATTTACTCTTGCATGTAAGTTTCTTTACTGTGACTAATCCTTCTGTTTAAACAAAAAGATCAAGCCCAGATATATAAACGAAAGCTCGTTTCCTTTTCTGCGCTGGGAAGGCACATGGCAATTCGAGCTATCAGAAAATAAGTTTTTTTAACAACAAATACCTAAAGAAATTAACTGATTCCTTTCACCTAGAAGGAGCAAAGGCTAAGAGGGAAAAGGAAGAAGGCATCTCTAAGGCAGTGATTTCCAGTGATATAACTACTTCCAGCATGTGCATAACACCATGTGAAAAAGCACGTATCCTAACTATACAATTCACATCATAGAGGACTTGGAAAATAACCAGGTCTTAAAAGAGAACACTGTCCATTGCTGTATTGTACCAGTAGTTGAACAGGAACCTATCTAAAATCCTATCTCTAAAGCAAAGGGTGGACTATCACCATTTAATTCCTCAAGGGAGGTGCTGCCACATGGACAACCTATGTGAGAAGTTTCAAGGCAGCACCGGTGTACAAGTGTTATAGTTGCATATGCTGTGTATGAATAAGACATTTAATACTAAAGCTGATTTAAGACAGGAACCTGAAGAGAGTCAACTACATGCACTAATTCCAGAAGTCATTCACATCTGAGCAACTTATAGAAGGCCATTCCCCTGTTGGAAAGTATTGCTTAGACTGGTACTGCTCTGAAAACAATCTCATGTGGCACATTTCTCTGAATGTGCTCTGTCACCCATCCACCCCTTTGGCCTTTAGATAATCTGTGCAACACACTGATTGCCCCAGGCTCTGGTGGATATTCTGTGGTTTGTTAACTGAGCAGCCAGTCAGTCTCGCCTTAAGGCAGGATAAAAGAAAAAACAGCCCGTGTCTTTGACCAGTAATGTTGTTTTGCACACTTGTATTCCCACAACAGCCATAATCAGAAAAAAACGAGGATCTGGGAATTGAAGTCAAGGAAAGCAGGAAATACGCAGTGTGCATGAGTTTGCATTCTTCAGAGCAAGGGAGATGAGCGCAGAGCTTTTAGATCCAGGTACCAGAATTTGCAAAGCCTCCTGTCTATCTCCTTTCACAGTTAAATTTTAAAAAAAAAGAAAAAAAAAGAAAAAAACCACAACCACCCACAAAACCTAAATGTAACAAAAGCATATTACAACATTTTTACTATCCTCAGTTTCCTGGTGCATTTCTGCATCAAAAAGTTAAGTTTCCAGGTTTGGGGTTTTTTGACTTAGGGTTTTTTTCCCCTTATAATTTATAAAATCCAGAATAGCCTCCCTGGACACTCCTACTTTTCAGAAAGAATGCCTCCAAAACCACAATTATCTTTAGTGGTGCTCCCCATCAAATAAGGATGAGGGGTATTATTCTGTTTTCTTTTGTTTCTTTGAGAGTTACCATGAGTCTTACCAGTAAAGGATTCTCTGTTATAAGCTCTTAGATTGAAGTGTATGTCCCAAGGGTGTATAGAAATCAGAAAGTGGCCAATGCTCAATGACCATGGATGAGAACAGAGTTTAAGAAGCATACAAAGGCTGTTATATAACCTATTAATTCAACGGCTTTACAGCATTTTCTGCTCTGCTGGGTACAAATGAAAGGAAAAATTACCTATTCCAAGCCTATAAAACTTGCAATCCCTAAAAAGGGCTGGCAGAATCTATTCTGGGAGATAGTGTTCATGTAACTAAGAGGGACAGTTTCTCCTCTGCTGAAAATTCCAGCTGGAATTGAAATGGAGAAATAATTCTGTTCTTTCTGGAATCAAACTGTGCTCTACAATGATGAATTTTCAGCCACTGTCTCTGTAACTTTTGCTCGCTAATAAAATGAACCTCAGCAACAGAAACTCTGCTTTTGTCACCGAGATTGATTTCAGGCTGCACTCTGCTTTAGCAAAGGTGGCACATTGCAAATCCTTGCATTTATGGTCTGTCTTGCTAGAAGGCAGATGAGAAATAAAATCAAGGGCAGTTTTATTTCAAGTAAAGGCAAGGAGCTCAGACATAACTAAAATACAGAGAGGAACCAAACTAAGTATTCTGACATATAATGCTGTGCTTGGTTGATCACTAAATCTTTTTGCGTTAGCATAAGGAAAACCACAATTACCACTGAAAAGTCCATCCTGGTTTTGGCTGGGAGAGACTTAATTTTCTTTCTAATAGCTGATACAGTGTTCTGTTTTGGATTCAGTATGAGAATAATATTGATAACACACTGATGTTATAGTTGTTGCTACAGTGGTTCTGACCCTCAGTCAAGGATTTCTCAGTTTCCCCTGCTCTGTCAATGAGGAGGTGAGCAAGTGGCTGTGTGGCACTTAGTTTCTGGCTGGGGGTTAAACCATGACAAGAATCTGTGAAAAAAGTCCTTAATAAATGATTGCACCTCAGAACAGGTTAGTGTCAAATGGCTTCAGAGTTCACGTTTATAAGAAATAAAATGTGGTTGCAATTAGAGGGATTGCAAAGAGTTAGTAAGCTCAGGATAAAAAAATATAAATACATAAAAATTAATTTCCTTGTGAAAACATCTACATTGTCAGATGACATGTTTTTTCTTGTTCAGAACAAAACTTTTTCAGAATATCTAGTCTCATACACTACAGTAAGTGCATTAAACTTAGGTACTTCAATGAAAATATTCTATAGTTCTTTATCTGAGATATACATCTAAATCATGATTAGAAAATCTATCCTACAAAATTACGTTAAACTAAACAAGAGATAAAGTTTATCACTTCATACTTTTACTTAAAACAAAAGGTATCTTTTAAAAGGCACCCTAGCACTAGTGACATTAAAATAAGCAGCTTTTCAAGTAGTTACAAACAATACAAATTGTTACATTTTGCACTAATCTAGAAAAACAAAATCATGACATTAGCTTGCTTATCTGTATTGAGACCACAATTTGTCAACTTATTAATTAGCAATGAATACAATAAATTTTGCAATCAAAAAAAATTACTATGCCCTTTCAATACAGACAACAATCCATGCCCTAGTAAATGTGAGCTCATTGCTCAAAGTCCCTTTTTGTTTTTAAATAAGGGAACAGCAAAAAAGCCTTGTTTATTGAGAAGTTGATCCCTGTAACACACTGTCTATACAGACACTTTTTCCAGGAGGACAAACTGTTATCTGCATTATACAAGAGGAGTTTCACCACAACTTCAGCGTGACTTAAATAAAACCCTTAAAGTTCACAGTAGCACAGAAGCACCAGTCTGCCACATTTCACAGGCTTACATATATATGCACCTGCTAGCTAAGGTAATAAAACACTTCCTCCTCCTCAAATAGGACTTCACAAATCACACCATGTGAATGAACAGAGAGCTCCCCTGGGTGACTGAGCACACCAGGTATGACAGGAACTATGTCTGTAACAAGCTCCACAGCAGCTCTCAAGCAAAACATTGTTAGGAACCATTGCTTTGGGAACCATTGCCTAAAAGCTACCCTGCAGCCTTCTCAAGACTCAGAAAGAATTTTTAAACACAAACAGACAAACGTTCAGTTTAAACCTTCCCAGGATCAAGATAGAGAACTACAAACAGCAAGAAATAAAAACAAAACCTAAGCAAAATCCACAATTCGAGCCCCAAAATGCTCATGTTTTATATATGTATTACTCTTATCCTAACAACTTGATTTCTACAATCAGCATATGAAAATAGGTAAAACAGCGTCTGGAAACTCAGAGAAACGTGCCTTACAAATGCTTTTTACATATAACAGGAGTTAATACTTTGAGAGCTTAATGGCATGGTTGAATCAACAATACAAGATAGCTTTAGTTGCTTTTACTTCAACTTTCACAATTAGTCTGATCAGGTAGCATGTGGGCATACTTGTTACAGAGGCATTCTTCCTCATTTCAAGAAGTAATTGCCAACACATTCCCCTGCTCCATCAATAAAGCTTTTTTTTTTCAGCCCCAGTCCCTGCAGTGAAATGGCACACAGATGACAGCACTCAATTAAGTTGAGAATTAATGTAGCATGAAAGCACAGTCTTAGTGAGAAGGCCAAGTGAAATTGAACAGGAGGATTGCAGGTATTTTCACCATATTTTACTGCAAATGATCAGTCATTTTCCTGCCACAGAACAGGTCAGCAGGGCAATAGTCAATAAAGAGGGCCTTTGGAAAGCAAGTGACTGCCTTGAACTCTTTAACATATTAATTCAGCTCTAATTTTTAATATTCACCAATAACAAAGTTGATCTATATACTTGTGTTGTTGTCAATTCAGTTGCTTCTGAGAACTCTCATTTTTCAATCAGCTCTGTGGGTTATTGGAGTTAAATTTTGAAAAACTTGGAACAAAAATGTAAGAATGAATCAATTATCCAAGACCATTTTAATTTCTATCTATTTAAACATATCTATCTTAAGCTTTTTTAAATAATTCAATATGGACCACTGAATATATGACTATTTTATGAATATGAAACTAGACACATTTTAAAGTAAGTGAATACAGGCAAAACACTTCATCTATGAGAAGTGTTTTGCAAAATCTGATATTCAAAGCAATCCTTTTCTTATAAGAAGTTTCAGGTCTAACTACTCCCATTAAAAAAAAAAAGGCTTCATTCTTCTACTTTCAGTCAGAAAACAAACCATCTCTAACCATCATCTGGCAAATTTTCAGTCAGACCAGATTTGATAGCCATTATTTCTCTACATACAGGCAAGTAGTAAATAGAATAACTAGAATTTCAATACAAATTACACCTGATTCTCCTTGTTTTGTATGTACATAAGAAAACTACAGAATTTATTGATTAGCATGGTGACATCTCCAAAACACATGAAAAAACAACTCTTGCCCCACAGTATGTTCTGCACAGTCAGTGCACCACCCAAACGCACAGACCTCAGATTTCTCAACTTCCTAAGGAAGGCTAAAATCTTCGAGGGCCCTTTTAAAGCACAGTGTCCTCCACCTGGTTTTCCTTAGCACCCTCTCTTTTTCTTCACCTACAGGGCTGTTCGGCATCTGATATCAGCTGATATCTTCCCGAAGGCATTTATACAACCTTTGAATTTCAAGTGGTACCGGGAACCTCTCTTGCTGAAATCATGACACCATCACTTGTTTTTGTCCCCAGGGGTAAAAGGAAAAATCAGCGGTACCAAAAGGGAGCACGGTGTTTAAGAGCTCTATTGAAATTTTTCAGACAGAAGCTTGTTTATCTTCACTAAAATTTCAGAGAGGCAAGAGAATTTCAAGTGTGGTGTGGTGAATTAGAGACTGACAGGTTAAAATAACTGAAAAGGAACTGGAGTTTTCCTGTTAATTGCATGCTGCAGGAGAAATCCTGTGCTGCAGCCTTGCATCGAATCAGTGAACAGAGACCCAATATTTACTATCAATCAACATTACAAGCATTTAATAAAAAGTTCCATAATGGAAAGGTTGAGCGAGCTGAGATGGATCACTTCCATTAACCAACTCCTCTCCACAAACTACTACTCCATTATGGAGCAGCAGTCCCCAATTCTTTTAAAGCTCAGTTTCCTCATAGAACAAACAGTTTCTGCAGCACATAAGAAAAACACAAAAAGCAACACTTTCCTTCATCTTCAGCAAAGTACAAGAAGTGAATTGGGAAAGAAGGGGTTGGTTGCTTTGCCTTTTGTTTGTTTGTTTTAATAGGGGAGACCTAGACAAGAACTAAGAAAGGCACAAAGAAAATATTGCCATAAAACACTTGACTCAGTCAAACCAGCTGTGATTGACAATAAGCTTTCAGTTAATCTAAGTAAAACTGCTGAACACAGGACCTACGTTCCCATAAAAACTATTTCCTTGCACAGGAGTTTAACTCTGGGTCACGTGCCTGGCAACATGGGTAATAACAAGTCTCCTCATCATTGTATTCCTGCTTGTTTTCTGAGTTAAGAGTACCAGATGAAAAATGAAAAATCTATTTACCCTTTAGTAGAAGCCCTTTAAACTCAATTGAGGATATGCAGGAAAAAGGAAGCCTTCAAAGCACTCTAACGCACAACACAGTTTGTAAATATCAAGTACCTACCAACTTCAGCACTCAAAGCAGACTGCTAATGCCAAGTCCTGAGTCTGCACCATTCCACACTCAAACAGATGTATCTGGAAGCCTATCCCCATGGTATGTCTGTACATATTCATGGTACAGACCTCTTCTCCAGAAGCTCACATTATCTTACACTCTCCATTTATTCATAGATATATTAAAGCAAGTGAAGACTGATCAAAGGTGAGAACGTAACCCACAGTAGAGAAGAAGTGCATAAGCACCTACAGAAAGCCAAAATTCAAGCAACAGCTCATGTCCACAAACAAGATTAACTGTGCATTAGCTATCCTGTCTGCATTACAAATTAAATGTTTGCCTAAGCTATCTAGACCACAGATGTTTTTGAATTATTGTCATCGTATATTTTCCTCATTATTTTTGGCAAGAGAAAAGAAACCTTTGAAGGACTCTCAGAGACATCAGTCAAAAGACTGATACTGCCTGTTCTTGGCTACAGTTTAAGCAATGACATTAGAAAGGATTTTTAGAAACTTGTCTGGCATTAAGATGAATAATCAAGTGGTTAAAAAATATTTTAAACGCTAGTCTATAATAACACAATTTTATAAATACATGTATTGAAACAAAACTAACACAGATCTATAGAGAATATATTAGCAAAATTCCATAACCTAACCATCATGTAGATTTCTAGGGATATAACTGTCAACCCTGAAATAATGTCAGTGAAGTAACTGCACTATGAAGAGATGAATTTGGTTCAGTCTTTGTCAGATATTTATTTTTCTTCATTTATTGCACAAGGAAACTCAAGTAGTTCAGTGAGGTCTGTGATTGTTTTAGAAGAAAATGAACAGGGAGAATGATTTTTCAAAATATAAATGCTCAGTTATTTTCATTTTCATTAAGTGTGTCATTAGTGGAATGAAAAGCAAGATACTTAAGCATTGTACTAGTCCAGGAGAAGCAAAGTGAAATAAACTATCAAAGTGAATGAAAATGACAATTCTAATCACTAGTCCAGCAAGTCCAAAGGTAGAGCAAATTAGTTAATATTTCTCTTTTTTTTTAAATGTTACTAGCAATGTAGAAGAACAGCTAAAAACAATTTTATGAAGTTTATTGGTATATTCGTCTTCACAAATAATGGATCCCTATATAAAATATCTCCAAATCTGTAGTGAATCATTGGAACTGATTGCTTTTTGGAGTTGCATCAAGTACCCAATAAAAGTTATGTACTCAAAGAAGGAAGGATGGCTGGAGGAAGACAAGTAAATCATACTAGACACCTGAAAGTGCCTGGCTGCTCACTTGCAACTCTTCAGCAATCCATTTAGTTTATATCACAGCCATTCTGTGGGGATCCTGGGCATCAACTAACCGTCAGCCCTTCCTTTTACTTCGCAGGAAAATTATTCTGATTAAAAAACCATTATTTCATCCACAGACTATGAGACCATCATAGCCATAACCAACCATTAAAGCTTGCCTAGATGCAGCAACATCTTTACAGTCAGAAAAATTATCTTCCTATCTCAAAGATACTAAGAACGATACAAAAACCAAATGCTGATTTTCACTTGTATTGCTCCTTTCTGTCATTTGAGATCAAGACAACCAAGCAGAAGATCTGGCATAACTCTTCTAGATGATGGTTCCCCCTCTGATAGCCTGTACAGGGCATTTTCTACTGCAGTGTAATGAGTGCAGCAAATGAACTCAGTCTTAGGACAGTTACCCACATTTTCTGTAACAAGGGTGTTCTCAAAGGTAACAGTCAGCAGGCAGCTGTGGGGACAAAACTGGTCTGCCTGAAGCTGCTTCCAGCTCTCTAGTGACAAATGTGAAATACTGTAATTCCTCTCTGTGTAATTCTGGCTATTTTTTATTGGACTGTTTGTAGCTGTGTCCCAAGGGCCCATCCGAAACCAGGTAATAGAAATAATAATTTCTAGAAAACCCTGGGTATTAATCTTGACATTAACCGAGGTTTCATAAGGCACTGCTGCTTCTGCTTTAAGTAACGCATTGTCAGCATGGATATACTCACACACCAGCTGTGACTTTTCAAAGCAGATAATTCATATTGAAAAGCTAAAGGGGAGTGGCAGGTGCAAAATAACTGAAAATAAGAAATCAGAAATGGTGGTTCCTTTAAAATATTTTTAGTTTAAATACTTACATGTACATGGGTAGAGTCGGAATGGCATTACCATGATTCTATCTGAACTGATTCTCAGTCCTGTGTTATTAAATGCAGACACAGCATCTCTTAGAAAGAAAACAAAAATAAAGGTTTTACAATTGCCTCAACTTTGCTTTCTAACAGAGCACATCTATTCCAGGTTAGGCATCAGCCAACTACTGCGTGTCCTCAACTTCAAAATGTGGTACTTTCTTAGGTTTCTAATCAGAAAAGGGCTTTGGCAGCCATGAATCCCTAAAGATTATTTAAAAAAAAAAAGTGTATTTTCCTATACTAGGCAAGAAGGTTTCACAATTTATCCATCTTTTTCACCATATGGTCAACTTTTTCAATGCATTCTAATTAGGACTACATCCTAATTAGATCTCTATCTTCAGCAGTGATTATCGTGCAAGTGGGTCTGCTCACCAAGACAGCTCTCCCTGGTTTATTTTCAGAGGAATCTCAGAGGCTGAGAGATCTATTTCATCATATGAGGGTTTTCAGCATTTCTCCTGGTCAATAGCCTAAAGAGAAACCAGATGCAAATCAGGGTAAGATGATACTTGGCTTTCTGAGGGCTTAACACATTGCCGAGTGTGATTAGATGTAGTGCAGTAGAATACAAGTTGTGTCCAGAGGTTTCCTCTTCTGAAGGCACATCCCCTCCCTTCCTGTGCACGTGGAGATGTGAGTTTTCACAGAAAACTCTCAAAGTCCAGACCTGCCTCTAAGGAGCCATACCTTTCCTGCTGGCTTATTGTTCCAAGTTTTGAATTCATCCATTCAGTTGGTCATTGGAAAAAACACAAAAATCAAGAGCAAAGAGCAAGGAAGAACAGACACGCAGGAGAAATACAAAACTTAAGTCTACGCTCCTGCCTAGCTGCATCTATAACACTTGTGTGACTGGAGCTAACAAATCCAAGCAGAACGATGAGCTGCCTCACTGCTAAAGCAAGGAAATTCAGAGGACAGTGGCTATTCAGACCAGGTGCAGTGCTCCAGCAAAAACACAGCAATCGTAGTCTAGTTGTGGAGCATCACCAGCACACAACAGAGCATGCCAATAAAGGCACAGTGCAGGCACGTCCCTCACCTTCCCACGGGTGGCTTCTAATTCTGTAGTAAGGCCGCAGCTGCCTTCTCATATACCATTCACTGAACATCAGCACAGGAAAATCATCAGTAATGAAAAAAAGCAATTAGGCACAGAGACAAGTTACAGAGAGGCTTGTGCTGCCTTTGCAGAGGACCCCAAACTGCAACCCAGGAGACTTCATGAGTGACACTAGCCTGCCACTTCCCTTGCCTGTGCCATTTTTCTTACAAGAGAGATGTGGATAATAAGTGAGAACATGCCTGTATTTTTTTGTAGTACAGTATTTGTAATCCTACCAAACTTATTAGCGTTACTGTTGGACTTTATCAGCAAACATACTTAATAAAAACTCTGTCATAAGTGACGGGGTTTGAGATTTTGGTTGGATTGTTTTATTGGTTTGTCATGGTTGGTTTGCTGGGTTTTTTGGTTTGGGGATTTGGTTTTTTTTTCAAATTTATAATATTTCCTTTATTTTCCACCCCCAGATCTTTGTCTAAATTTCTTAAGTGCTATAAAGATTACTTTATTTACATGCCTTGAAATGAACCACACATTTCACACTGCAATATTTAATCTTCCGTGATATCGAGAAGATGCACTCTGTTCTTTGAAGGCAGCAGTACATCTTACACAATATTACTAGAAAAGGTCACGAAAAGATCAATACATGCCTTGTGCTTACATATCTTACTAGAGAAAATTGTCCTTTAGAAGCAATATTAAAAAACCTCCCCTAGAAGGAAGCAGAATCATAAGGAATAAAACTGGTAATTAACAGAAGGCAGATGGAATGCCTTGAACTTTCAAGGTTTGATCCTGTGCAGCCTAAGAGAAGATAACAACTATAATAGACACTTAACACCAAGCACAGATGCAAGCAGAGCTGACTAACTAGGAACAGTGAGGGGGGCGGTGAGCTGCCTGTTTATTTGCTGACAAATGAATGAGAATATAATCAGTACATTGAACAAAACTCTTTCCTTCTGATGCCCCACCCATGTGGGGTTTTTTTCCTAATAATGGCATAATTGCCTACTCCTTCTAAACACTAACTGCATCTCAGACCCAGTGAAGATTTTACTCAATCACAATAGAACCAGGTAACAAACATTTGAAGTTGTGGCGCAAGACATCAGTTGGCCCAAAGTTTATTTTAATGATGTGTTGCTACTGCTGTCATTCTATTACTTCATTTTTGGTTTGAGGTATAGTAATCAAGGCCTTCCAGAGATTTGCCACTATAGATAACATTTAAAATATATTCCGTTCTATCATTTAAAATTTTTCAGCCAAAACGTTCACCTTCCTTCTTGCATGGCTTTGACCACCACAAAATCTGCATTATTCGTGTCCTTTTTGTGCACAGAAAAGTACAAAACAAACCAAATCTGAGATCCAAGAGGAATTGTTGTTTTGAAAGTTGGCTTTACTGCGGCGTAGGAACCTAAGCCAAAATTGTAGTCATAAAGTCATGTTCACTTACTGCCTAAATTCCTCCAACAGGTTAGTTTTTTAACATTTCGAATTCCCCATCTGCCAAGAACTTGGCTTCTGCACATGCATGTCAGGCAGGTGAGAAAGCCTGAAGAATCCAGAACTTTGCATCTGTATCTTGTTAACACACAAAGCAAATTACTTCCACATATTTTAACTGAAGGGGTGGTCCAAGAGGCATTCCCACAGCACACTGAACAAGCTTAGCTCCTTAATATAAGGGAGATTTACCTATCAGCTTCAACCCCAGTGACATGTTTCATTCGTTCTTGTATAGGATAGCCTATCCTAGTGATGAGAGCAAACATCCAGGAAAGAAAAAAGCTCTTTTTCTTAATACTTTATATTCAGAAGTGACTTTATAAGACTCACCGCTACAAGGACATATTTCCTCTTACTGCACATCAGAGTCATTCCTTTCCCATTTACACTATTTGCATCCTGAGAGCCCATTTCGAAATTCCCAGGAAACAGACCAACTTCAACAGGATAGGTGGATAATACCCCCACACAAAACAACCTCCCATCACACAAGGCACAGGCCCAGTGAGGATGGGGGCAGAGCCCTCATCAAACAGAGGCAAGGAGGGCAACACTAGTAACCTACATGTTGTGGACATCACTAGTCAATCCAGTTTCACAAAAAAAAAAAAAGGTGTTAACATTTTGGAGGGGTTTTTTGTTTGTTGGTTTTGCTGAGGGATGTTTGTTTCGAGAGTTTTTTCCTGTTTGTGGTTGGTTGTTTTAAATCACTGCAGGATTCCTAGTTAAAAAATCCATATGGGTTGGGCATCTTCTGGGAGAGAAAAAAGTTTTAGTGTTTGTTTCTGCAGCTCATTTGGCTTACTAGCTCCCTTCGTAGAGTAGCTCAGTAAGCATCCATCTCCATCTGTTGAATTTTGTGTGTCTTGCTGAGAAACCAAGGTCTCTCTTCCAAGTTCGAATGGAAAATTTTTGACTCTAAATTTTCCTGGGAGGAAAAAAAGGGCTAAAGCAACATGTTGTTGAATCCTCATCTCTTAATTTGTTCTCAGTAACTTGTGCATCTCCTCTCAAAAAGATACTAGGGCTATGACCTGTATGTCCATATCCAAGACAGGGACAGCTTTCAAAACTGGATATTCAAGCTTGATACTTGAACAAACAGATGGTGTTAAAACAACTGCCTCCTCCTGGAAGCAGGTTCAGTATCTGATTGCAGATCTGCAATATTGCAGAAGGTAGAGCCCAAAGCCAGGGCTATGAAAGCGGCAAGGGCCCCTAATCCCAGCTCTGCACCTTTCAGGAGTAAAGAGGGTTTTTATCTTTGTTTCCAAAGGAATGTCACTTTCCACACATTTACCTAACTAACAGGTCATTTTCCACAGGGTGTCATTCATATTTTATTACTACCAAGTGACCAATTGTCAGCATGTAGCCATGTTTACTTAAGCTGTAGCCTAGAAACTACTGTGTGTTTCCATTTGCTGCTCAACTATGTTGCAACAAAGACAAACCAGGAGATACAAGCCATGCAGGCAAATAAGCAGCAGCCTGCCTTTAGTAGATTACACCTATTGTTTCACTTCCCATAACCAGTGATTTTTATTAGCGAAATAACTTTGGCCCAAGAATCGCGTAGTGTGATTGAAAAATCAACCTATTCTTTTCAGGATTCTCTTAGAAATCATCATATAACTTCTTTTGTATATTCTCTTGGAACTTGTAGTCCTGACCTGTTTTATTACTACATGCTGGAGGTTTTGTTGTTCAAGTTTAAACCAAGAGACAATTGAACTAAGACTGTTTGTAAGATTAGGTACATCTGTCCCTAGAAAATACAGAATGAGCCTGTTCTGTGTTCCTTTACTCTCAAAGGAGTTCAGGTGCCTCAGAATGCAGGTTACATTTTCACCTTTGTCTAATAATCATTTACACAAATCAAAAATTGATGTCTATGGTATTACTAAATATGTGCATTATAACTGCTAACTTCACCTCATGGTTATTTAAAGCAAGCACCCAGCAAAAACTGATGGGAAAAGTATGGGAAAAGTTAAAGTGAGCAACCACTCCTGGTTGGAGAACAGTCCCTTCATTCACTTCAGTGATTCAGAGGAAGGGGGAGGAATTTAACTTAGGCAAAATATTGATTTTTAACTTCCATTATTTCTTAATCTTGGTAGCAACTCAACACACCTTTGACACAGATATTTTCAGGCACTGAAAAGGCACAAGCAACTGCCCTTTTTGTGTTCCTCACTGCAGCAAATCAGACACTGAAAGCAATAGAGAAATCAATAACAACTGCACATAACTTTCTTGCTGAACGTTGGCAGCCCACACACATGTGCCTGGGCTGAAGGTTTCCTTCTGCTCTAAGTGTCAGGCTGAGACTTTTGCCTGTGTAGAGATCTGTGCCTTCCCAACACTTGGGAAAGCAATCTCCTACCAGAGACTAATGATTGAGACATCCCAATGACTATAACCCACACTTGGTTTCCCAAGACAAGCCTGGGTGGGCTCCATTTCCTTACGAATAGATATGGACAGATAAAACTGGGCAAAACACTCTGTTCCTAAACCTGATTAAACAGATTTTATTAGGCTTCCTTCATCTCTTCTGGCTTCCAAACCTCACAGTCTGTATTTTTATGCAATTTCAGGCTGCTAGAAGATTCTGCAGCTTCAGTGGAAGTGAACTTCCCCTGCATCTGCATTAGACCTTTCTAGTCACTCAGCAATTTTTCCATTTGCTTTAGTTACATAACCACTCTTGAAGTAACATAGGGATTTACTATAGAAATTCAGTTGCTCACGTAATGTTTGAAAGTGAGCACAATCATTTACCTTGAAATATCTCGCTGGTAATTCTAGCTAATTCTTTAAGAGATGGTAATAAATATTCTACCAAGATATGGTCACTAGAACAACTCCCATACCTGAGCCCATGTCTTAGCTGAGAATTACATTGTCTGACAAACCTGTTTAGGGTATACATGGAATACTTGTGCCAAAAATAAGTCTATATATGTTATTACTCTCTATACAGGTGCCTTAAACTATGTAAGGGTGAGTTTTAGTGTGCAAATTATATTGTCTTGCTTTCAGAGCTAGTTTATGCTGTTAAACCAGTACATCTGGTCAATATTTAATTTAAAGTAGACAACAATGCAGAGCAGGCTGATTATTTGTTCAATGGTTGAAGACAAGGTACGAAATAGCACCGTGTGAAGACAGTAGGAAAAAAAAATACAAATATCATCTCCTTAAAAACAGATGGTTTCATTTCTTGCTTGTCTAGGTGAATCAAAAAAAAAAAAAATCAATGCAAAGAAAAATGACCAAACTGTGAATGAACACTATCTCCAGTGCTTGCTAGATATATGTCTCCAGAAAATATTACCTGTGAATATATCATCTGAATAACTCCAGCTATGGTCATTTATAGGGTATAAACTATAAACTATATACTTTATAGTATAAAGTATATAGTTATAAACTTTATAGGGTATAAACTATAAACTATAGGGTATTTTTTGAGCTTCTTTGAGATTTTTTGTTTTTAAAAATAAGTTCCAGTTCTGTATGCACCTTAAAAAGAATGAGAAATTCACACTGAATGTTCCTAGCGTTCCATACGGATTAGTAAGCAAGGCTGAGAATAAGCCCAAGAGTAACATGCATGAGGCACTTTGCGGTAAATTGCAACAAATACATTAGCAAATATTTTAGTGGTTATTTCACTAATGGTCAGGAAAGCATGGCAGAATGGCTTTTGAAATATTCTAGTGATATTCCTTGAAAACATGGTTCTAACAAAAAATGTTTTGGGGTTTTTTTAAAGGTTTATCCACGAATATTGCTTTTTCCCCTCCCATTTATTCCCCTTTTTGTTTACCCATTTCCATTTACCCAGAATAGTCTCCTTGATCTCTACTCATGTACTTTCTTTCCCAGACACACTCTCTCCATTTTTTCTGAAACACAAAAAGTAGCCTGCATATTACCCAAACTTATCAGCTTAGAGATAATAAGTTTTGACTGGTATAAAGCACTTCAGATTCTATAAAGTGACAGAGAGTGTGCAGGCTAATTCAAGGTTAAAATATTTAAAATAGGCCCACTAAAGAGATATAGAATGACAAAAAAACCAAATATTTCAACTTCTAAGGAATCTTCATTCTCCCATTGTCTTCCATTACACATTTTGCAACCAGAATTTGTCAGGTTTAGCATGCTTCCCCCACCCCCAACACAAGACAACTTTGCTTAAGAATCCAATTTGTCTGCCATTCATCAATGCCCTCCACGTGAACCTCATGGCATCACAGAGACATTTCTATCCTCTGCATTCACAGTGCTGGAGTCTCTTGAGCCAACAAACTGTCAAATTAGTGCCAACTCATGACAGCTTTATGATATGTAATCTTGTTCACCAGCAAATGGTCTGAGACCCCCTGCTCGCTACTGCTGTCAAACAAGAAATGCGTTTTTGTGTCTCTCTGATATACTTATATTTTTAAAGCAGATCCGAGCTGGGAAAGTATAAGTGTAAGTATGCATAAGCTCTCTTCATATGTTACTTAAAAAGAATATTTTAGGCTTTTGCTTGAAAAAATTAAGTTAGGGAATAGAAAATTAATTAAAAATTAAATATGTACTTTGTCCTGCTGATTCAAAATTCTTGTTCACCTAACAAGTAGAAAATCCTTACTTCTTCAACATTCAGTCACAACTGATGCAGGGATAAAAATGTCTTGTCAGGTTTACGTGGGCTGTGAAGTCCATATATAAAAACCTGAGGTGCAGACAAACTATGATTACTAAAACGTATTCACAAAGAAAAAAATTCACAGGGAAATGCTTCTTAGAATTTTAGGATGATAAACACCAGACAACAGAAAAATATGGAGAAGCTTGGAAAGTAACACAACCCCTCTTACATAGAGTTCTTTGAGGCAGGAAATTAGTCTTTCCTTTACATACCTTTATAATAACTTTGTCCTAGTCATTACAACATAAAACATGAGTACACTAGCTGAAAGTTACATGTACCCTGAAATAATCAGCTTTTACATCCCTCTTGTATAAGTGATCTGGCAGTAGCTGCCTGCATTTCTTAATTGGTGGCAGAATTAACCACAAGAAGTAGCCAAAGGGAAAAACTAGCATGTGAGCAATGCTTAAAAGCAAGAATGCTATTTTCAATTTCCTTCATTTATAATTCAGCAGATATAAAGGGTACAATTCTACAAAGTTCCCATGCAGAGCACCCTAGTGAAGTCAGTCAAAACACTGAGATTTACAAGTCCTGTAAACAAGGTCAAAACCACCCCTAACTGAAGGGGACACACGCACACATAAATGGGACATTAGGGAAACATCAGTGATGACTTTTGCTTTGAAAAATCAGTTACAAAGTCTCACCGTCAGAAAGCTCCTAGTGCAACACAATTGTGCTAGAAAACAAACTATTTTTTTTTTCTACTGCCTGTTCCTTTGCTCTACAGAAAACCAGAAAACACTAGAGCTTTTAAGAAAAACTATTCCTAGGTATAATGTGCATATCTAGGCTTGGGTCAATAGGCTTTA
Source organism: Sclerurus mexicanus (assembly GCA_013396755.1). NCBI lineage: Eukaryota > Metazoa > Chordata > Aves > Passeriformes > Furnariidae > Sclerurus > Sclerurus mexicanus. The sequence continues at coordinate 1,264,604 of VWZF01005181.1, read as the reverse complement.
ACTAACAGAGCACTCATACATACGTTCACACAAGAAAAGCTTCCCTCACCATCCCATTAATCTAGACATGTTAGGACTTGCAAGGACTACAGTGCCATGTAAAACATTCTTGACCTTCTGGGTGAGGTGCGTCAAAAGCCCAACTCCAGATCTCAGGCACCAGGGTAACCCAAGCACTGCACCTTGTCATGAGACAGCTGGGAACTAGGAAACACGCCTGCCACTTAGCTCTTCACCTTCCATTCCCTGGAGGGGAAACCCCCCCCCCCCCCCAGGACTTTGCTCCTCCGAAGGGCGTTCAAGAAACCCAAGAGTTTTTCCCACCACTGAGTTGCCCCTCGCACTCAGTCCTGCTCTCAGAGAGGACAGGTGGCCCTTGCTGGCACATGCCACAACAGGAAGCCCAGCAGTGGCAGCTGGGCAGATGCTCTCAGATTATCCCAAGGCTATTTCATTTTTGTCAGAAATTACTACAGATTGTCTCATGGACAAGGATTCTGTAGCTTTAAGATAAAAATAATTACAGATGTTCATCTGTTATTTTACAATTGACGCTACAACACTTTTTTTGGGAGGGTAGTACTTTCTAACGTGGCTGCTATCAAAGCCCAGTAATTAACAGGAGAGAAGAATCTGCACCTGATCCCATTTCAGCTTTAATTCATTAGAAAGAGTTCCTTCTTCCTGTACTCTGGCCAACTAGTGCTGTGGAATATAGTCTGATAGTAGTTAGGTGTCAACAGAAAATGACACCACAAGTAAGCAAGTTTCCATATAATATCAGGCCATACAAACTAACCAATTCAAAAGTACAAAGCACACAGTTATTCCATCCTTGCTAATTCTGGAAATGAAAATATGAATGATGATAAAATTTTGCAAAATAATTTGTTCACTGGAGCTTCAATTGACAGAACTGTTGTCAGGGACTAATTGGAATGACACAGTGAAAAGACAGAATCTCAAGAAGTATTTATGATACTTTAAATTCTGCCTTCAGATAAGAATTTTTAGATCATAAAGAACAGAACATTATATTTCCTATGTAGTAGCTCATACCAATATGACTTAAAACTATTTGAATTAATTTTAAGTAAAATATCAAACTCATTTAGGTTCACACAGCCAGAGAGTAAATTGGAACTAGGAATTCACCACGTTGCAAGAACCAGAAGCAATGTGCCTAAACCCAGGCAACGTAGTCAGTAGCTCTGCATATACATCTGCCTGCCTATGAGCAGCTAAGACATGCTACTTGGTCTTTCCTGTCACACACCAACAATCCATCTTTCCCATTTACCTGCCATCTAATCAGAAACAGACAAGGGACCTTTCCACTTGCAAGTTAACAAGTTAGAATTGCTGCTCACTTCACAGAAGGACAGGCAGAGACTTAAGCAAATATGCGATCTACAAATCCATTTGAATAATGCAAGGCATAAAGTCAAGCAGAAAGGTGCTTTTTTATGAGTTTGGTTTTTTTTTAGCAGAGAAGTCTTAGGTTGTAAGTTATATAAATCCTTGTCACTCTCTCCTCAGCATTAGCACGCAGAAAGGCACCTTTCCTCTTTAGTGCCAGTTTTCAGTCTAACCAGAAGAGAGGAAAGGAGGCAACCAAGCTTCTTGACACAATAAAAAATGAAAGCCAATCTCTGGTGTTCCTGCTGAGATGTATCCTTTCACCCTCACTGCGTGTCCAAAATGGATAAAGAGGCTAGAGTTATTGCAGTGTATTCAATATATAGTACAGCTTGTATTTATAAATAATAAATATGGTCAAGTATACTTATAAAATATGCTTATTCATTGTGGTCTGTGATCCTTCCGTGAAAGCTGCTGCTACAGAGTTGAATGGAGTCATCTGAGTACAGGCTGTAGCAACAAATACCTCTATTGCATGCAGCTAAGCTTGAACCTTTCTGTGCATGATCTCAAGCTGATGAAGTTACACGATGACAAGCTGGCAAACTCATGTTTGTAGTCAAGGGAAAACTGCACCACCCTCAGTATGAAATGTACTCAGCCTTTAATGTTCACTACAGCTATAAACAGCAGCATTCACAAGTGTCACTATCAACTGTCAAATAAATTCTAACTAAAAAGGAATGGATCATTATTGCAGATCTTAAAGAAAACACTCTAAAAATCCTTCAAATCCCAGTTTGCTACAGAAAAGTAGCAATCACAACATGGTGTATTTGTCCTTCGGTGACACCTGAGAATGACTCCTGAGAACAATCTGTATTTATCAGGATTGCCAGACTCAATTATACTTCAAGTATGCCTTGGGTCCTGAGAGCAGGTAAACCGCTTTCATGGAGAAATCAGTTCTGCAGGGAAATCAGATCAATAAATCCCTCAAAATATGCACAGTTTCTTGCTGATTTTCCATTGCTTACTACTCAATAGATGAGCATTAGCCAGCCTGCCTTTCCTTGCTCAAGCATGTAGTTAACTCCCCCTAAAAGAAGCACACATGCCAGGCATCACTTCACCACTTAGAATTGAGTTTGCATTCAGACTTCAGATAAAGCAAGAAATGAAAACATTACTTCTAAATAAAGAAGAGCATGACTCTAATTCATACTTTGTTCATGGAAACGCATTAAAATTAATTCTCACCACTGTGCTAATGCTTCACATTTGTTTTCAACAAATACTGTTCAGTATTAATAACAGATGCTCTATCCAACTAATCCTTCACACATCCTGTCATTTGTTTTGGCTTTCAAGCTTGCTGTTCCTAATGGATGCTTTTTCCAAGTATTGCACAACATCCTAGATGCCATATCATTGCAACAGACAGAGGTGCCTCACTTCTCTTCTTCCTCCCCTGTACACACACATTTTCTGATGTGCCTTTCCCAACCTATTACTGTACAGTGTTAAAAACCAACAGTCATCTTACTCGAACCACAGTGTAATTGCGCATGTAGGTGAACAGTGAGTTAAAAGTAACAATCTTTTCATAGTTAAGACATTAGAACAGAACACACAAGACCTGCAATTAGTTCCAAGCTCAGCCAGGATTCCCTACAACCTTAGGTAAAATCCATAAATCCTCCTTAAGCTACAACTTTTTGATCTGTAAAATGAGAACAATTACATTGTCCATATGGTTGTTTTATTTTTTTTAACAATTTTGAAGTTTAGTGTTCTGTACTTCCTGATGTTCAATATTTAACACCTCAGAACAGACACTGATAGATATCTTTAAACATTTCAAGGGAGAAAAAGAAAACTGGAAAATAACCCTCATAAGTTAGGCTGTTTCTTTTTTAATGCATATATGTTTATAGAAAAACTAACAGTTTTCATTCTTTCATTGCCAGAAACAGGATACAAACTCTCTGACAGGAAGAATCAAAAAGCGACTGAATGGTAGTTCCCTTCATGAAAAGATGAGAGCTTGAAGGCAGGATCACCTCACTTTCTCCTTTCAATGACAAAATGTGATACCTTGCTATACAAACCTCATTCTCTGTCAGTGAGCGACTACATATTGTTTGATTTTATATAGCTGTACCTCTCCATATATAGGTATATAATAATAAAAAAATCACACAAGAAAAACATGGCAGCAATCTACATCTTGGTAGCCTGTACGAAGATGACTTTTTGAAGGAATATCCTTTAGTAAAATCAAAATGCTATTCTGCTTCATAAGACAAATTTAAGGGAAAAGTAGTAAAGGAGTATTGAGCTAATATAGAAATAAACACATACATAAAAAATATTCTGATATATACAAACATACATTATACTCACACAGAGAGGATGTATAGATATATCTATGTGTTTAAAAGTCCAGAGCAGGATTTTCCTTTCACTAAGTAATAGTACTGTCATATTTAATCATTGCTGTCTTAAAATAAGTTCATAATAGGACAAGTAGAACGCGCAAGAACACAAAATCTGTCCATCATCAGAAGTTATAGTCAGTGCAACAATATTATGAGTGTCCTATGTGCATATCCTTTCCCTTAGTGACTCCTTTGAGTAACACTGATCCAGGAAGATGGCATCCAGTCTCCATGTTATACTGCAATCATCACTAACTCATGGTTTTATAGTGTATATACATATATACACATGTGCTCAACAGAAATTCCTCTGCCACCATTCGTGTATGATTCAAGGTCAGCATATGCACAAAGCATATGCTTGATTTAAATCCTGTGGTTGAAGTCACCCTAGACAGCTTAAAGAACTATCAGAGGGAAATAATTTTGTTTGATCCTGATTCGGGCTGGATTTCTACAGGTTCTGTACATAGCCCATCACAGACTGTGAACTCTCACAAAATTGGGTATGAGATCTGAAGTTAGAATTAAAAAGCAAGCAAACAAACAAAAAAAAACACCAAAAAAACCCCCACCCCACACCTGTGACTAGCAAGGGCACATGGGAGCGAGGGGCACGCATACACATAAAAGACCTGAGTATCATTGACAACTGTATGCCATTTCCTATGCATTTCACAGTCTCCAAGTCAAAAACACTAGAAAAAGACAGGGTTTAAGTTTTGCATAGTTCCCTTTAGTTTTAAACATCACTAACCATCGACATTTCACATCATATAATGTGAAATGCTTTAGGGAGAAGTAGCAGCATAACACACAAGTATGTATTTCTCTAATTCAGTCCAGTTTCTAGGGCACCCAGAGTTCTTAATTTCTGAAGAACTCCCCCAATCTGGTGCTCTCTGAGGTAGGTGAGACAAAGTTTAAGGGACACAGTGCACTAATAAAGAGAGACGACTGCGACTGCCAAGTTTCCTGTTCCTACAAGTACTGGCTTTGCTCCTGGAACAGAGGGGAAGAACAGTCTGTTAAAGCCCTATTGTCTCAAATAGCTCAAACATCTGCAGAAATGAGGGCATTTACTCATCTTTTCCCTTTCCTTTCTCCCACTTCTTGGCCAATTAAAACTATGAACTCTTGTGATGTCTTATTTATGCCATACTGCAATACTAACTTAAATCTCATAGCAGAAAGTCCTGGTTATTTTGTTTTATTTAGCTCCTAACACTAAGCTTCTATAGCAGCTTTTCAAAGTATTATATACTGAGAAGTCATAGGAAAAAAGGAAACATTTCTTTTGATCCCAAGGAGTAAGGAAAACATCCACATAAGATTTTATAACACGTGACCAGTTTTCACTGTTGAAATTAAAGCTTTGGAGAAAGCTACAGAAAATAAAAATCAAAGCCTCACGTGGTTTAAGATGATCCAAAGTCGAGCTAAATATTTCTAACAGTAGTTTCTACCGTAAGTTTTGTTATACATAATTGAGAACACTAAGACAGAGTCTTTTCTATGTTTGCATAACTAATATGTTACACTGGAAAAAGATTTGGTTTTAAATTTTAAAAATAATGTTTTAAAAGCACACATAGGACTTCATCCAGAAACACACAGGATTCATCTTTTGTGAACATCAGCATTTGCTGAAACAACTTCCCAATAGCGCCAACTCTCCACAAAATTACTTTTTCAGCATTGTAAGCATGGAAGTAAATTAATATAATGAAACTCTGATTTAAATAGTTCTAAACTGGTGCTTTATGTGAAGCAAGATATACATATAATCCAGCTTGCTACCAAATGGCATGCTAGCTCATGTTCTGAGCATCCTGGTTGTAGTGAAATTTGTTTGCTCCCTTCTGAGGGTACAGACACCTCCATTTCTTAGCCATTAGAATTAAAACTAGTATTTAAGAGTTGGAACAACCTGGTATGTGAAAGGTGAGTTACTCCTCATATGGGACTAATTGAAATAGATCAAGAATGGATATCCACCTAAAAAGTATGCTCAACCACACATCATAGGCTCATGGAAGAAATCACAGGATTAAGGTCTGTATCACTGACTTCTGCAGCAGATTAGTCCACAATGATTCCTGCTGTCCTCAAAATCTATTCCTCAAAATTACCACAATAAAACCACTACACCACAAAAACTAGATACAAACAAATAAATAAATGCATCACCAAAACCACATACACCCCCCACACCTGACTCATTTTCCCATTCCGTAGTTCTATTTAAGAGTTTAATTGGCTTACGAGGGGGAATGAACACAGTCTTTGTTATAACAAATCAAGTTTTCATCTCAAAGAACTTTTAAAGCATTATCTACAGCAGTCAGACATTAAAAGAAAAGTGTCTAGCACACATGCCCTGACTGTATTAGATGTGCTTTCCAAGCTTAGATATAAGAGTTTAGTTCCCCCCTCATTTCTCAGGTCAGAAAGGGCTAACAGTACTTCAAAAGGTAGTGCATACTCTCAGCTGGATAAGTTTTTCACTGTGGGGGGAATTACAGTCCCAAAGGAAGCTCCTTTCTTCTATTAAAAGGAGAATTTTTGTCTGCTGAGGGAGGCAGAGCTGTGGGAGAAGGTTTTTAATGAACCCAAGTAGAAATTGTGTGAATTAGGTGCTGCGTCACTGGATCAGGAGTCAGGAGAGATGTGCTCTATTCCTGGTTTTTTTGACCCTGGGCGGATCAGTTTTACTTAGTAATTACTGCACTACGCACAACAAGTAATCGGCAGCCGAAAAATCTTGTAATGCAATACTCACACAGTACCGTTAGTTTATGTTTCTTTCAGTTTAGCAGAAAACAAGTGAGATGTCTCAGCCCTTCTGGAAACAAAGCAGAGAGAGAGAAAATCCAGGAACTGGTTCACGGGGTGCCACATGTGTGCAGCGTGGAGCAAAAAGTGAACGGGCAGAGAGGAAGTGAGAAAAAAATCCAAGAAGCATGAGTGCTCTAGATATACTGGCCGAAAAAGGAGTAGCATTCAGATCATCCCATTTTCAGCTATTTCCCTTTTCACTGGGCTAGGAATCCCTCTTTACCTGGTGCCATTTCTGTGGCATCACAACTGATGCCCAAGATGGTTCACTTGCTATTTAATCCTTTACAAGGAGAAATGACAAGCGGCAATTACCATTGCCTCTTACTTTCTTGTTAAGACCGGTTCAAAGCAACACAAAATATCCAACTGTCACTACTGCAGAGAAACCGGAATAGTGACACTTTTTAAAAACAACAAAAGAGAAAGAACATAGAACTCATTGAGTATTTTAACCCACAAACCCATTAAGTCAACTCGGAGAATTATCTAGGACTTCGCTGTTCACAATATCAAGCACATTTAAGGAAACCAGGGAAATATAACAAATTGTACATGCAACAGGTCTTGTCTTCTGAAATCAATACAGATGGCTTAAAGTTTGGAAGGGGGAGAGGATTATTAATCCTCTAAATACTTTCTTATAATAAGATTATAAACCACCTTGCCATATCTTATAAAACACAGACTAGATCCCAAAGCCTAATAAAATTTAGAAAGGCATTCTGCATCCTCTTCCTTTCTGGTTTTGCAGGGTCTTTCTCCAGCTGGTATTAACCCAGACAACCCGTCTCTTCACATTAGCTTCAAGCTGCCTCTACACTGTCAGTGCACCCTGGCTAAGAGATGCCTGTTCTCAACCTGCACCTTAACCGGCAAAATTTCTAGTTATACTGTCAATATTTTCCCTGGGTCAGGTCAATATTTGATCTCTTAGCTTTGCCCATAAGTGAAATTAATACTGCAGCAAGAAAAAGCCCTCTGAGTTTTATCAGTTTTGAAACATAAGCTCAAAAACGAAACCTCAGGTGACTTTTGAAAATGGAAGGAAAACATCCCATCTATGAACTTTAGACAGTGACTGTAATTTTTTATTAATACAGTATTTTTTTATTTGTAAGTATAAGTATTTAATATTTTTCAGAAAGCTACTCCTCACTATTAGGATACATTAATCTAATTTGCTACAAATGAAAAAATTACATATAACATTTGCACTTTCTTTCCTTTTCCTGCATAAATTTGCACAGCTAAAGAATTCAATAATCAAAAATTTGCTACAGCATAAATTCTTCATCAGAAGAATTACCCAGTGCCAGCATCCCCGGTTGTACCTGACATCTAGCTGCATTAACAGGTGTTTACCGTAGTTCTCATCTAATGGTGTCCAGTTTGACATAGTGAAAATAAAAAATGCAAAACAAAAAGCAACTTCCAACTACAACTTTACTGTGTAGAAAAAAGTGCAATGTTCTGCTGTGGGGTAACAAAGCCCTGCAGCACGTCCTCAGTGGACAGGAATGGCCTCAGTGATGAGCTAAGACTTGGCAAGCACAGCTCTAAGCTGGGTGTCTCAACACTGTAACAGCACACACACAGAACATGTTAGCCCTGAGAACCCAAAGATCAAAGACAAAAACCTTGTGGTCTGAAACCCTCTTCTCTAGAAACACATCACCAGCTTCAACACCTACAAAACATTAGCACATTAGCTTAAATCCAACAGCATGAGGAGAAGACCTTTGAAAAAGGCTTTTCAGCTCCAGCCCAGTAAAATCTGATTGCTCAGCTAAATTAAAAGCTGTGATTTTTTTATACCATTTGGGAACAATTACACCTATACTATACTCAAACTATGAATTTGTAGAAATCTGATATTGGGTTGTCAGTGTTAGCACAAATTTTTTCCATTCCTTTTGTAATATTCATCATGAACACATAGCCATACTTCATGCAAAATTATTGAAAAATTGCGAGAACACAATACATTTAGAAGAGATACATTTTATTTCTACAATCAAGTAGCATTATAGTGGAGTTCCGAAAGACTGAAATACTGCAATTATTTTTTGTGTGAATGAACGCGAAGTGTTCTGTACTTCTCCTGCCTGTATTTTCATTAACTTCGTTGAAAGAAATCAGTCTTGGCATTTCCAACAAGCCAAAAATGTTAAACCCCCTGTCTCAATAAGAAAAGAAACACATTAAGAAATTGCTAGAACTGATGGATCACATGTGCTTTCTACGACCTTCAGTGTAACCACCAGCATGTTTTCGACAATGAAAATTCTCCAGTCCTATATTATTTCAGTAATATCTGCAACAATTAAGTGAATCTCTACCACTTCTCCAGTAATACGATAAAAATGAACCATAATCAGTGTCCTGGTACAGTGACTGAAGCCAGTGAGAGCCAACATCAGAACAAGACCCGTGGCAGTCTGTCTGTTATAGGCAAGAGCTCCAGCCACGCTGAGGGCTGTGCAGCAGAAGCCAACCTGTCTTGGTGGCTTAGTAACACCCCAGTGTCCAGCAGTGGCCAAGCAACCTCTGGGAATCCTGGGATGCCAATAGCCCCTGCTGCAGGATGGGCAGCGACTGAGCCATGCCTCCTCAGACACCAGAGAAGGAAAACTCACATAACAGCAGTACCTGGGGAAAGAAGTAGCCTGCTTAAGAGTGCACAAACCTGATTTCCTTCCTCACGTCCTGTCCTTTCCTGCCTTCAATAACGCACTTCTTCATTACGTTACTCGGCAAGGAGCGGTTTGTTCAATACAAGGGTAATTAGCTTAAATTCTTCCGTATAGAAGCTTAAACCAGCATTTGTAAGTGACCTCTAGTGGGTCCTTGTTGCTGTCCACAGCCTCCTGACAGGAGGTTAGAGGTTCAGTGAAGTAAAAAGCAAAATAACGCTGCTTATGCACTTAGTGTGTATACATCCAAGCCCAGACAGCCTACTTCTCCCAGTTGCAGGGGAACAGACATTTGGGACTTCAGCTACCAATTCAAGCCAAAAAAAGAAAAAAATATTAAAAATATCAACAAAATTTCCCCTTTTTCTTAACACAGAAGGGAGAAAGGGAGACCATCAGCCTTGCATAGCAGTCCTCATCTCCGTCCTCAGATCAAGAAAGCCATCTGAGATTACAGTAAGGCTATAGCAATTACTGAACTATTACTCTGAAAAATACAGGCTCTTGGCCTCTTGGGGCCCTTTTCTTGTGCTTTCAGCAGAAGACTTCAAAAGAGAAACGGAGATTTGACATCTTCATTTCTTTTCATTAATGAAATACTGCTAACGGTAAACACCTTTTAGCAGAAATTACGAGTTATCACCAGCATGACTGAACATCATAGGCAACACCTAATACTGTGTCCTGTAGGAAGCCATAGATTTTAGCCGTATCACATCTATTTGTGCTAACATTTGTAATGGAGATAACTTAGGAGGAGGATTTAAAACAGTTCACACAAAAATCTAGCAAAGTAGCAATCAGTAATAAACCAGCTGCAATCCAGCTCTCAAGCTTTTTTAGGGAATATGTAAAACCAGTCAAGGCTTTCAGTGTGTTACACAGAAAAAGAGACTCCAAGCGAGGCCAGACACTTATTCAGAGCTTTGCTCACAAGCCAGAGAGAGAACAGGAGTTCACTGAAGACAAACACAGGGAAGCAAACTGCTTCAATGTCTAAATTAAAAAGCTTCAACAGAGACAATGGAAGGGTGTCGAGGTTAAAAAGTGGTTTATAACAAACATTAGTTTAAAAGAAAAAAAACATTCTGGCAAACCTTTATTGCCCAGCTAAATACAAATAACTCCTGAAACAGGATAGCACATAACATGACTGGGCTCAGCAGTGTCAACCTACTCGGTCAAAACACATCACTGAAGTCAGAGCCATTTCTTAAAGCATTTGACACAAAAACCACTTCCACACTGCTGGGCAGGTGGCTCACTCTGGAGTCCCTGACTTGGCTCTATTCTCACATTTCTTCACCCACTCCCATTTCAGCTCCACATCTCAGCACAGTTGCACTGATTACTCAAGTAATAACAGCATTGCCTCCCTCCATATCTAACACAGTGAAACAGTCAAATATTGCAGATATTGACTGTGTTTATTTAAAATGCTCTCTCATTTTTCTGATAGCAACAGTGCTCTCTAAGCCTGAACTTTTAATTGCCCAATAGAATCAAAGAACAGCCTTTAAGGCCTACATTTAGCTTACAAACTTGCACACATCCAGGTGTCCTGCAGGCAAAGAAGAATATGCAGTTCTTCCTCCAAAAAGCTTATAACATAACTTTTTAATCACTTTACTTGGGAGAAAAAAAAGAGTTACGGAGTAGATAAAGGGTTGATGTTTCCAAATCAGAAACAGAATATCAATTAAATTCCTTTCTAGTACAAAACTCAACATAAAAAGAGAAAAAATATGGGAAATGCTAAAGTAAATTGCAGCAGATTTTCCACCGATGGCAACTGAAGTATAAAACACACAGTTATCTGACACAGAGGAGGTTAAGAGGACAAGAGAACGAATTGGGTGGACATGAAAAATTGAAGGAGTGGCAAATTCGGAACTGATGTCAGGCCACACATTTTAATTGCGGAACTGCATGCCAGACATTAACAGTGCCGGGGTCATCCAGAGAACCATCAAAGGGCACTTGGGGGACAGTGGGCACTGGGGTGCAGCAACTCCCTACATAAAATCTTACTACTCTTTATTTACTATACTATAGCTGTGTTATATGGAATAGCTACCATGAACTGTCGTGCTCCTTCAAGACAAGGGAAAAAAACCAAAGTAATCATACCACTGAGGCTGTCAATCATACGCAAAAAAACCTACAGGCATTCCAAATAAACTGCCCCTTTGGAGCTGAGGTCACCTTGTCAATATCAATCTTCTCATTTTGATGCACATTAAGAGTTATTGGAGTGTCCCCTTTCATCCTATGACTGTGAATTGACCTTACTGACACTACTGAACACAATATGGTCATTTAAGGATGTGGTAATTATTGGTAACTGCACTAACAAAGTTAGTAGCACACAGGGTCTCATTGCTCTGGCTTGTATTGCCACCTGGCCTTTATGTTAAGAGATTTATTCTAATTTCATATGCCTTGACACAAACTATATTCACATCAGTCCCTTAGTTATTTTCACAGGGGACTCCAATGAGAGCTTATACTTAAAAAGAATATTTTCATCTGAAAATAAAAAAAAAACTCACAAAACTGTTGCTTAAAAAATTTGAATTAAGCCTATAAAAACTCATATTACACAAACAAAAAACAAGACCATTAGTCTTCCAACCTTACTGTAGTACTATTGCACATTCTCCATCTTCTGTCAAAGTGCAATAGAGGACCAACCACAGCTGGGTCAAGAGTGAGACCACCTGCCACGTGTGTCACAGCCTGTCACGACAGGGTGACACAACACCTCTGATACACACCAGCTCATCAGAAGCAAAACCCACCTAAACGGCAGCTCCTTTTCTCCAGGATTGCACTCCACTTCCCAAGTGAATCAGGAGGTAAAACTGTCTCCAAGACCCAAGATAGGGAAGGGCAAGTGCCTAAAATATGCACATGCTGCTTTTTGCACGGCTCCTGAGGAACTGCAGCCCCATGAGCCCAAGACGTGGCCAGGCTGGAATGCAGAGCCAGCCCAGGCACACGCCAGTGACAGGCCATGGGGCTTCCTCGTGCAGCAGCTTCCGTCAGCCTGAAATTGCCTTTACTGATTTCCTGATGAAGATATATAATGCGATCACCGTAGAGATGACTTTTTGTTAAAAGGAAAGAGAAATAATCAATAGTAGCTTGGGCTGGAAAGGGGCCTTGGAATTGATTTGGAGATGACATGCTGGGCTTAAGCCCAAAGCAGAGATCCTGGCAAAGCAGAGTCTAATGCTTTTAGAGTTCATTTAAAGATGACCCCAAATTAAATTTCGAATTGTAGGGGCCTAATTCACTCCAGATTGTTTAGAAACACTGCTAAGAAAGGGGAAAAAAAAAAATCAATCCCAACACAAATACCCTTCTGAGGTTTTGGAGTTCAGCTTAATACATTTTTAATCAGACCTTGTATTTTACTCCATGCTTGTTCACTTTTGTTGCTATAAGTTGTCACATTCTGCTAACCCAGAGGATCAATCAGGAGGAAAGTTTCTCTGACAGCTTGCAAACACTACTGTTTTCTTCACACTGTTTCAATTCAGCGCTACTTCTGCCGTAAGTAGACCCACATTTTTAAAGTTTTTTATTTCCCACTGAAATAGATAAAAATGCTGTAGTAAGGAAGACACAATACTCTACCTATTTAAACTAAACACCCAAAAATATCTCACCTTGTTTTGCCATATCACAAGCCAGACTTGAGAAGTTACCTGGCTTTAGAGATTGCCATACATTCATCCCCTCCAGACTGCAGCAGTCCCATCACATCAGATTCATCTGCAGTGCAGTCTTACCTGCAAACTGTGCCAGCAGCATTTGCTTCACAACTGTGAGAAAAGCGAGAATAAACCCCATGCTGATGACCCATCAAAGGTCACTGAATCTCACTGCACTGTGAAATGCCACTATAGAAACACAGTAAAAGATCCAGAGCATCAGAAATGCAGCAGTAACAAAAAACCTGTCATCTGCTGCCCAGAGCATTTCAGTAGCTCCAGCAACCTGAGCAGTACCTTCGCAGAGTTCTCAACACCAAAGTCCCAGTGTTTACCTAAAGAAAGTTTACCTCTACAAAGACTAGGGTGATGAGGTGAACATGGAGGGAGGAAGAGAGGAAATAAAAGTGAAAAACACTTCTTTCAAGTGACTCATATTCATTTTGACTGTTGCTTCAGCTGTATCTTAACAATTAATGCTAAATTTTCACACTACCACTCATTTGGCAGAAGATATTTAAGTCAATACAAAACACAGATCGGATTTCAAATCAGCAAGATCACCAATGAATTATATGACGAGAACGATAGCAAGCCTGTGCTGGCACCAGGCTTCGGCATGCCACCTGGTATTCCAGATTGCACTCATCACAGCCTGGGCTAGTCTCCACCACCTGGTGCATTGCAAAATGCCTCTTCTGCAATACTGCAAGGCTTTCTGAGCAGCCCTCTTGGAGGGAGGGCCCTTCTGTTTCCAAGGTCACCCACATTTTCTAGGAACAGCCTTGCAGAAAGGCTGCTTGGCTGGATCAGACCTTTATTTGCAACTCAGCACTCTAAGAACTACATATCATTTTAGCCTGCTGACTGACCAGTGCTACTATCACTGCTCTCCTCCTTATGACTAGGACTACTTTCTCATGCCCATTTTGCTCATTGAAGGCAGCTATACTCCTCCTTGATGTGATCCACAGGGAGCACCCCCACTCCAAAACTCTGTGCAGGCTTCTGCCCAGATCAGCTTCTCCTTGCTCCCTGAACTTCACTGCATACAGCACTTGACTCATTGAGCATCAATTTCCCCCAAGAAAAGAAGTGAGAGCAATCATTTTACCCTCACAACAGATAAATAACCTTTGCGAACCACCTCCTTTTCTCCCCCGTCCAGCCAGTTTACATGACAGGTCATCCCCATTTCCTTGTCACAGCTGGGGCCATGAAGTAAAGCATGCCCAGACATACACAGAGCATACTTTAGAAAGCCCTGCTATTGTTAGGTTGAGTGCATCTTGTGCTGCATCAGCTGACCAAGAAGTAGAACTTAAATGTAAGCAGACAAATTTCCTACTCCAGAAACTACCCAGAGGAAAGACCTGTTGCTATATTTAGCAACAGATAATTTTGTAAGTCCAAGCAATAATGAAATAATCAACTGTAGAGCAGGAGAGGTCACATGCCTGATCTACATTGATGAGAAGAGGGAAATCATACCCGAGCTGAGACCAGATTCCCTACAGAAACCTCACTTTTAGCAGGAACAAGTCACCACTATTGTTTCACACAGCCAGCTCTGCGTTGATATCTATCTTCTTTAAAACTGACAGCAAAAAACTCCAGGGGCAAGGGCTGAAGAAAAATGGGCAGAGGCTACAAGCCTGGGCCAGGGCCTCTCGAGGAGTGCTCACAGAGACACAACACACAATGCCTGGTGCTCCAGCTCTCACCACCCCCAGGGACACAAAGCCAGATGGATCCTGTACTAGAACGCAGCGCTCAGCAAGCAGCACCATCTAAAAAAATCAGCCCATCCTGTCCATCCCCTTGCACTGCATATAGCAAGTAACAGGACTGATAGAAAATTTGTTAAAACAACATGCTTCACTTAAAAAGTCTTACATTAGCCAATGACTTTTAAGGAGGTTTCCAGAAATATTAAGGAATCCGTAGTGCAACAGATCCTTCCTACTTACCTGGTTCCATCACGATCTTCCAAGTGCAGCAACTTTCATGCCTGTGTTCAGCCTTTATTCGGACTAACTTCAGCCACCTGACACTGAACAGCTTTGATGATGAAATACCTGCAAGACCAGGTGTAGCAGATCAGTTATCACTCTCCTTCATCAGAAACACCTGTGCCTCATTTGTTAGCTCACAGAACCCTAGCACATTTTCTCGGATCTAGCTAGCACACTAGTGAGGAGGGGAGCCAAGGCACTGCCAGGGTCACACAGAGCCTGCCTATGGGAGATGCAATGGTGGTGCAGCAGCTGAGCTCCCAGGGCAAAACAAGCACAGCAGTGCTAGAAAGAGACTTCACAGAATATGCTGAGTTGGAAGGGACCCACATGGTTCATCAAGTTCAACTCTCTTAAGTGAATGGCCTGTACAGGGATTGAACCCAAACCCGTGACACTTTGGTGTTGTTAGCACTGTACTCCAACCGAGTTAATAAAAGATTGGTGGAAGGTCTGATTGCATATTGGGGAGGGAGGGGAAGATACATGTACTGCAATAAAGGCTGCCAAAATGAAGTTAAATCACTATTATTATTCTTTTTAAAATATCCCACATTTTAACTTACAGGATAAAGATATATGGAATTACTGCTTTGTGACTCACAGCTACAGTGTTCTAAATCCAACACTAGGAGCACTAAAGGACATTGTCATGCCATTTCTCTGTTTCCCACCTTAGCAAAAAAAAGATAATTTATGATCCCTCTGCTACCAGAGTAGCTTAGAGGCTTCTTACGCTTCCATGGGTAAAACCCGTTGAGACTCTTAGAGGGGAGGTAGAATAAAAATGCAAAATATATCAACTCTCCATATTTGCTATGGCTGGAAGGAAAATAGGAGGTTCAGCAGACTAATTGCTTTACTAAGTATGGCAAATAATCCATTCCAAAAGGCAGCTAGTAGCATGAAAATATTAAGTGTGTGTTAGAGGACAATAGCAGAGGAACAAGAATTCACTACCCTGACAGTGCTAGTTTATGCTTTGAAGTTTACAGCAAACTAGCCATACCTTTCTAAAGCTTATCAATACCTCTCTGGCTAGAGATAAATCCTTCAACTCCTAAATACTCACATCTGTGTCTTTTCATAATATCAAACCCTAAATGAGACAAAATAATACTTTTCTGTAGCAGTTAGGAAAAAAGCACTGATTCAAATTATGCAAGGGTAGCTTCAAAGGCAAAAGTCCACTTATCCTTGCCTCTCCTGATATACGCTTATTTGCTTCAATGAGAACATTAACACTCAAGAGCAGCCAGGTCTGCTTCACATGCTCCAGCTTAGCAGAGAGGCTGCTTTGGAGTCACAGCTGAAAGCCCCATTGCGCAGGCTACACTCAGCAGGGCACGGTGTGTGCACCATGTCCAGGGCACACACACCAGCCCACAGCCAGGATACGTGTCCAGGGCTCCACTTACGTCAGTAATGTGAAAGAGGAAGAAAGGATCTCGGAGAATGTCTTACAGGTTTGAATGGATGAAGTTACTTGATACTGTGAAAGTCAAAGAGAAATCACTTCTGGGCTCATAGAGTAAGAGGCTGGGGTGGGTTCTGCTTTACACAATTAGACATAGTCAAATGAAAGGCACATTTTCCTAATGAGTCCTTTTACACTTAAAACAACAGGATGAATTAGGTTCAATATATATTTCAGTTCGGTTGTTGAGAAGATTAAAGTGGCATCTTTTAGGTTTGCAGAAGTGAAAGGCTGGCTCACTATCTTTCCCACTTGCAAAGCCTCAGGGACCAACAGGCATCACTCCATCTGGGAGACAAAAATCTGCCCTTCCAGCTGAGACCATAACCCAGGAGTATTGATCAAACATCCACCTCCCTTCCACATAATAGAATTTCCCGGTGAGCTAATTGTTTTTTCTTCTTTCATCTCCATAAATGAGGTCAATGGCAAGGGCAAAGAAGAGAGAATTAGCTCTAAGTGTTCTTGGCTTCAAAGCAAGGGGAGACAGAGCTTCCAGATTTTGGAGAGTGCTCTACAGGGTTTCTAAAGTACCATGGGACCTTCCAAATATCTGAACTTAGAATTGCTTCAGCTTAGGACAAGGCTTGCCTGCACTGCCTAAGGATTAAAGATTTTCTACATCTGCCATTACAGTTTGCCAGTGCCACTGGTAGGTCAATGATGGCCTTCATACTGTCCCTCCAACAGCGACCAGCTCTCATTCGCAGCTCCTAAAGCACTTTGCAAGAAGGTATAAAGCTTCACAACAGATGTGGAAGCAGGCAAGCGCCACGCTGTGTGGTGGTGCCTCATCCTCATTACCATCTGCCTGCAGTGACAGAGCTGAGCAGCAGCTCCTGCCCTGCAGCCCTGCATTAGGAGTGCAAGTGAGGCAAAGCGGAATCATGACAGTGCAGATTTGTGCATGCAGATATACACCAACTTCAGGCTTACAGAAAGGAAGACTGAACCAACAGCAAAAATGCAAATAACAGAATTAAAACCTGACTCTTGGGAGACAAGTAGGCCCTTTGACTTTCTCTTCCAAAGCAGCAATGACTCTGAGGTCTGGCCCTTAGCCCTCCTTGCTGTTTTCCCCCCAGAACATGGGCATTCCCTCATGCAATATAAAAACCCTACAGGACTCTTTACTATCTCCCCAAAATAATATTTTATAGCATAGTTATCTCACACAGAATTAATAACAAGGATCAACAGTGATGGCCTGAGACAGGCAGCTGCAAATTTCTGTTTCTCCGGGTAGGGAAGCAATAAATTTGCTGCTGAACTCTTCATAGAGTTACTTCCCATATTTTGGGAACAGACAGAATTGAAAAGAAGTCCTGCTGCTAGTATAAACAGCAAGAGCAAGTTCTTCAACAGAAAGATTAAATAAACAAGCAAACAAACAAAAAACACCAAAAAACCCACCTCAACAAGCATATCTTGTGTTTTTTTCATCTCTGAGCGCCACCAGACCTCATTCCTACCAGCTAGCAAGGAAGACACGAGTAGCAATCACCACGTCTGAAGAATGGGTGGGAGGAGGGCTCTCATATCTGTGGGCAGCCAATTTGCCACAGGTGGAAACAATTTTGTGGTCTCCCAATCAAGGCAAGACAAAACTCAGTGGTGGAACTCCCAGCTGTTTGCAATTCCTTCTGATAACAGTGATAGTGAAGCTGTAGAAAACAGTTTTGCTTTCTGGATAAATGCCTCTTAAGCCAAAGTTTGATTTTTGCACAGACCACCTCTCAAGAGACAGAAGAGACATAGCAGATGTTACTGGTCTCAAAATACACTGTCCTGAGGGACCAGCCCCCATTAACCAAGAGCTCCAACACAAGTAGTGTCAATAGTAGCACAATGTCCAATATTTTGTAAACGAAATTCTGCAATACAAAAGAATTTTTAATCTTCCTGACACACCTACATATGTTTTCACCACATTATTGCCAGAGAGGACACCTTATAGAATATAAAACTTCCCAAAAACATATGCGGTTCAACTCTGGGAGTAATTTTTGAAAGTCTGTTCCTTCCTGACTGTGAGCAAAGGTTATTATGTGTCTAGAATAGATACAGTCTAGACAGATGGAGCATCATGGAGGGAGGAGGGCTGAACTCACGATCTGTTTGTTTCCTGAAGAGCCTTTTGTAATGAACTTTGTAAAAAACCTTTTTGTAAATCCAAGTGAATTAAATTGCTTTATATAGTAGCGGGATAAACAACTTATTGACAATTAGATTTTTAAAAATTACGTAAACAATGAATGTTGGAAACAGATTAACAAGCAGGAAAATTTGGATGAAATAATTTAAAAATGCACACGTTCCAGTAGGCTGGGAATTAATCCTCTTCCAAAAGGTGTTTTTCATTTAAATCATACAAGCAATCTCCTCAAAGTCAGGGGTTTATTATTTTCAGGAGTGAAGATGTCAATCTTTCTTTTCAAGCTATGACCAGTGTCAGAACACAGAATCATCTATCAAGATCCTCAATAATCCATCTTGCTCCCTGCATTGATTACTGTCTGTAATGAACAATGTGCCCTAGAAACTATCACATGATCTGAAGACCTCTGAATCTTTAGCAGTCTGCAGTCTTGTTATATTTGCAGCCTTTCTTGCTAATTTTTGAAGGAGAATACAATGCTACAAACATGCTGAAAACTTGAGCATACAAGAGAATTCCTGTCACACAGTTGTGTTTTTCTTTGGCATTGTTGTTCTCATGGAGAAACAAAACAAATATTTGTTTAGGCAATTCAAAGTAAAAACCTACTGCAAATATATAATTTGTGTTTGCGTTAACTTTCGAGTTAGCCAGTCTTTAGCTAGTTTTGCTTACATTCAAGCTTTGGTCTTCTCCTACTTAAAAAAAACTTGGGAACTCCTTCACAGATATTATCCACAGATAATTTAAAATGAGGCTTAAATGTCAACCTGTTTATACCACAAAAGGTGAATCTAGTAAAAAATTATACTGTAAATAATTCAACCAGCTTTAAATATTGAATTTCTATAGAACGTTTGTTTCATAGTTTCTGTGAAACTGCCCTTAATAGTAGAGTAAAAAATAATTGTAATAACATTCTTCAAATATCTGTGCTTCAATGGTAACTGTACTGAGTAAGGGGCGCTACAGACAGTTTAATGAGGTAGTAAGATCAAAAACTGGCTCAAAAATTTTCCCCCTTCTCTGTCTCCACGAGTTTTTGCCAAAGCAGATGACACACCAAGCTGTGCTACATGGCAAACTGGAGCACAGAATCGATCCGAGTCGAAAGTACCTCCCCTGTGTTTTTTCCTTTAAGGAAAAGGGACCACTAAGGAAGCTGGCAGCATTCACTTGGGATTACTATCTAAATGCCCACGTCCTTAGGCTATACTCTGAAACCCTGAGTTTGCACTGGGAAACCTGGCATTAAGCAACAGCAATTCAAAGCCAAAGAGCCAGTCGCTCCAGACAGCATCGTCACAGATGACCCGTCTCACGTTCACTGCTAAGTTATCTTGCTGCCAAATAGGTTTTCAACACAACAGTCTTCCAGTGTAGGAATTTAAGAACCATCAAAAGAGGAAAACGTAACCCAGAGGGAAGAAAAAAAAATTGAAGACAACACAAATCCAATTATACCCAGCAACATCTTGGGGGAAAAGAAATGAATGAAGGAAAAAGTTGAGGATAGTTCTTTATCTGATTATATACAGTCAGCATAGAAATGCTTTATCATCCCCTACAATATAAGCAACCCGACACTTTAGTATGTATAGAAGCAAATTTTTATTTTTTTTTATTAAAGAGTTCATTTTAATCTATTTTCTCTATTTCCTCCATTCAGGCAACCGCTTAATACATTGATCTTCCATGCATTTCCATTTTCTCCACCAATACATTTCTTATAATTGGAATGAGCTGCTCTATTAAGCATCTTAATAGATTCTATGTTCTCAAAACCCAATAACTTCAGGACAATACATTAAAATAGACAACAAATTAAGCTCGGTGTTTGTGAATGTGAGACCCTATCAAGAGTGACCTTTAAAGTTACAGCAAGGACACTGTTTAAAATTGGTTGCAGAGAAACCCATATCTAATATGTCTAATTGCATTAGTTTGTGCCAATGTTACAACACCCTGAGACTCTGCAGTTTGTTGGTGGCCAGGAAAAAATTACAGTCCCGATGTGAAGTGGCAGTGGACATGTGCAGATGTCAATGGATTCACTTAGAGCTGTGGGTGACAAAAACAGGACCTCTGTATTTAGCTATATGACCTAACAGAGACACAGCCTAGTCTGAGCAACGAAGTCTGGTCTTAGATTTGTATAAGCAAGCAACACTGAGCATTACACACAGATCAAAAGTATTTTGAAAGTCTAACATATTTATTTTAATTATATCAATTGAATCCAATAGTTGTGACACAAAATCACATTAACTTAGTTTGAAATACAATGTGAATGAAGTTTTTACTTGCAAACCATTACAAAGATATAATTCCATTTTAAAATAGCAAACAGTATACAATAATTCTCTCAAAGCTCGTTAGCCCTGGTATGATTTCTGCATGCTCCCATAGCTATACAGTTACCTTCACATGTATTTTATATCACTTCTTAGGTCAGTCAGAGAGGTTTTCCACCACAGCTAGAGAACAAGGTGACCTTACAATGTGTAGGGTGACCACCCGAACACACAGTGAATAACTGGAGCCAGGGGAGGAGGATGTCCAACAGACACACTGCAAACTGCTGGAGTGGGTATTTGCCAGATACCCACACCACAACCCAGCCCCTAAGACAGGGCAGAGACTGCATCTGCTCCAGTACATGGATGATCAAGTCCAGCTTGAAATCAAACTGAAGCAGCACTAAGAGTTAAGAGGAATGAGGTCTAATCCTAGTAAAGTGAATCTGGGTAGTTAGCCCAAAATGGAAAATACTCTTCATCTAGCTTTATGTTCCCTAGCAAAGGTTTTGCTGAAAAGCCATCTCCCAGTTGCCCTTCACTTGGCATTAGCCTTTCCTAACTGCTTGTACAGGTAGCTCCACGGGTAACATCAGCAACTCAACTGCCCTCCTGGCTGCCCATCAACCCCTCACATCTCTATCTATTTTTAATTCTAATGCCTGTTTCTTTGCAATTTCAATTTCTCTTCCAAGTTACTCATTTCTGTAGCCTCGTAGAGTGAACTGTTGCTGTTGAAATCCTCTTCCTCACAGGCAATTAGTCAGTATGTTCTTCTAGGTGAAACATCTTGGCATACAATTCATTTTGTACTACCCCACATAGACGACCTGTATGGTACCTTTTACCAGCAGATTACTTTTTAACTTTAACATGGAAATCATTGTACAAAAGACTTTGCTTTTGTTACAGGTTTTCGTGTTTGCCTCAGGCTTAATCATGAACATGACTGCTAATTATTTGCACCTCCTGCACCGCTGACTAGGTTTATCCAAGATAAGAACAGTTCAGCCCCTTTTTCCACCACCTGCCAGTGCAGGACTGTTTCCAGCGATTCCCTCTGATAACCCAGGCTGGTTTAGCAGCTGAGTAGCAGCAGTAAATATTGTTCCCCTTTTCCTAGCTGGCAGTTTTACTTGGAGGCTATGGTGAAGAATATGATGCATGGGGCAGGCACTGACCGCCCCTCTGCCCAAGGCCCAGTGGCAGGAGATATGTTTCCATGGACAGGGTGCAGGCAGAGGGTTTGTGTAGCTCTGCGGGTTCCTTAAGCCCTCGCTCTGCCCAGAAAAGCCCTCCCAGCTCTGGGCGCAGCCCCAGAGAGGTGCTGAGTGCTCGGCCCAGCACAGCCCCCTCGGCACAAACCACTGCCACTCCTGGTCCTGGGGGGCACGACTGCAATATTTCATGCTAAAAACAGGCCAAAAGCACTATCAGAGATCGCTGTTACTATTAGAACTAAGATTTAGTATTTAGGGATATTTGTTTGCAGGCTTGCGGTAGTTCTGCTCAAAAGCAGCATTAATAACTCTTCCAGCGATGCAAGAGCTGTAGCACTGTGGTTGTTTTCGGGCTGATGCAGCAGCAATTCCAACCTCCGCGTTGTGCAGTGCTCCCCACACACTGGAGCAGAGCATGCACCGGGACCTTCCCTGCTGTGACCAGGAGCAGTCAGCACACACAGGGGCCCTGGTCAGGGTTTCCTGTCCCACCGATAGGAAATTACAAAATTTTCTCTCCAGCTGAAGAAGGCTACCTAAGCAGTACAAAAACCAAAAAGAAGTATAAACCCGAACAAGTATCTTGTGCCGTCTTTGCGGATGAAACATTTTCATGCTCAGTTTGCCCTCTGAGTGGTTCTTCCCACAACGAAAACAAGAGTGAAGTCCACCATTTCCCCATTTTTGTCTCTGCCAGAGCTATTATGGACAAACAAAATCTGAATTATTTTTCATTACCTATAAATAGCAAATGTGCAGCGGCAACTTCTCAGGCACTCATAAAAACTTATCACATGGAAGATGCAAATACCAGCTAAGGTGGTTCGCTCACAACAGCATAAAAATGGGACTAACAGGAAACACTTCCTTGATGGTTTAGATTAGACCTAGCCTAGCGCAGTATGACAGAGGAGGAAACAACCCTGCAGAACAAAGTCCTGAACCATCCTCTGCTAATTTCTGGGGCAAAATGCCAACAGCTTTGCTGTAAATCTCTGAAGACGGCAGTTGTCTATTCAGCAGAGACTCTTCAATTATTCAAACATAAATCATGTTTTCATACTCACGTGACCTCATCTGAAACACAGGGGCAAAAAAAATTACTGACAAATTAATTTGAGTCAGGCGTCAGCCTAATATCATATAGACAAAGATGGGTGCATTACAATTTCACTATCAGTACACAGAACATTACGAGATTAATTAAGAAAATCCCAAAATACTAAACGTTCACAAAAAAAAGTCTACAAACCCATTCAACCGAAAGCTTTTGTGTGAGGCAGCCTGATGCCACATGGGATCTCACATCTGAGATAGCAAATATTACAACACTCTAATAATAATGAATTTCAGCTTGATGACAAAGAGTAAACTCATTCAGGAAGGGGATCAAGAAATTACTGATGTTATCTGACCCAGTGCCTGTTTGAGGACAAAATATTAAAAATAGGTGTATCACAGTAACTAACTATTTGGTGCCATATACGGCATAAAAAAATAAAATCCTCTGCTCTTCCAACAGAATGATCACTCAAGGCTTTCTGTCATGCAAAGACTTCAACTCCCAGTTAACAGGGCTGAAACCCACTACTACCTCTTCTCTCCATTCACCTTAACAGTGTGTCATCAATCCAAGCAGGCTGGACATAGGAAGATGTTCCCAAAGGACTAAGTTATTCTGTCTGTGCTTACCCTACAGACAGAAAATCACAGAGTAGCTGCGCACATTTGGGAAAGGTCTGATACTGTTTCCCAGAAAGCTGCAGTCATTGAGGGATCTACCGACAGTTTTCAGTGTGCTAAAACTGGCCAAGCAGCAGAAGATCTGGATGGAACACTATT
This sequence comes from Sclerurus mexicanus, assembly GCA_013396755.1. Taxonomy (NCBI): domain Eukaryota; kingdom Metazoa; phylum Chordata; class Aves; order Passeriformes; family Furnariidae; genus Sclerurus; species Sclerurus mexicanus. The sequence goes on along the minus strand of VWZF01005181.1, from coordinate 1,240,539 downwards.
CTGAAGATCTGCTTAATACTTAGTCAGAAGTGGAAGAAACTGAGATGCTTTCATGCAGGACCTGATGATCCAGGACAGGAACAAGTTACTCTGAGGGCATTTGCCAGCACATCAAAGATAGAGAATTTCCAAAACTCCCACGCAGTAATAGTTGATATCCACACCTTTTAATACAAGATTTGCCAAGGGCAAAATGGCTCAAAGTACTGCCAAGACAGGAACATATTTGGAGATATTCTCCCACAGAAATTCACTAGTACTAAGACAAAACACAAACAATATTCCATAATTGACATTAAAATTTTTTATTGGCTAGATAGAATATGCAGTCCGCATAGAAATATACTGAAATACAAAGTCCTTCAGATTATTCATGTATAAAACCCACAATCCATACTTCTACATCTTATTTATATACATTGCCAAATATATTCAAGAGTGTCATTAAGGTCATATTTGTAGTTGTTTCTTCTCTTGAAAGCACATTTACTGTAGTCCAAGGCCTTTTCGTTTCTTCAACAGAAAATTGCACAGCTACCCTATTACATCATTTGGCCTGAAATCTGATGAAATTTTACATACTCTTCTCTCCCTTGCTAGATCCTTTCAAGCTTGATTTCTGCCTCTTTTTCTCCCTTTGTCCCAGTATGCGATAGACTTTTTTCTTAGCTTCCTTTTGCCTCTTGAATTTCCGTTCATCCTCCTTCTGCTTAACTTTGAGATATTCTTTAAGCTGTTCCCGATGTTTTACTTTGGCTTTCTTTATCTTGTAATTATTCACTGTACTCAAAGCACTGAGTAGGGCTGATATCTAAAACAGAAAACAGACATTCAATATACATACAGCTCAGTTTTGGTGAGTAAGAAACAGTTTAACCTCAGCAGAGACACATATAATGAATGAGAGATTCAAGGCAAGTTCCTAATTATCTCTGCACCTGTTACCCAATTTCTAAAATGGTTCAATTATTTATCTCGTTAGGAAGTTAATCAGAACTTTCATTTTTGTGAACTCTGATTTGTTAGACACCACTTAAAAGGCTATGCTTAACTGCTACTACAGAACACTTAAACTGCAGTTTGGATCTTCTTGCCTTTGCAAGCACCCCAATTCTCAATTTTTGAAGCAGAGTATTTGCTTCAAATCCCATCTGTGTTAATAATGCACGCCAATGACAAGTCAAATAAAAAACTGCAGCTGCCAATTTAAGTCACCCATAATATGAGAGCACTGAATCCAAGTGAAATACCTTGCAAGTGCTGTGACAAGGACAAAAGTCATATTTAGGCTTCAAGTGACCTACTAGTCTGAAAAAATAGGCACCATCCACTCGGTGACAGTTCCACATACGTACTGTGTGCCAAACAGGAACAAAACAAATTGCAGGTGGTAATTTTTCACTAGGAGCATATATATCTTTAGCACTAGCAGTAGATTCAAGTGCCGAAACAAAAGTTAGAAATGTTTTAAACAACACATTTACCCTTCATGAGTCCTTGTTTCAGAATAAGTGATAATTACCTTCTTTTCATGAGGCTCCCTGATAACAGCTGGTCTCCACTGGTCTTTTGGAGTCTTGCCTTTCTTCTCCAAATTCTTAGGCTTGTTCTTAAAAGGCAGTGCCTTCTGCAGTGCTTTAGGAATGTGAAGCTTATTGAAATGCCTCTTCTCCCTCACAATAGGCTAAAAGAATGAACAGAGAACACAGATAATATTCTTGATCTTTAAAAGCTGTTATTTTATTTTCATCTTTCAGGAGGAAAAAACCCACAAAACACCACAAACCAAAAAGAAACAACATCCCTCAAAAAAAACCAGAAACCAAAATGAAGCAACTAATAAAAACCAAACAAAAAATTGAAACAAAAACAAACAAACAAAAAACCAAAACAAACCCCCAAAACCATTTTTGCTACACCCTTGCACCGATCTGTGAATGGTATGTTCTCCCCAGTTAGTATGGCAGAAGTCTCAGTAAGCTTCTGGAGAAGACCTCTACCCTTCAGATTACTTTATAAACTTTCACTGACCCTCAACAACCTGCTCTCCACTGTTTTATTCCCATCTCACACCAGGACTGTGCCTTATGGATAAAAATATGAAATCACACTTGCATATGTACGAACATGTATTTACACTGCTGTCAGTTTGCACAGGTCTGAGACACAGTGCAAATTTGACTATGATCACCAGTTCATTAAAACACAAAAACAACAAAACAAACAAACAAACAAAACCCACAAAAATAAAAAACAAAACAAACAAAAACCACACAAACTCTAAAACAGACATATACCTTATAGAGAGAATCCTTGTTTTGTTTCAGTTTGATGCCTCGCTCATACCTCAGCTGGCCTGTTGTCTTCATTCCACTCCAAGTATCTTTCTCACCTGCTGGCTTCAGCAAGGATGTTACAGGGTTATAAAACGTTGGGATAGAAACAGGATACCAAGTCCTCACAAAGACAATATCTGAAAGAAAAGGAAGCATTACTTGGCTCTAAAACAACAGTTTATCACATCTACACTCTCAGCACAGATTGCCTGAATAGAACAGATAGTTAGACCATGAGCTAGTATTGTGTTTGGTATATATACAACCAAATGTCTTCAACTTTTTTGGTAAAACCATGTAACTATTTGTACACTTGGATTCTGCAAAATCCCATAAAGGCATGAACAGCACATATTCCTGAAGAGCAGGCAGCTAATACCCTCCTATTCACTACTCTTATTAGAGAACTAGTAACAGAGTTCATATATGTGTATGTGCCGGTACAATTACCGACAAAACACCGATTTTCTTTTCCTCTGCCTGTAAAAGAAATAATTTGCTTTTATTTTGCACCATTCAGAATTTCCATGCGTTTGGAAAACAGTCATATAAACCCAAATAAATTCATATTCTCAATGTTACAGTGATCCTCAGCAAACACAGAAGATAACTATCCCCTGCATAATTTCCTCAAAAGATTACAAAAAAGTTAACTGAAGCTACAATGCCAGTCTTTGGATTTCTCAGAGAAATGTCCTTCGAGCACTTGTACAACTAATTTCCATGCACCATGTTCAAGGAGAAAGGCACGCCATGCTGTGTAAAACACTAAACACTTGAAGATATATATCTTCAACTCAAACCTTTTCATCTGCATCCTCTATGACTTCTGAGTACAACAGAAAGAAATCCAACATAAAATGTACTTCTGTTTAATTTCATTCTGCATCTCACCAGGTATTTCATGTTCTCTGAATTCACATCTTAATTATCAGATTCCAGAATTCTGAGACACAGCTTTCCAATCTGTGAAGAAGGATGAAAGTTGTGTGATAACTTACATGGAAAGTGCAACTTACCACTCATCAGCAACTTGTCTTCAAATGTTGCTCTGAAAGCACCTACGGGAGTTCGGAGGGCCTTTTTGATCTGTCCTCGGATACCACTCACAGAACGGATTGCTGCTCCTTCAAATTTAGCCACTTCCAACTGAGAGTTAAACATTCCCTGAAAACGTGAATTATTCACCATCATTCAAGATGCTAAGTTTTTCTCCATGACCTATGCAGGTCACAAAAACTAAGTCCTACAAGCATATCTTATAAAGAAACAGGAACATAACATTATCTTCAGACTAAGAGTGCTGATCATGCCAAAAACCCACTGAGCTGACTTTAAGGTAAAAAAAATCACATTGAACATGATCCAGGAGACCGTTCCAGAATTTTTGTCTGATTAACAGTAACTTATAATGGTCAGTATCTTTAGAGACCACACTGAAGGGAGCTCAAAAAAAGCCTAAGTTGCTACTGAGATCCAGAACAGCATGCAACAACAATGGAGAACTTCTGCCTCAGGAAAGACAATCCCAGGTTTCATCCCTAATATCAATACATGTGGTTTTACAGCATACATACCTACATACCCACCTTAATAAAACAAGTGTTCTTAAAAATTTTGAACGGAAAACCAGTTAGCTTTAATTTCTTTACAATAGTAATGGATTTATCTAAATCGAGCACAACTCCTGTCGCAGCAATCCGGAAGTCGGGCTGAAACATGCAGAGATGAAAGACGCTGCTGAATGTGTATTTATCACAAAGTGAAGAAACCATTCAGAATCACAAAATCACAAAATAGTTTGGATTGGAAGGTCACAAAGATGACCTTTAAAGGTCATCTAGACAAACACCTCTGCAATGAGCAGGAACCTCTTCCACTAAATCAGGTTGCTCAGAGCCCCATCCAATCTGACACTGAATGTTTCCAGGGATGGGGCATCCACCACCTCTCTGATCAACCTATTCCAGTGTTTTACCCCCCTTGTTATAAAAAACTTCTTCCCTGTATCCGGCCTAAATCAATCCCCTTAGTTTAAAGCCATTCCCCCTTGTCCTTTCACAACAGGCCCTGCTAAGAAATTTATCCCCATCTTTCTTATAAGCCCCCTTGAGGTACTGAAAGGCTGCAGTAAGGTCCCCCCAAAGTCTTCTCTTCTTTGTGACAAACAACTCCAGCTCTCTCAGCCTTTCCTCACAGGACAGGTGTTCTATCCCTCCAATCATCTTGGTGGCCTCCTCTGGACCCGCTCCAACAGGTCTGTCTTTTCTGTGCTGAGAGCACCAGAGCTGGATGCACTACTCCAGCTGGGGTCTCCTGAAAGCACAGTAGAGGGGGGAGAATCACCTGCCTCGGCCCGTTGGTCACACTGCTTTGATGTGGCACAGGATGCAGCCGGCCTTCTGGGATGCAAGTGCACATTCCCAGCTCATATCCAGCTTTTTATCCATCAATACCCCCAAGTCCTTCTTGGCAGGGCTGCTCTCAAACCCTTTATCCCCCAGCCTGTATTGACACTGGGAGTTGTCCCAACTGAGGTGCAAGACTCTGCACTTGGCCTTGTTGAACCTTATGAGGTTACCACAGGATCACTTCTCAAAGTCCCTCTGGACGGCATTCCGTCCCTTTGGCATGCCAACTGTACCACTCAGCTTGGTGTTGGCTGCAAACTTGCTGAGGGTGCACTCAATCCCTCTGTGTCACTGATGAAGACATCAAACAGGGCTGGTCCCAGTACAGACCCCTGAGGGACACCACTTGTCACCAATGTACATCAGGGAAACAGAGTTGTTGAGCACTACCCTCCAGATGCTGTCATTCAACCACCTCCTCATCCACTAAACAGTCCACCCATCAAATGACTATCTCTCCAGCTTAGTGAGAAGGATGTTGAGAGGGACCTGCACTCCACATTTCACTGCTATCTATCAAGTTCATGGCCTCTTAAGAAGCCCCTCACAAGCTTTATTCAGGTATCTACAAATATATTCACAAAATGCAGAGAAGTCCCACTGAGGACAATTTTTTTCAACAGTACCTGAAAACCAAGTAGGTATAAATCCTTCCCCAGAAAATAATGAAGCAATATTTGTTATTTTCAGTGCAGCAGATGGAAATTGTTTAAAAAACTCCTCTCCATAGTTTCTCATCACAACACACTTTTCAAATGAGTCCACCTAGTTTCTCAGTTCCTACAACTACACTGCTTTACCATATGTAAACCCTCTTCCCCAAATCTGTATATTCTACTCAAATATCCATGGAAAACAGTAATCAGCATTTTGTGATAACAAACATACCGTTGTGCCACTGACAGACTGAACTGCCAAAAATCCTGTCCCCTGAGGAGTGATCGGCCCTACAAGAAAATTACATTTAAAAACTGTAAAACTTTACTACACAATATCTAGCCTCTATTTAAATTCAAAAAGCTTACAAATACATGTCAAATCACATTCAATGAATAAAACCAAAGAAAAGTTTAAAGCATTCAAAGTATTACTCCCATATAAAGCCCCATGAAAGTTAACAGAATAATTAACAAGAAATTACTCATGTAATGTCTGGGCCCATAACATGTGCCAGTGTCTCTCTGCACACAGCCAACAAATCAGGTTCCTCTTTGAAATGATACAACTTAGCAGAATGCTCAGACTCTGATTAAAAGCCAAATCATTCACAAATCATTCAAATAATTCACAAAATATTCAAAATTCACAAACACTGGACAACTGTCTATTTTCCCATACTATTCGGTGTCATTTTGTGTTTCATGGTGCAATCTAAAGATTTTTCATTCCAAAAGCTACTAGCTCTATTTCTTGATACATTCTGTAGAGCTTGAGACATTTACAAGGATTAGGTGATACAGGATAGTAACTCCGGAGTGCCCTCACCCCAGAAAGCTGCTCCACAATGCATGTGTTGTGGCGTGTACTTCAGGAGCCGGTGACGCCCGTTGTGATCCTCAATGTAGAACATGGGGATCGTCTGGAAGCGCCTCCACCCTAATGAGAGGATTAAGGGATCACGTGTCTTCAGTATCTTCTTATACCATCGGTGCTTCTTCAGACGCAACTAATTAGAAAGAAAGATGAACAATGCTATTACAAGACAGCAACATGAATTCTGAAATTCAAGCCTTAATTTCTAGGAATGACTGAAAGCAACTTCTATCTACACTAGAATTTTTTATTCAGTAAGCTTTCTATCTTCAAACATTCTCATTAACATTGGGTTGACTGGAAAGATTAATCAGTATTTCACTCACTGTGAAGTCATGTTTGTATGCATACAAGCAAGTATTATATTAAAAAAAAATCTATAAATATGCTAGTAACTTTTCCATAGTCTCACATACAGACCACGAAGCTCAGAGTTTATGCATTTATGTTTGCAATTTAGAAATCACAGTATCAGTCCTGAGACACCTCTGCAGACGAACACTGAACAATAACCTTTTCCAGCGATCCAATTAAGCCTCTAAAAATCCAGTATCTGCCATGGTAGAGTTGGTTCGTGTCAAAAGGAAATCCTCTATTCAAGAGACATAGAACAAAGTTTCTCTGGGTGTTTAGTGTATTTTTAATAAACAGAAAGGAGTAACTGCAGACACTCTGAAGCACACCTGCATCGAAATAAAATGCACTCACAACTTTGGCTTACATACCTGTACATATCCGACGTTTCCTTCACTGTTGCCTAAACCACCCAGGATAATAGGATAATGGGGGTCAAAATTCAGGACAAATTCACACGGCACATTCTCAATCTCTATTCGAACATACATCCCAGGCCGGAAACCCTCGTACTGCACTCTGGTCTCATCGTCTTGATCTTCAAATTCCGCTCGATTAAGCTTTGTGACAAAGAGAAAGTTACCACGTGTTTCACAGAATTCCAGTATTAACAACTTGTTCATGAAGTGCCAGTTCTATTTAAAACATGCTAACATTTATATAAATCTTTTTGGGAAAGATCTGATAGGTTTTGTGACTTTTTATTCAGAGCAAGATCTCTACCACCGTGAATTCCTTCCAATTTGAAATCCCAAGTGGGCCTGTTAGTCTACTTGAAAGACAGCACCCAAGAGAAGCAAATGATTGAGTGACTTCTGCTATACCTTTCATAACGATGACTTTGGGTTTTAAAGATACAACTGTCAAAAGTACATTTTTTATTTAGGAGCCCCAGTACCTTTTAAAGCTAACATGTAATCTTCAGGGTGAGCAGGTTGGGCTGCTGCCTTACTCAGCAGCTTAAAAATATTTTTGCGCATTCCCACACCGTGCATCGTCAAAAGCTCTTCTATGCCATATGAATGCAGATATTGTGCAAATATTTAAGATATCCCCACGCGAATCACAAGGAAGTCTCACCCTCCTGTTCTACCTCCTGATGTTCAGATACCAGTAGGACACTATTTAAGCACAATAATTACTAAATTCACTTCTCAAGGTACTGAGATACCAAGTGAGATGCTCCAAGTTTATTTTTCTAGAAGCTTTTGCCCATCCCCAGTTTGAGATCTGTGCCCTTCCACCCCACAGTAGGAGTATTGCTGATATGTGTTTCTGTAACAGGTTTCAAGAGAACACCTGTAAACTGTCTTGTATTCTTTTACTGGAATGCCCTTCTTTACGCTTTAAGTGCTCTTAGTAAATCAGCATACCAGAGTTCATATGATCACTTATGACAGAGATTAATGCAAGAAGATAATGACTAATTCAATGACTACTGAGGGCAAAATTTTGTCAGAAGAGAAAAGACTGAAGTTATTAGCAATGGAAGGCAATGTTCTTCCAAGTCAGTCAAAGAAAGAAGCTACTTTTAAGGTTGCAAGTTCTTATCTAAAAAAAGAAAGGCCTGGAACAAAATCAACACCTCAAATTCTGGATACAGTTACACTGAAGACTTCTACCACACATACAGAGCAATAGTCATAATTACTTTTTCCTCAAAACAACTTGACAGTTGGAGGAAAAACACTTCACACAGAACTTACTTAATAACATTGCAAAAAAATCACACTAAAAATAATACCAGGAAAATTTATGGCACAAATTAGTATTGGAAAGATTTTCACCTTCCTACACATAAAAGGATGCCTTTTCTTTTTCAGTTGTAAATTTTTAAAGCAGATGAAGGTTTAGATGACACATCCTGGCTTATTCAGTTATTTAACTACTGCCCTCAGTTTTAGTTAAGCTTTCAGTTGTTTGCCTTGTTTTGCTTTTCAGTTAACAGCATCAAAAAGTTCAAGTATAAAAAGTCGCTAGCAAGTATTTCTTTCTGTGTACTTTCTGAAGTAGCTCATGAGCGTCACGTGTGTCTCCACAAAAAAAAACAACCTTTGGGAGTCAAAGCCTCAGGGGTATTTCTGAAGACATACAGCCAGATAAATTGTCAAGTTAACACCTTGTACCTGTGCTTGTTTATGCATTTCTTCTTTAAGATCATCAAAGTACGTGGCATCCCCTTCATCATACTCTGCATCAAACATTTCCTTCAGTTTCCGTTTCTTGTCCATGCGCTCCTTCTTCTTTTCCTCCTCCTCAGGATCTGGTTTGGACATTGTCTCATCTTCCTCTTCTTCTTCTTCACTTCCAGACTAATCAACAATAAGTTGTCAAACATGTAAAATGGTTCAGTGAAAACAACCCACTCTGAGCAACAGTTTAATACACACTATTAATACTTTTCCTAATGCAAATCATTAAACACTTGAAAAATATTTCAGTTTGAGGCAGAAATTCGTAACCTATTCATACAAGGAGATGCATTTTCAGCAGTGACCAAAAGATCTCATGATCTAATCATAACCCTTTTCACTGAGAAAACTTTTTTTGACTTAACGTACATTTTAACATAAGGGAACAGACCCCAGAACCGGCCTACCTGCTACTCTACAGCTAACATAAGACTACATAAAAATGTAAGAGAAAAAAAAAAACAACTGCTGATAGCATTGAGTAACGCTGTGCTGGAAGGCAGCACTCTAGAGGCCAGAAAGGAGGAAGTTTGTTCATAGACCGTCTGAAAACTGCCAAAATTATACCATTACCCTTAATTTTATAATGAAATGCAAAGCCATCAAGTTGCTCAGTCTGAAAAAAAAATTGATTTTTCAGTTTGAATTGTTACAGACAACTACAGCTCTGTTCTTGGAAGATATCCAAGACAAAACATAAAACTGCTTCCACCAGCCTCCTTTATGCAGGTAAGAGGAATGACTAGGCAACGGTGTCAAGTTTCCACAATCTTAAAAAACGTGTTTAAACAGAGTGCTATAATCCTCTGCATCAGATGAGATGACATAGTACAAACAGTTATGATTACATTTGGTTTTAAAATACTTCTCTCATGCCTCCAGATACTCCAGCTCTTGATTAAGCCTGACACCTACTGTTAAGTAAGTGAGGTGACTTCTCCTACATAATTAACTTTAAACAAAATTCAGACTCTGACTAGAAACATGCCTTCTAGGTAAGTTCCAAAGTCAGTAATATACATATCTTTTCTTCATTGTTACCATTGATTTCTTTTCTATTGATTCTATGAAAATAGAATTTATTACCTAGGACATCTATCACCTGACCAGAAACTCATACACATGTATATTGCTAAAGAACATAAAAACGCAGATCAGACCTCATCTCTTTCAGCAGCATCCTTTCCTTTGTGCACAACACCAGTTTCAAGATCTTCAAAGTCTCCGTACAGTTCTTCTGCAACAATAAGCACCCAAGATACCTGACTGTCAGTTAACCGTTCTGCTGTACTATTCCACACCATTTCTCACATTTTCAGTACTGTGCATTTCTCAGTACTCTCTGTACATTAGTTTCAGTCCAAATAGCTTTTCTTCCCTTCAACAGTTTTGCAAATCTGTTCTGCCCTCTCTACAGCTTCATCTGAAAATTCTCATCTGAACTCCAGTGGCTTCTCCTTTTTCCTTTCAATACCTTCATGATTTAAAAAAAGTAAATAAAGTTTAGATCATCCCAAAGGACCACACAGCACATCAGTTAGCACCCTAATGACACAAGACACCAGCAGAACGATTGAACTTCTGTTTAATTAAAAAAATTAAATACAGCTGACAACTCAGATTAAAAACAAACGCTTATAGAAACCTGTCAAATTGCAGTCATTTTGCATGTGAGATACAGCCACATTATTCAAATTTTCTAAATGTTTCCTAATTTAAAAAACAAAACAAAAACAACACCTACAAAACACATGAAGATAGATCTCACTTTTCAGCCAAACGTGAATGACAAGGTTGTCTTGTCATTAAAGAAGAATTTGTTTATTTCTACCATGACTATCCAAAAGAATAAAATATACACAGAGGATGAATAGCTGAACTCAAATACATGACACTGGGATTTGCCAGCTTTGGGTTAACTAAGGAGTCCCTTTTATAATTTAAATTATATGCTATTTTTTGGAAAGTACATTTTCTGAACGTGGTACTTGCCTACTGTTTGTGGGCAAGACATTTCAGCAATGTATATTAGTACCTGTGTAATAATTTATATAATAGTTCAAAAAAAAATTGCTAGTATATCACTAAGGCAAAATACATAACTAAAAAGTCAAACTTTTCTTACAAATCATGCATTTATGAATCAGTTTTAGCAGTCTTACACATACCGTCTTCCTCCAACAGTTTTGCTGCATCTTTATCATCTTCCCACTTTCCAGTAACAAAGCAGTCTCGAATACTGCTCATAACCTGCAAAATAATAGTGTCATTGCCTTGTACAGCTACAGCTTGACATCAACTGAAACGTTCTCCAATGCATTCCCCACTTGCCCATCAGAGGTACCACCTCAGAGACAAACTGATAATCTCACATGAAGCTCCACCAATTATCAAAAACCAATATCAAAAACTACACAATGCTTCAGCAAAACCAGGAATGTGAAACCACCTTCACTCTTGTACAGGGGTGGTTACACTAACAAAGTCTCTACCCTAGATTTTATTTTCACTCAGGATTCCCCTGCTTTTTACTTTCTGGTAAATACATAGCAAACTGTGATCCACCAGGTATTCAAGAGAGCCAAGCATTAAATTGATTTATTGCAACTTTCCAGTCCTGTAAGCACAGACCCTGGAATCTGTTGCTTCTAATGACAGCAAGTAGCAGTCATTAGACTCTGGCCACATTTCCCATAGATCTGTTTCAATGACAACTCAGTAGTACTTTATGAGACGCAGTCAGGACATAAACAGCATAGGATATGCAAAAGCAATTATCCAAAGGTATTACCTCTTCTAAATCCCAGTCTTGTGGCTTTTCTATCAGAAATTTGGAGCAGTCAAGGGCATTAGCCTTCTGTTTGGATTCTTTGTCTGGACGGCTGACACGAAACAAACCTCCAAGTTCATCATCTCCATCCTCACTCTCATGGTCCTCATCTTCGACAGCTAAATCAAACACATGAACTCTGATTATTTCCCCCACAGCACACGCATTACATTGATTAACTCATTAACTACCTTTCTTCTGTCTACCTGCAGTAGTTTGATGAAATAAAAGACGCAAATTAAAAATAGTTTTAAGTATAAAAGCCTGAAGAAAAAGGTACACGGATCCAGTCATTTGTGTAACTGGAATCATGTGAAAAAAATATTGCCTAGTAAGTCAACACAGGACGTTTGTTTATCTATGAACAGGAAGGACATTAAACTTGTCTGTACATCAAGAATACCAGACTTGAGAATCTGTCAGAAAATCTTCCCACTCCTGCACTGTGGAAGGTTTACAAAAGCCAAATTCTCATTGTGTTCTACAAAGGTTTTGCAAGATGAGGTTTGTACACTCAAGACAACCACAGGAAAAGTTGTGAATTAAACAGGACAAATTAGATAAAGAGCAATCTTCTCTTCCTTTTAAGCCAGCTAGTTATTTTTTCCTTGACAAATACCTCATAAGTGACATGATAATACTAAGCCATGTCTAAGAGAATATTCCACAGTCACTGTAAAATAGAAATTCCTGAAAACGGCCAAGAAACAATATGCCTTTAGGAAACACAATTACCAAAATGGATTTATACACTATCTACCAGATGATTATGTAAATGACCATGTTTCAAATGTTTAGGGGAAATAACTGTAACAGAAAACATGAGTAATAATTGAGTAGTATGGAAGACGAGCTCAAAATGGTTTTTATTGGAAAAGTAAAAACTGTCTTTATTTCAATTACAAGTATCCACAATTAAAAAGTCAATTCACTCTTCTCAAGCCTCCCACCAAAAGACAGTGTTTAAACACTCAGACTTGAAAACCTGGTAACAGCTAAAAAGCTACGATATATTAAGACAAGTTTTGAAACAGATTTGTACCTGTTCCGTAGACAAGTTTACGAAGATTGGGGGTTGAACGTTGCTGTCTTAGAAAGGCCTCAGCTGCCTTCTGTGTAAGGTCCTCTTTCCACTTAAGTGCACCTGAAAAGGGAAAAAAATTTGCATTCCACCTCTGGAAGAAATCAAGAATTAGGAGCTACAAAAATAATTTAACATGACAACAGGCTTAGGAAGTATAGACACAACCCACAGTTTCTTTTTCTCATACTTATACACAGAAACATAAATTGTGGCTAACAAATTATATCACTGTTGGTTGTTTTTTTTATGACAAGTCCTAATTTTAGGACAAAATTTTAAGAATTTATTAGCAATAGTAACAGATCTGATTATATTCATGATGACACACATCTTCACAAACTCATAGAATGGTCTAATGGTTTTAAGGGACTTCTGGAGGTTATTTTGTCCAGACCCAGTGCTCAAGCAGTGTTACCTACCGCACGTTGCTCAGCAACATGTCAAGATGGCTTTTGAATATCTCCAAAGGTGGAGATTCCACAACTTCTCTGGGCAACCTGTTCCAGTGCTCAGTGAGTAGTTAATGCATTCTAGGAACATTCCCCCAAGAATAATTTAGGTTTTTTAGATGTAATAGAGCATCATAATTTGGTTTACACACACAGCTATACAAGTAGAAATAAAAAAAAAAATTAAGTTTATAAAATGAATCACCTTGGTTTTAGGGGAAGAAAACCTGAGACCTGCATACTACATTGCAAGTGAAAGACTTAATAGCAGATATTCCCAACTTTCCTAACTTAAAGTTCGTCATATATACGAGAGGGGCAAGATTATACTGTATTTACTAACAATTGATCCAATTAAAAATGGACAGTAAAAATTAAACATATATAGTCTACCCATTGTGTCAGCAGAAAGATCTATTTTTTCTTCATACTCCTCTTCCTCTCTCAGTAGATTCTCCACATCATCATCACCATCCTCATCTTCTACACCTGTAAGTTTAGTCTGTCTAACATTATCAGGTTTCTTTGCTTGACTGTGCTGAAACCCATTGCTATTTGACTCTTCAACTTCTAATTCATCGTGTGATCCTCCTTCATCATCGCCTTCATCAAAGGAAGAGTTTTCAGCCTCAGATTCTGATGCCTCTTCTGCTGTGCAGTTTCCTGAATCTGTAGTAAGCACTGCTCTTCTTTTCAGACTGTGATCTGAGATTTGTGATTTCATTTCTTTATGTCCACTATTTACACCATACTGCTTAGATTCAGCTCTTTTGTTTACAGCCTCAAATTCACTATCTGAGCTTTCATTTTTGCAAGTCCTTTGTTCTTCATCATCATCCTCCTCCTCCTCATCGACATCATCTTCCTCTATCTCACTGTATTCAGGGGCACTTTTTCTATCTTCTTCAGAACTCATCTCGAGATCATCATCACTGTCTGCAAATGCAGGCAGTTCATTCACAGCTTCTTCCTTAGCCACCTCTGTTTTCATACGTTTGACTCTCCTAACAGTCATCTCTTCCCTTAATAGCTCTCTCTCGCTTCCTTCCTCGGCATTTTCATCATCGCCATCACTTCCATCCTCAGACATTGCTGCTTCTTCTTCTTGGTCGTCTTCCTCGTCACTTACTGCGTCATCATTTTCTCTCTCCTCCTCTTCAAATATGGCCTTTCGACGTATTCTTCCCGTCTTCAAATCCAGCTGTCTCTCTTCTTTTGGCATCACAAACCTGTTTTTCCAAAAATCACATTTGAGGTAAGATGATGAAGTACAAGAAAATTTTAATGAAACAATGAAACTTCATAGTAATATTTTTAAATAATTGGATGAATTTTTTTTTCCCCAAATAAAGCGATGTGATGGAGAACAACAGAAAGGCAATGGTGTTCTTTAAGTATAGAATGCCTCTTAATTCAAGAACGCACCCTATGATTTAGCCATAAATAATTCCAGGAAATTTCTTCATTTTCCATTAAATGAGAATAGGTTATACAATTAATTTTACTGAAGATTATGACTGACATTCTCTAAAACTCTGATGAAAAACAGAAATATGCTACTCAGGCTATATCAACAAGAAATTCCTGAAAGGCAGGACTGTACTGCTTGCAAAACTACTAGTACCAATTATTTTTATCTCAAAATACACGTGGTACATAAATAATCTCAAGAAGAATTGGACAACTATGCTCTATTGGGAATTTTTCTTAAACTACAGCCTGAAACTAGAGATCCATTCATGCTCAAACACTGCTCAGCATTCAAAACTTACTCTTGTCCTACATCTTCTGAACCTAAGGGCCTAGAGTCCATGAAGAGAGAGACCTTGCTTGATGCCATCTTAACATCAATGGCTGAATGTGTAGAGATGAGGCTCTGAACGAGTTCGTGATTTGGTCTCACTTCCTCCTGGAAAGCCAAGATTTTTCACTTTTCAGTTAAAATGAATAAACAAATATCTAATGAACAGCTATCAGTCTACCTGCCTAAACAAGCAGAAATATGCATGAAAAGAACTCAGAGATTTTAAATAAACATTTTCTCAAAATAGCAAGGTCTCCCTTCCCCCGCTTCGCATTTCAAGAATGCATACAGTATCAAACCAACAAAAATTAAAGAGGGACTCCTTCACAGTATACAAACACACCAGTAAATACCAGTAAGCACACACGATCGTAGACCCAAATATATTTAACATTTAGCACAATACAGAGAAAAAAAGCTGAATTAATTTATAGGCATATGTTTTCCATCTCTCCCTTTGACCAGTCAAATCCTGTAAATGTTCTTCTACAATCACCATGCCCTGAATGATAATACCCCACTACCAGGCATTTTCATGAATTTTAAGTCAATATTTGGAAAGTTATTACACAAACTTCAGTGCTTGTTATTAACCAATCTTCCAAATGTTTTGCCTAACAGCAGATAATAGAAATAGCCCTTCTCCGAAATCCTTGGAGAAGAAAAAAAAAAGTAATTATCCACTATGAATAGATAAGGATTGATTACTTTAAACCTTATTTTTAAACACTTATTTTGACTCCAAGGATAAAAACTACATTTTGCAAGAGAATTCAAATCACCACCGGCATTCTCTTACCTCTTCTTTTTCATGAGCGTGGCTTCCACCAAGGTCAATATAAACAGCATCTTTATCATATACAATGCCCCCAACTCCTGAAAGAGGGGCATAGACGAGTTTCTCTTTCTCATTTAAAGAACGTTTCTTTTGCTGTTCAGGGAGAGCACAGGGGTCTGGTAGGAAACTCACATCACTCACAGTAAAGTCTCCTACACCTGGGGTGACAGACAAAGGAAGCAACAAGGTTTGCACAAAGCTTTGATTCTGAAATTTGTGCAATTCACTATGAGGAAATGAAAAAAACAAAACAAAATAAAAACAATGTGGCATTTAGTGATTTATCAATAGCAAGCTCTGTACCAAACATCCACTTCTTCTGCCTTACCATGAACTTAGAGAAACATACATAAATTCCCCAGAATCCTGCAAAGCTTTGGGTTTGTTTGTTTCCTTGTTTTTAAACCAGAAAACCAGCAACTCACTCTTCTGAGCAGGTCTGTACTATTAAAATATTTCTCAATTTAAATAATTAACCTAAAACATTTAAATTATTCATTGAGCGTGAGAAATATTACACAAGCCAAATTTACTTTTCGTTATTAGAGCTGGTATGTTTTGCACTTCAAAGACCTTTTAAAGTGAACCACCTTTGAAAAACTTCAAGCACTGTGAATATTGCGTTTAACACTGCAACAAAACTGCACAAATAAAAGCAAAACTAATTACAACTAATTACAATGTTTATTTTCATAAAAACGTGTGTTTTGAAAAATAATTTCCAAAAGCATAACATGTACTTAGAAAGGTGAAAAACCTATTTTACAACATACAGTTTAAAGACACAAATAATTTCATGTTGTTATTCATAGATCAGTACAGAAGGAGTTTTAAAATTCTGATAAATTACCTGGCATATGAATTTGACTTTTGTTTTTCAGGTGTGCTCCTCTCAAGTATCCATAAAGTGATATCTTCCTGTCACATTTGGGATTGACTCGAACATCTTCTGGGTTTGTCAACTCCTCCATTCTACCCAACATTCAAAATGAAAGTTACAATATCCAGCAGTCCCAACAGTAACTTTTGATAAAAAGGTAATTTAAGAAAAGAGAACTGCTGCCACTGCATGCTCTGCAGACTCTAATAATCAAAGTAGAATGATCATTTAAAAAAAAATATCCATGGAAAGAAAATCCTCCAAAAACTTTTTTAAATTGCATTTTAAAACTTGTATGACCATGTTCAACAACATAGAGCACACTGTAACTACTCTTTATACACTTTGCACACACAACTCTTCTCAAATTAATTTTGCCATTAGAGGGCAAAAGCTGAATTTCCTGCAGCCACTCAATCCCTACTTTTCCTTAATAATGGCAGCGAGCAACACAAAATCTACCACAGAAAATGAACGTTTGCAGGCAGATGAGGGGGAAACTCATTCCAACGCTGCACAAGGCAGGCAAAGCAAACACAAAGCCCAGTAAGACAATGGGACACATGTCCTGCCTACAGATGAGCTAAAAACTGATGCAACAATCATAGTAACTCTAACAGTCCCACTGCCTAAAACAATGGTACTGAAAAACTAGGGAATCGGGTTTTTGCATTTTCCCTCTCTTTGCTTTGTGCATTTTGCAGAACTTTTTAACTACTTTTGCACGATGCTTACCTACTTCTCTGACAATTTTTCCAAAAGAATGAGAGCTTTCTTTGAAAGAGGCTCGTTCTAGGGACCTTGGATTTTTGTGGGAGTTTAGTCCTAACTATAAGCATTCTGGCAGTAAAACATGAAAGGTGAGGTAATTTCCCAAGCAGGCACAGAGACCATCCAGATTACTTTCATGTTCCAAAGAGACTGTGAATCAAATGCTACACATGGAGATGAAGCAGAAGGGATATTCTGGGAAACTCAGAGGACTAATTCACCAGCTGTTGTTTAATTGCTGGAATGCTGTTTCTCTTCCACATAAATTCAATGTGATCATCAAGAAGTAGGATTATTTTTTCTTCCTGCATTTCAAAAGTGTTTACAATATACCAGAGGTACATACATGATCTGACATAAGTGAAAACTGACTGGCTAAAGCTAATGGCCCAAACCTGCAGAGAAGGCTTTAACTTCCCACGGCCACCCTAACATTAAACACACATTCACACCCAAAGCTGAGGTCTAATATTACAGCCTTTTCAAACAGCAGGTGCTACCTACACTGCGAGTGAAGAAGAGAGAGAAAAGCACACACCTGTCTGCGAGAACATATGGGTGAGATGTTTGCCAGGTAAGAGGTCGGAACTTCATAACAGAGATAAAACGCCCCAAATTGTGAATTTCCTGCTTTTGATATTCTCCGTGAACCATCCCAGACAAATAAAACAACTTCGCACCCTAAACACATTCAAAAGACATAAAAACATTAAACATCAATTTAATACCTAAAAAAACTGAAAAAAAAGGTGATTTTAATTTGTAAATAATAATTGGAAATTGCAGGTTACAGCTGGTTCTAAAAGGTCAAACTAACTAGTTTACTTCAAAATGAAAACTGTCCCCTAAATCCGAGGGGAAAATCATTCACATCCAGAAGACCTCATAGAGACCTACAAGCACAACCTCCTTGCACAGCACTGCATAACAGACCTTTTACTAGTACGAGGTTAGTAGCTTATCACACTGGGATAGAGAACAGTCACGTAAGAATTTTAGCAAATAGAAAAAAGATGACATAACCTGATACAGTATCAACATTGTTCACTTCCAGTATTATCTAAAAGGCATAATAACATAATAAACACTTAAGTATTCGCCCACTTTTAATTTAGTTTCCATGAAGCAAAACATAGTAAAAAAATTAATGTTAAATGTCATACCGGGTACACTTCAGTCCAGAACCTGTGCTTTAACTTCTTTTTAGTCTTCTTTAACTGTTTGTTGTTCTTGAACGTATCCAAGTGGGTAAGAACTCCCATAATTTTGGGAAATCCATGTACCTGACAAATGTTCAGGAATTCAAATGTTTCCATCTCAAATCCAAAGCTGGCATCAATAAGCATTAGAACCTGAAAACACAGCATCCACATTTCACTATAGCAACACCATGGAGTACACATGAACTTAGTCATAAGCATCTTGGGAACCAAAATCTTGCAAAAGGTTTTGTATTTTATTTGAATTGTATTTATTTTATGAAAACCCACTTCAGCTTTTTAATTAAAGAATGCATCTTAGCTGCTTGAGAAGTTAGTGGGGCCTAGGAAACAAAATCCCTTCTTCCAGTCAATCAAATCTCCTTTATATATATTTGATTTGCTCATTGTCTCTGACAAAACTGTACAAGAACAAGGCTGCTCTAGAAACATAATAACATACAGTACTATAATAAGATCTGAACAAGTGTTTACTTGGTGAATTTAAAACATGCAAAATTTAGTATATTTCAATATTCTCAGGAACACCTCAGAAAATTAATAAATTCTTATATCTGTGTCTTGGATGCATTAATGCCTTTAAGGCCAAGTCTTTTGGTAAAATGAGACACACTTCACACCTTGCAATTACTGTTCGACAACACTAAAATGCACTGACAGAGGAAAACACCAGCCAACAACCACATGAAAAAGGAATCAAAGTTGTATTAGAGTCGCAACAATAAAGAACTTAAAACACAGGGGAACTGATGACAGAGATCTTCAGGCAATTATGTAATCTCGGCTCCCTAACAATAAAGCCAAATAGACTCTCAGCATCCTTACGTGTACACAGAATCTCCAGCATCCATCACATCTACTAACAGAAAAATTTTGCATTGTTTTAATAATCTCCCTTACTCAGGTAGAAAATATGCAAGCAAAACAATATCTACATCAGTGCACACATGTATTTAGATACTTATATAGTTAATACTTATATGAGGACCCCAAACCCTAATTACCTATGAATAATATATTCCAAATTCACATGTAGAGTAAAATTCTAAGGATCGTGCACCAGATTCCCAAGACCAATTACTGTTATCTCCTGATATAAAAGTTACGAGTAAATTACAATGGTGACCACACTCCACTGAAATCAGTTGTTTTACCACACAATGATCATCAAATATGGGGACATCAGAGTGCATTACAAAAAAACCCAAACCAAAACAAAACAAACAAAAAAAAACAAACACCACACCTAGTAAACTAATACATATTTCTTCAGACATTAGTTGAAAACTTCTGGACTAAAAATCATTTTCAGATTTTATATGAATTAACCATATTCCTTTATGAAAAATCACTGTATCACCTTGGCTTGTCATAAGATCTTCCACTAAAAGTTTACCAGTTGCACTAGCAATGAAGTTCAGTTCCATTTTCCTTCTTTTACATCCTCCCCATCACCACACACACAAACACTTTCTTTTCCCCCACCTCCAGGAGGAGAAAAGTCCTAGGGGTCATTCCAGAACATTAGGTTTGTCAACGAGCTTAAGTCCTGTTCCCTCGGAAACCAGAAAGAGTTCTTCCTCTGATAGCAATGGGTAGAGAAATCAGACACTGGTACAGTCTAGTCAAAAGCAGTACTTTCAATATAATTACAGTAGAAATCACATGGCCTGGCTAACTTACCAAATCAGCAACTTTTGCCAGGTCAATCATTGTGCTGATGTCACATCCACATTCAATAATAGTTAGCCTGCGTTTTTTACCTGAAAAAAGAAATAAGAATCAAAACCTGAAACAGTGGGAGCAAACCAATTTTTCACTGTTTTCTTTTCAAGTCACATTCCTGAAGTTGCTGAAGGCTATCTGGGACTCCAATTCTTGTCTAACATGTAGATCATCCAACAAGAACCAGTGTAGAAGTGTTTTTGCATGTTTACAATTCTACTAAATTACATTTTTTTATTTGAAAACATGCATTCAACCTAATAATTTTAAAGGAATCATAGGTTATTTCTTCACCCTTGAGTCCCAGCAGACCAATTAGGAAATCAAATCAAACACATGAATTTTTCTTTCCATTTTTTCCTTCCCAAATTTGTCAACCATTCCTTGCAAAAATGAGAGCCATTAATCAAAGTCTCTGAAGAGTTCACCTGTACCAAACATACAGTTATCTGTCTTCAAGCAAGATCTCCTACACAAATTTGTGCCTTGACCTGCTGTGGGCTGTGCACAGAACCTCAAAAACAAAGAAAGACAAAATGGAAACTGGGACTGAAAACTTAAAAAGGAACTGACCAGGGGGTGAGGTGGACAAATGTAACTGGAACTGCTTAGGGAAAGTAATCCTTGACTTAAGAAAGAAAGGTGCACAAACACAGGATCATAGGACAGGGAACGTGAAAGAATATGATACGTGTAGAGCTTAAGATGAAGGCAGAGAAAAACAGCCCAAAAAGGAAAACAGAACCCAGTAGAAAAGGAAAACTTGGGATAAGTATGGGAAATGGAGGAAACTAGGAAAAAAAGTCACAAAGGTAAAAACAAGAACCAAAAAAACTCAAAGAGAATTGGGATCTCAGCATAGTGAAAAACAAGTTTTGAGGGACAAGTCCCCCAAAGCGTAAATCTCACTTTTGCTCTACTCTTAATAAATATGCTGATCATACTGATGACCCAAATGATTTTTTAAAAATTATCAAAAAATACGAGAAGATGAACACATCCTATCTCTAAAAGCATGACAAATAAGGAGCACAAAACAAGCATTTGTATTTCTTTGTTCTCACCTGAAACAATTGTAACAGGACCCCGGATTTCAACCAGCTTTTGCCTCGTGAAGTTCTTAATGAGACATTTTATTACAGTGCTCTTCCCAACCTTGGGAGGGCCAACTACAACCACCACCACTGGAGGTGGCTCCAAAGGAGTGCGATCAACCACAGGAATGTGATGTTTTTTAGTCTTCAAATCCTGAGTTCTGAGAAGAAATTTGTAATAAATAAATACAGGAACGTAATAAACAGTAACATTTATTATCTGAAACCCTTTAGTACTTGCAAAAGCTTGGACACCAAGGTTCATCCTGAGCCCAGATATTAACACGTAGGTGGCACTCACACCAAATTCAAGGACCTATACATTTTTTTCCCATTGATTAACACAGCTGTACCATGTAACGCAGATGCGGAAAGCATCACACTTCTGATAAAGCAAAGGCATAAACTACAACACGACCTGGTGAATGACGGAAGCTATGCAGACACACCAGTGAAAATTACACTCGGTGCATTTCTACACAAACCAACAAAGAAACTCCAGGCAACACCTGTCCATCCAGCCAATTCGCATGTCTATAACCAATTCCCACGTCTTACCGATGGAAAGTTCTGGCCATCCGCACGGCAGACTGGACCGTAAAGGCTTTGGGGTTTCTCTTCCGTGCATTTTCCTCATCTCCTATTCCCAGGTCATTGAGATAACGTTTCCTTTTCTTCTCTGCCTTTGGCCCGCTGTGCTTTGCACGATGCTTCTTCTTCTCTTTTTCCTCCATCTTATTCTTCCAACAGCTGCTTACAATCAGTAAGACTCAGATTTCCTCCGTGGGACTGAGCTCAGCTGGCGCAGGGAAAGAACGCAGTGAGCACATGCACACAGCACACCGGCGAGAGCACAGCAGGCCGCGCCAGCACCACCCGACCGGCTCGGCAAAGGGGCTCCTTCTCGCCCCGCGCGGCCGCACACCGAGTGTTCGGCAGCACCCGGGCCCTGCCGCCGGCACCGCGGGGCTCCGTCCAGGCCGCAGGGCGAGGGGCACGGCCCGTACCCGCGGTACGGAGCTGCTGGCCGGGCCCTGCGCAGGCACTGAGGGCGGGAGAGGGCCCTCCCCCGACACGAGCCGCCACCGAACACCTGTCCCCCGCTGTGCTGGCCCCGCTCCGCACCCGGGTCGGGTCAGGCCAGGCCTGGCCGGGTCCGGTCCCACCGCCCGCTCCACGTGTGCTCACACCGCCCGGCCCGTTGTAGAGCCTCCCCCCCACGGAAACACAGGCTGCGCGCGGAGTTCCGGGCGCGGCGGCTGCGGCGGAGCCCTATCGGTGGCGCACACGGTGTCCCGCCGGCACCGGGAGTGGGGAGCCGGCGCCGGGAATGGGGAGCCAGCCCCTATACACGTGTCTGCGGATAAATGGCTTTCCCGCAAGCCCACGGTAGCGCCCGGCGGGGCCGGCCCCACAGCAGCGGGGCGCAGGAGGCGTGGGGGCGCCTCCGCTGCCACCCCCGCCTCGTTGGGGCACCCCCCTGTGACCCGACTGGTGCGGCCCCAGCAATCGACGCGAGAAAGATAAATGAACCCTTGCCAAGGACTGTGGGAGGGCAAACAGGTCAGAGGGCAAAATGCTATGAGGGGCTTTTAAGTGCGATGGACTCAAATCACAGAAATCGGCAGAAACAATTAGGTTGGAAAAGACCTGTGAGGTCACCGAGTCCCGCGCGTGACCGAACACCCAAACACGTATGACATCCACCACCTCCCTGCGCAGGCCAGCCCAGCGCCTCAGCACCTTTTCTCTCAAGGAATTCTTGCTCATGGCCAACTAAACCTCTCCTGGTGCCGCTTAAGGCTATGTCACTAATGCACTCGGATGGGGCTTTCTGCAGGTGCCAAGCCCCCACCCACAGCGACATGCCCAGGCATGCAGGGGCAAGGGGCCCTGGGTGAGAAGTGAGCCACTTCTCACTTTATCTCAGGTCGGTGCCCACACCTGAAGGTGAGTTATAGGTAGAGGCCCTGCTTAATGAAGCTAAGAGTCCTCTTCTCTGGGGTAGCATAAACAGGCGAGGGGCAGGGCTGCTGATGAGGTGTCCAGGTCGTGAAGTGCTCCCTCTGTGATGCTGGCCTGATCCTGCCTCCCAGGCAGGCGGCTTCCAGTGAGGATTTGCAGCGGCAGGGACCAAGTTGCCACACTGGAGGAGGTGGCTTAGAGGACAGGAATGTGATTTGCAGGATCCCACACAATGAGGAACTCAGGACACCTGGCAGTGGGGTAGGCCCATGCTGACTGTAAACCACATCAGTGAATTTGGGTCCTTACTATTCTTTGACAAGTTATGTGGAAGAAAATGCAGTTTTGAATATTTAGCATGCAAAATCTTCCCTTCTATAAAGAGAAGCGGTTTACAGGCAGTAGAAGAGTAGTTCAACACTTGGTTCCGGCCCCACCTCTTCCTCAGCATCATGTACTTGTATGACAGCAGAGATGCTGTCAGCATGCAAGTCCAGATACCATCACTGTGAAAGTACCTGCTACATGCTGAAAAAGCATATGATTTCTGCTGTCGCATTCTCCACCTCATAGCAAGGAGAGAAAGTATACAGGAATGTCACTGCAGTGTTGCATCCACCTGCTCTGCACAGATTTTTGTTCTTTGTGAAATGTATGCTGGGTAGACGTGTTAAAAGCAACTTGCAACAAAAAAAAAAAAAGAAAACCAGTAATATACAGAAGAGCTCTACGCTGAGTAGATAGCTCTGTGATAGGAAAATTATTCTTTTTTCTTGTACTTAGAAGAAGTATTCAGAGTATATTTGACTTCAGTGTTAGAAATGTGCATTTTGCTAATAAGGGAAGATGAAGGGTTATAATGCAATGCCCAGTACTATTAGAGCAGCCAGGACTGACAACTCAACACCAAACACCCATCACAGCTGCCTCAGTGCATCTTTGACAGAATAAGGATGTCTATAGCAACAGAGGAAACAGCTGGATGCACTGCAGAGACCAGCCTCACATGAGACCTATAACAGTAACCTTCCCATTATAGAACTCAAACCCCTATGAGATAAGAGGTACACGGAGATCAGTAGGGGAGACATCACAGGAAGACCCCGTGCTACCTGCCTAGGTGCCCACTGACTCAGAGGAGGAACCAAATGCCATCATTGTTGGTTAGTGGTGTGTATTAGTCTCTCAGATGTCCTTTTTTCTCTTCTTCTTTAGCTCACTCCGTGAAGTAAGGCAGTTTTGCTACACACTTTTGAGCACCACTTTCTTGTCTTTTTCATGGGTAAAATTATTCCTTTTCTGTCTGTTCCTTCTCATTAAGGAGGTCTCATGAGGGAGTAGGTATATATAAAGAAATGTCTTAATGATTTTTTTTCAAAAAATTTATTAAAGGAGTCATATATACAATCATAAATACAATCATCTCTTTGTCCCTTGCTCTCAGATACGTACACCTTCTTGTGTTCAAAGTGCCTTGCAGCTATTGTGTGAAGCCATGGTTCTTCTGTAGTACCATGAGCATGTAACATTCCTTCAGGTCAGGCAGAAAAGTTACAGCCACAGCTAAAAATTACTAACAGAAGTCAAAACTAATTTTCTGAACCTCCTGTGTACATATCTCCATAGGCAGCTTCTTCAGAGATATCAACTTCATTAATAAAATGGTCTGTGATTAAATTTTATTTTTGTAATTTCTTTTGTTCTATAAAGAAAATAATTAAGCTAATAATATGTATTAAAATCTAGGCACACTTAAAATATTCCAGAGCCACATTTTAAACACAAAAACATTTGCATGTAGAGTTTTCAGCATTCTAGGCCTGATGCTGCTTTAACACACAACCATGGCAGCTCTCCAGAGATACACGTGAAGAACACTTCCATGATTAAAGTGGTCTTGTAGACAGCCATGGATCTTGAGAATTCTAGAAAAAGGCTCCAAGTGCAAATGCAAATATGAAACACATTTATTTTCTCTCCTGTGAGTGCAATTCTACAAGTTCATGGAGGTAGAAAACTTCCCTTCCACAAAGAGAAAACCACAATTTAAAAAAAAAAAAAAAAGACAACTTGCAAACAAATTATACAAAAGGAAATCACAAAAATATTGCCTTTCAAAAGGCTACAGGTGTGGTCATTTTTAAATGAAAACAGTATACATTAAGTATCCAGGAAAAGACCATTAGTGTTTTTATCAGGAGCACACCTAAAATATAGACACACCCAGTGAGCTGTCCCCTGCCACCACCAAGGCTGCTTTTTCCATGCCTGTACCCCTCTCATGTTAATGCTTTCTCCACTAAAAGCTATGAATAAGTTAAAGTGAATTATGACTAGAATAGAAACAAAACTCAGTGCAGTAACACCACAAAAGCAATGCCACAGTACCAATCCTCCTGGCAGAGCTAATCCAGCACAATCTGAACACAGAAAAATCTTCAGTACTGACATACTTGTTAAGATCAGTCTGTGCATGCAAGTTAACGTGAGTCTGCCAATAACCCAATGTGCAGGAATACTGCAAGCATCTTGGTGACAGTTCACCTGGGATGGGACACACATTTGGCATGTTATTCTTCTGTAGCCATTGCTAATGTGGCTGATCTTTCTTTCCCTTCCAGACAGGGCACAAAACTCGGAGGAAGCACTCTATCCTTAGACCTGCAAAACCTCCAGCCACTTTGGACAACACTGCCAATTGAACAAAGAAATACATTAATTTTTTAGCATGC
Source organism: Sclerurus mexicanus (assembly GCA_013396755.1). Lineage (NCBI taxonomy): Eukaryota > Metazoa > Chordata > Aves > Passeriformes > Furnariidae > Sclerurus > Sclerurus mexicanus. The sequence goes on along the minus strand of VWZF01005181.1, from coordinate 1,214,321 downwards.
AAGCAGACCCACTGCCAGTTTCATGTGTGACCCAAATGCCAGGTTGAACTCTGGCCACCAAAAGCAAAATGGAAACTTTTTGGATCACCTTGCTCCGCATTTTGCTCATTCTCAAACAGTGAATCTAACCCTGTTCCCAAAATTTCATTTCTCATGCCCAGCCAATGAGGGTCATAGTCATTTACTGTCTCCAGTAGCTGCTGCCCATACAATGGGGCTGCAGTGGCAAATGTGCCTTGATACCCCCCTTCATGTTTTGGAAGTACCAAAGGAGGACTAGCATTACTAGCCACAAGCAGAGGTGAACTGTGCCTCATCTGCTCAGGCTCAAGCTTAGGTTCCCCTTCACCATAATTGAAAGCGGAGCCCTTTGTGAAGAGAGAAGTGTTTGACTTGATACACGAATAGCTGTCAACACCCTGGCCCTGGTTACCATTGATGTAGTTTAAGACAGGCCTCCTGTACATGTTCTCTTTAGCTGACGGGTACTGATGATCCTCTGTACAAGTCTGGAAAACATCTGCATCAGAGTAGTAGCTTTCAGGGAAAGATTTCTTCACATGTGGATATTCCTGTGCCTGCTGCATGGGGAGCAAGAACTGAGGGGGGCTCCCCATGCTTCCCACACCTAGTGGGACCCCTTTTCCCACACAGTCCAGACCAAAGTGCGCTGGGGTCTGACCCAGGGCTCCAAAAGTGTTGTCCAAGCTCCTGAAATGCACGTCGAGCCTTGAGCACGGCTGTGGGGCGCAGGCCGGCGGCTGCCCACAGAAGCCCTGGCTCCCTCCGGGCAGGCCTGGCTGCGGGCACAGGAGGCTCCGCTCCGCCGCCAGGCCCTGCGGCGCCCGGGGCCGCTCCTGCCCGCCGCACCGGGCCGGCTTGGCCTTGCCCGGCCTGGGGTAGGCGGCGGCTTCGGTCTTCTTGTGGTTCAGCTGCCGGGCTCTCCTGTTCTGGAACCACACCTGCGGGACCAGCAGAGAGTGAGCGCCCGCCCGCGCTGCCGGCCCGCCCGTCCTCCCTCCCGGCCCGCCCCGCTCACCTGGATGCGGGACTCGGGGATGTCGGTGAGGTCGGAGAGCTGCTCCCGCAGGGCGATGCCGGGGTAGGGCTCCTTCTCGAAGGCGCGGACCAGCAGCTCCAGCTGTGCCTTGCTGAAGGTGGGTCTCTTGCGCCGGCCGCCCTCCCGCCCCGCGCCGGGCCCGGCGGGGCGTGCTTGGGGCTCGCCTGGGCACACAGCGGGGACACCGGGGAGCGGCGGTCAGCGGGGCTGCTGGTGCCCCAACACCGACACCGACACTGCCCCCAGCACTGACACCGACACCGCCACAGCCACCCACCACCGACACAGTCAGCAGCGACAGTCACCACTGACACAGTCACCACCACCGACACAGTCACCCAACAGCGACACAGTCGCCACCACCACGGACACCGATCCCATCGCCGCCCGCCCGCCCTGCGCGCCCCGGGGTGGCTCACCGGCGGGTCCGGGGCTGTGGGCCAGGCTGTCAG
>VWZF01005181.1:1200804-1212755 GCA_013396755.1 Sclerurus mexicanus | reverse complement strand
GCTCCATGGGGCCGAGGTCTGCGGGCAGTGGGGCTGCTCTGGCGGCTCCGCGCCTTATGAGCCCTTCTGGGGCCCTTAGCGACCCCCACCCGCCCGGCCCGGGCCGGCCCCGCCAATGGGCCGGGGCCGCCGGGGCTCCGAGGGTGACTCAGAGCCGTCTCCCACACCTCCATTGTCATCCCATCACCAAAATACACATAATAAGGGCTCACCCCATCCAAGGAGCCAAAGCGTCTCCCAGCGAAGCCCCCGCTGCCACGACCAACCCAGCCGCATTTCTTTAATTCAAATGGAGAGTGGATAATTTAATGAAGGAATTTTTCAAGTTTGGTTCAGCCCTCTGAGCGGGCTCCCCTTCTCTCTGCACCGCAGGCCCGGGGCTCTCCCAGATGCGGGGAGGCCTCCACACCACCCTTCTCCCAAAGGGAAACCATCCCAGCTCTTACTGCACCCGGGTGGCAAGTCCTTGTCTTTCCCATTTGGTGACCCTGCTCCTATTCCCATCCATGGGACATCTCTCATCAACTTAACTGCAGTGAATAAAATGCTGGTGGCTTTACTAGACATTGCATCAACATCCAGGACACTCTGGGGTCACCCAGGGAAGACAGAACAGGCTCCTTCCTGAGCACATGCTGAAGACCTCAGCACAAGGTTTTCCTTTCCTAAGGCAGCTTTTTTTCCCCCTCCAGACAGCTCTGCTCGTCCAAGTCAGGTACAGAATAAGCACGGTCTGTGCTATCAGCCCAAGGTGAAATCATGATCATCATATTAATCCAAAACAGAGGCCAGAAATATTATTTAAGAGAGCCAAGAGTGACATAAGGAACTTACAGAGAGCAACAGTTGCAATGCTGAAAAGGATTAGGTGTTAGGACAGCAACAAATCAATTGGTCAGTGTAATAATTTGTCAAATGAGGCCATTAATGGCTATCGCTGAAGGTGTTCCAGAACAGCAGCATCATTACTTCATGTGTTTTCCATCTCAACATGTACCCATTCATTTTTTAGATATGGGACCCAGTCCAGCTTGCTCTGAAGCTGAAGGGTAAGGGGACAAAGTCTGTGAGTTGTTACATGCTGTTTACATTCTGCAGGGACCAGTGCATCCGCCATCCATGCAGCCACTTTTGGGTTGAGCTGCACAAGGGTTTTAACATTACCCACACCACCACAGTGCTTCCCAACAGAAAATTAATGTCCTTCGAGTCAAGGACGACAGGCCCTGTGCGTCTAGTGTTTCAGCGAATGGATTCCTTTAGTAGTTGTCCATAAGCAAGTTAATGCCTTCAGAAACCACTTTGCCTAAATAATATTTTCAAGCAGAAGTGCTTGTGAAGACAGAGTTTCAGAGAGATGACAGTATCAAGTAGTCCAAAACATCTGGAAATAACAGCTTGAAGCAATTTCTCAGTGCTTCTCCCCTTTCTTCTACCATATCATCCCCATAAGCCTGAACTATCATAGCACAGACACATCCCACAAGATTTCTCCTCTAGAGCTCCAAGATAGTTTGGAGTTTTTCCTGTCTATGTAAACTATAAAGTTTGTATTTAAGTGAGACTTGTCGTGGGAGAAAGAAAAAAAGGTGCCAGGTGGGCAAAGTTGTTCAGCAGTTCCTAGGTAAAGTCAAGGTGTGCTGCTAGTCCTTCAGCTTTATTTCACTTTTATTATTCAGATACATAAGTAGGGAGGTGTGGACAAAGGCTCAGACACAATAAGCAGAAATATAAATCTTGGGGCCATAGTTTTATTGACAGTCTTCTCTACAGCAAATCCAGCTTCAGCTATTGCTTGCTTTTCTAAGCGTGCAGGGTTCAAGTCTACCTGTCTCTAAGCCCTTACATGGCTTTGCACAGTCCTGCACATACCATCTCCAGTGTACACTTGACTAGAAATGAGCCAAGAGCTCACAGAGCTGCTCTTTCCAAAGAGAAAACAACAAAAACCAAAACACACCAAACTGATCACCTTTTTCTTTTTTTTTCTTTTTTTTTTCTTCTTTTTTGGCCAGGGTAGTTGTTGGCACGCACCAGCAGGGAATGGGGATGCATAGGAGCAGAGGGTAAGAGAATGGGGGAGCCTCGATTTGAATTGGCACAATAAAGTATGGAATGGCATATGACCCCTTTCCATCTCTCTGCAATTCCAGTACAACCGTCCATGGGGTGCATGATAAACTGGATGAAGGATACCGAGGATGTTTGTAGGGTACAAACTCATTCAAGTCTAGCCACAAGAAAGACTGGAACCAATGCTTTCAGTTTTCTTTCTGGATTTTTAATTTTTATGGCAAAAAACATTCTCTCATAGGAATAACTACAACACAAAGCTGCCCCTGCAGGCAGCCTGCAATACTGATCTCAAAAGGACACGGAAACCACCTCTACCAACACACACATACACACCTTATAGACACAACCAGTGCAGAAGAGATAAGAAGGAGCCAGCAGAGGCTTGCACCGACTTGCACTGCTTGCTAATAGTGACTGTCCATCACTACTAGGTCGGGTCAAATAGACCAGGCTTTTGTCAACATCCTCTAGCTATGGAGAGAGCAGTTCACACTTCCCGGAGTTATTGTTTGAGGCACTCTGCCAGGCAGCCTCTTTACACCCTTCATTTTCAGAGATTTTCTTTGCAATGCTAATTGATAGAGATTGCGTGTTTTGTTTTTAAGTGACATTCCAGGAAAGAAGATGGCAATCTTTGCCTCCCCCTCCTCTTCCCCCTCTTCTGCTGAGACATATGGACTTGGCCTAACACAAGAGCTAATGTCTGCCACAGCTGCACTTTGACCATACACTAATCCAGGCAACACCACTGGCCAGCCCTTGCTGCCCTTGTTCCCTTGGCATCATCATGCTGCTGCGCCAGTCATAATCAAAACAACTGTTCGTGAGCTCCCACATTTCCTCTCTAAACTCTATCGGGAAAATAGTATTCTGCCCCCTATTTTAGATTCATTTCACAAATAGAGGAATGGGAAGAGGGTGGGGAAAGAAGCAGGAATACCCAAAGCAGCATGCTTAACAAACCCAGCATCTCTTTGGGTTCACAGACTGTCTTCAAACTTCCACAAAAATCCATGGAATTTTGACATAGATTTAAGTAGAGTCCAACTGTGGAAACACACTCTGTCAAAGTTCCTTTATGCCAGACGTGGTTTGAGCGCATTTACAGAGGAATCCAAATGACGTGTGGAATACTCTAAAAATAGAACAGAAATGAAATAAATGTATGTAAATTGTATTTAGGAGAGACAACATAATTGTTAGACAATGACTAGCCATAGTGCTCTTTGAAATGGCTCTCAAAAAAGGGTTTGCATCCATCTTATCCAGGGCATCGGGAGCACCTCTGTTCTCTTCCTCCAGAGCAGCCCTTTATTAGAAGTTGCAAAGCTGATTCCAAAATCCTGGTATCATGAATGGGATGCCGAATTACCCAGTGCAGCACGGGCTCCGTCACCAGGCGCCTGCCTGAGGAGTCTTAGGGCAAACACCCTTTAAGAAATTCCTACATCAAACATTTTCTAGGGCAGTACATTGCTATTGATGTTTGAGCAGAACTTTCATCCTGAAGGACACAAGATCAATTTCACTAGTTGGTCTTCAGACATTAACACCTCATAAAAAGGATGCTCATGCCCTGCTTATCTGGAGTACATCTTTAATTATCTTCTGGTACGCCTTTTGCAGCCCATTACTTCCAGTCAACACTGCTTTAATTATGGGCTTGGCAGTAACAGGCAGCTCTTTACATCACTGAAATAAAAATGCTACAAAGCAACCCTGGAGAATTGCAAAGAGATTTCATGTTCAAACGGACAATGGTGGAATTCAGCGAAGCAACATGGATTCTCATCCACAAAGATTTCACCCTATGCTCAGTACTGTCATGGCCAGCTGTGCCCAGAACCCTCCAGAGAACATGAGCAGACAAGTGATTGTTGTGCTCTTACCTGCTCTTCATGGAAAGGGGCATTTTCAGCACCCTCTCTTGTTTTGAAAAATAATTCAGTGTCCAGCCAGGCACACTTCCATGATGTGTCATCAGGACAAGCAGGACGAAAGCACATTTTGCACCTTGAGCAAAAAGAGGGTGAAATTTATGATAATCCTCGCTTTCCAAGAGAATTCATTCCCCAGTCCAGTACTGGCTCTTGAAAGAGCTGTCACCTGCACTGATCTCTAGCCTTTTTTCCCACCAGAAATGAACGTTGTTTCTAACACTTGAAGGTGGAGAAAAACAATATGGCTGAAAGTACCATTCACTTTTGAGATCTACCAGTCTTGCTCTGACTTAGGTCCCACTAAAATCAAAATATTTCAAGATATAAAAGGCATTACGCCAGTTTCACATAACTTGGAATAGTGTCATATTGAAGTTTTTCTTATATTTAAGTATTAAAATAATTCACAGAACTGACTGTAATTATCTGAAATCTGGTGTAATGGTAAAAAAAGGTCATATTTGTTAAGACTAAATGTCTGTCTAGCCTGATATTTAACTCTTCAGTGATAACCAAAAATGAATACCTGCCTAAGGAAGGTAGGGTCTATAACCAGTTCAGTAAGTGATGTACGGGTACTTTTACTTAAGTAATTATGATGATGACTTTGGTAATTTTTCAGCCCAGAGACTTACTGACAAGGCTGAGACTTTCTATTTTGTGAATTTATTCAGTCTTTTTCTGAATGTATGTACAATTCTAGCTTCCAAATCTTCCTCTGACTAGGACTTAGCCATGTGTTATGTGAAATAACACTTACCATTATGTGTTCTGAATGTGTAGCCTGCTAAAATCATTTTGTGCTCACTGTCTCCCACACAAGAATGTGGAGTCACCTTCACTGGTTCCAGCAGTTCACACTGCCCATTTTTTTATCAAACCCCATCACTTTTTACATTTATCCACCTATTTTAGAGACTGAAGAATCTCATCTTACTCGTGGTAGCTGGTCCATGATTACTGACCCTATGGTAACTGCTCTATGCCTTTGATCATTCATGTTGCCCTTTTCAGAGCTTTTTCCAGTTGCTGTGTGTCCTTCCTGAGACAAGAAGATAAAATGACTCTCAGAATTTAAGACGTAAAGGAATCATGGTGTTTTAACTATTATGAAGATAATGTGCAAGGGTTTTTCTAATGTTTTCCTATTAGGTTCTAACACTTGCTTTCTCTTTTTGACCCTCACTGAGCTTGCATTCTCATAGAATTATCAATCAAACTCCAAGATCTCATTTCTGAGTTGTAATGGCAATCTATTGTGAAACCTGAGAATGGTTCCTTATTTATAGTGTCACTATGCTACCTCCTGGTGAGTTTTTTAGTCCTGTGACAATCTTGAAAGAAATTGTAATCCCTTTCAAAAAGAAGGCTGCCTTAATTTTAAAACTGAAACCAAAGTATTTGCAAACATGGTGTCTTTTACTATGTGGTAGCCAGGTGGTATCCAATACTATTCATTTTCTCCTGGTCAATAGAAAAAAAGTCTTAGGAGATGGATGTAGCTGGGAAGGTAGTGATTAGTGCCCCCTATCTCACTCAATACAGTATCTCCTGCTCTGGTGGAGGGACATCTCTGTGGGCCAGACCTGCCTCACACAGCCACACAGAACTCTGATCCGGAGTTTGGACAGGCTGAGCATGAGCCTGTGAAGGGCTAAGATGATCACAGAGAAGGGCAAATTAGCAGAGCAGAGTCCACACCAGTGCAGCAATGGGCTGGTGTAGGACTTCCATTTTTAATACGCCTAATGAATAGTTTATAAGTATTCTTGACACCTTTGAACCCACAGTAGAAAAGCCACAGAGGAACCCATGCAATAGCAAACCTGTGGCTACTAAAATCCTGTCTCAAGAAACATAAAATACTGTATAAAATATCCTTCTGAAATCCACCCTGGGTTTCCAGAGGATTACTGGGCGTAGTTCAGCCTGGTAAATCCTTTCTGGCTCCAGCATCACTGACATAAATGTGATTTCATTTAAATGTAGCAGCATTTCATGCCCAGTACAATCAGGTTCACAGTCTACATTACTTTATGCTAATACTTCTCCTGTACTCCCTGCCATCTTCTTCTTTGTCTCACTTCCTTTTTAAGAAAGTGTCTGTCACCATATACCCTGTGACTGATCAGCTCCAGAAACACGTGTGGGCTCTGAGAGGATCAGACCTCTGAATTGCACACGTTTTAGGAAAAGGACTATCTTTTTCTTGTGCTGACAGAATACAAGCACCCACATGGTACTAAAGAAATACGACAAATCACAACATCATGGTCTGCTGAACTTGATTATGATAACTAGAGTCAATTTGGCCTTAAGGCTAGTCTGCTGGGACTGGAGACAAGTTGTCTGGAGTCTTCTCCTTCCCGTTCAAAGAACTATTGCTCTAACTTCCCTTGTCAGTCCTATGCCTTCTCATCACCCAAATAACATCCCCACCCATGTGATTGTAACAAAACAGGCCTCCCACCCACTCACCCATCTGCTAGTGACTGACCCCACTTCTTTGAAAAGACCTTGACTGATCTTTCTGTACTGCAGTTAGGTTGTACATAACAATACTCCTATTCCAGACATAAAGGAAAAGAAACACTTAGGGCTAGAAAACTGTGTCAATTGACACGACTTGTTCATTAATTGAGAAACACAATAAAGATCCATTAATTGGTCCCAGTGGACCCCCAAGAACGCTGAACTAGTTAGAAGTCTTTCCTTTTTCCAACACTGCACTCCTGTGTTTACTACCATACCACTTGGCAATATAAGGCAGTGTCCTTCAAAATAGGAAGCAGTAATAAAGAGTTAGGAATTCCTTCAGAGAGAACAAAGAAGTGATAGTAGATACCGAACTATGTGTTAAAATACACATGCACTGTCATCAAGTGGTTAAGGGACAGAACAAGGCACCAAAATGCTGATGATTTGCTGGACTTCTTCACTCTGTTTTAGCCACTATATATATGCTGTAGGGTGCTGGTATGCAGAATCATGCCCCTGTATCCATATGTAATAGTTTTAAATAGTCTAAGCTACTCAAGTTTTTCCAGCACGAGCAATATGAACAAGGCTCTCTAGTGACAATTTGTCCCTGTAAAGTACATTCAGTATTATTAAATACCCTCCCTAAATAACAAAAAGGTTTTTTTTCTCACATGCCTTCAAAAAAATCCTGCCAAATACTTGTAGCTCATATCCAGTTTTAAAAATTCCACCAAATACTTGCAGCATAATTCTAACATTTATAAACTTCCAATAGATTTCAAATGGAGGTTATTTGTTCATACTTTTTTTTTTTTTAAGCTAGCTCATACAATAAAAGAAAGCTATCAGAGAAGTTCCCAAAATATTTTTGGTAGGGCTCAAATTACTGACTTCCAGCACATACTGGTGAAAACAAACACAGAACTGTAAAGTGTACAGCTGTGAACAAAACTGAAGCTCCCTGTGCAACCTGGACTTCAGACTGGTGAGCCTTGGCTGTATATTTACAAAGGCTTATTAACGCAATATTGAGTGAAGCCCATCATGACAAAGTCAGCTGTTTCACCCTTTTCTTCCTTTTTAATAACAGGAGAAACAGTGATATTGTTAGGGTGAGCACATGACAAAAATTCACTTCTAAAATGTACAAACTGAATTTGTAGTAAAATCAATAAGAAATTCATACCTTTATAATTTAGAGGTGTCACCTAGGTCTTAATCTTTACAAGGAATAAAGTATTTGGCTGGGACCTTTATAGCTGACCACTTCCAAGACTTGAATTATGCTTACAATTGTGTCAAAAATGTGATAAAAGAGAATTAGTTTTATCAAACATCCAAGGAATCCAGTTACAAATGAGACGGATACAGCAGATACGTGCAAAGGTTTATCTACTTCCACCTTGCAAAGGCTATTCACTACAACAAGAAAGAGAATTACTATAACACATTGTTTCTTTTTATGCACATCTCATTACACAGACAATTTTTTTTGTATGGAATCTGCTGAAAATCTTGACCATTAACCTCAAAACTGTAATGCTTGTCAAACTGCAACACAAAATACTTTTAAATGCCATACTTTTCCTTAGCTTCTCTGGTCTTAGAACTAAAATATTTGGGTGATATAATTTTAAGTCCTCATTAAAAATTAAGAATCGATGAGGCACCGTCACATTAACTAGTTACATTAGGAATCAGACATCGTTTGGAGTAGTTTCATTATAGCATTGTGCCATTTAACCCTGATTAAGAAAAGTCCTGTTGATAATTCCATCTCCTTAGGTAACTTTCCCTGAATGCATCTCATCTCTTTTATACCAGCTTCAAATCCAGTTTAAATCTAGCTGCAGTTCCTTTCGAAGTAACTTCCTAAAAGAGCGCAAAATCTTAATCCTTACTTATACAGAAAGTTGCTGTTTAAAGAAGTCACATCACTGACTCCGGTACAATGACTCACACCATAAAATTCGTTCTGAATTTTACTAATCCTCCCTCTCCCTTCCCCGCCCCGCCTTTTTTTTAAAGGAATTTTAAAAGACAAGGAAGAGCTAACATGTCTCTATCTAGTCTCTAGCATCTACCAAGAACACCAAACAAAAGAGGCAGACTACCTGGCGAATTCCCTTTGTACTTCCCAATGAAAGTGAGATAGTCAATATCTCTAAGTTAGAGATAACAAATGTTTCTAAACCAAAGAGGGAACAAGTTTCCTCCGCTACTAGGTGCAACAGAAACTTTAGTATTTGAAAATTGAAAAGAGTGATCTATTGATATAAACAGCGTGTGAAATGAGCCAGTTATATCTCAGGATTAGGCAGAAAGAAGGCACAGGTCCATCTGATTGTTTTCAGAAAAACTAACCAATCTCAGTGTACCAGTCACCCTGGAGTCCTCAGGACCCTATGGACACAGCTTCAGTGAAAAAACCCCCATTTTTAAAAAATTTAATATGGCTGTCTTTGAAATCTCAAAGAGGATCACGTGTCCCATTCTCAGGTACTATATGGTTAGTAATTTTACCTGTTGGTCTCATAACAAACATCTCTTTCAGTCTTAGATTCTTAATAAGTACCTGTGGCTTTAATACCAACCTAATTTGAAATCTAAAACAAGTAATGCAAATGAAAGAAAAAAAGTTCGGAAGCAATTATGAGGGAACATGCTTTTTTCCTTTCCAGCTTGTTTTTAAGATCATGCTTTCCCTCTTTTCTATGGCCTTGACTACTATAAAAATAGACTCAGCTTAGCCATCTGTGCAGCCTGAATCAGGGTAAAGCTAGGTTAGCTCATCTTCAAATGCTTACAGAGCCCGGTCATTGTGATGGCAGCTGTGTCGATTGGTAGCTACCAATATCTGCATGTTCTCTAGCACAGGAGAGGCCTGAGAAAGAATGTGGAGCAGGGATTATCCTGTCACAACTGACATGCCTATTCCAAACTATAAATCTAAATCTGGCTTCTAGTAAGCATGGCCAGAGCTGCCCTCTGTCTGCAATCAGCCTTGCTGATACTTTGGTGTGTAGCATGCTGCCAATTCATAAGAGCATGCCAGGGCTTTATTCGGTCACTTTCTGGCACTGATTAACAGAAAAGGAAAGGAAACCAAAGCAGAAATATCAGAATTTATGGTGAAATAGTTTTATTTCCTGTAATCTTGGCAAAGTGAATTTGTTCTGCTTTTTTTTTTTCAGTAATTCACATAACAGTGTTTGGGATTTGTAGTTTCCAGTTTAGATTATACTTGTCAATAAAAGCAATTCACTGGCAACGTTTCCAGTGTTGAAGACACAAAAAGAGCTAATCTGTCCAAAATATGAGGGCAGAAATGCAAATATTTGCAAAATACAATAGGGAGAGCTTTTCAGCTACTCTGGAAAATTACTCCCTCAAAATTAATTGTTAGGTGCCTCTAAAAACACCCAAGAAACACAAGAAAGATTAGTCATTAAAAGCAGTAGATTTTCTGTCTTCTGACACCTTCAAAGAAAGATAAAGTGCCCCTTGAAAAGTATACTTTAAGTCAATGCGAGTCACTGAGCTCAGTTGAGAAACCAGATAATATTTAATGGCTTGTGCTGGCCAGATCAGATGATGCAACGGGACTTCTGGCTTTAAAGTATTAAAACTGGAACTATTCAGCTTCTTAAATACTCTAAAGACTCATCTCTTTGTCTTTTTTAAAAAGTCAATTCAAAGACATTGCCCTGGATTAGAAATGAACCTCCGAAGTCCACCCCCCACAAAAGGTCTGAGCAGGGAGTTGTCTTCATGAACTACTTCACTTTCCAGTCCATGCCCAGGGCTGGTCGAGCTCCCTGTGTGAGTCAACAGGGCTGGCAGCGAGTGGGGGCTGCTGTCACACATGAAGCTCGTTTGTGACCATGGTCTATCCAGCCCAGGAAGAATATCAGTTAATAAAAGATAAATCAATTATTTTTGGCAACAGAGAAAGAAGAGCAAGCCAGTACCCCCTTTTCTGCCCACAATGTCACAGTGCGGGCAGTCCTCACTGGAGTGTGGCAGAACGGTGACATGACGTCGTCCCTGACCTCACCTGGCCACCTTTGGCCACCAAACCCGGGCTAACTAAGCAAATGCTTCCGCAGTGGCGGGTTGCTGACAGCCCGTGTCTTTCCTGTGTATCGACTGCCCTCTCCCGTCACCTCCGTGCAGTTGCACACCCATCCCTTCAACACGCGAGCTGCTTTTGGATTACATTCTAATACGCTCGCCTTACCATGTCCTTAGATGATGTTCTTTGTGCGTGGCAAGGCGGATTCTCCTTGTGTGGGGCAGTTTGAGGCAATTCTGCCACAAAGCTCGGCTCGTCTCAGGATCTCAACGCATCCTTTGGATATGGAATTGCAGGCAGGCAGAGGCAATTTGTGTAGAATGATCTACAGAAGAAATTAAGTAATGCGCTACATTAAAAAAATAATAAAATTGAATTTTAGAAATTTATTCCAGATTTTAGAAATTTATTCCAGATTCTGAAATGTAAGTGGGGCCACACACCCTGCTCCCCTGCATCAGCAAAGCAAACCAAGGAAATTCATTAAGAAGGTGGAATTCCACGTAGCCAACCTCACTGCGTTTTGTAGATGTGCTCCCAGCGTTACCACGGTAGGAATTTCTTACCCAACTTTTCTATAATCTCCACAGAATATACCACAATAATAGTAATTAAAAAGTACAGTACTTTGGGCAGGAACAGCCGGGAATGAAACAGAGGCAGGAAAGCAGAACAGTCTCAGGACAGAACAAAACTAACCCGAAGACCCTCAGAGTCAATCCCCTCTATAGAGACCATTTTCTGCAACATAGGACTCATACTGGGGAAATGTCAGGACTTGCTGCCTTAGTTGTTGCGAAGAACAACAGCTTTTCAGGCGCGTCATTAACACATAATTAAAAGAGCAGGTGTTGAGCCTTCAGGCAAGGAGAGAGAACAGCACAGTCAACATTTCTCACTGTGTCTAAACTGTCAAAGTCACTGTCAAGCAAAAAGGTAACAAAGCTCAAAGGAAAGCATGAATCCCCTTCCCACTCCCAACATTCCTACCCGTGGGAACCCTTCCCGAGGTCCTGGTGACTGCTTTGGACAAGCACATCCCCGGAGTGCACTGTCCCAAAAGGGCACAGAGTAGCAAATGGTGGGCTTAATACGCTGTGAACAGGTAGTTTTCAAAAGGGAAGGTATTATGCACTTTTTAAAATAACGACTGAAGTGCTCAGTGGTGGGCACGTCACCACCCGCGTGTTTGAGCCCGGCAGCGAGCGCTGCTGCAGCGTGTGAGCCAGGGCTGTGCTGCGGCGGGGTCGCGCCACGTCTCATCACCCATAACCTGCCCTGGTGCAGCTGGAGGCTGTGTCCTCTGTCGCTGGTTGCCGGGGGGAAGAGGCCGCCCGACGCCCACCTGGCTACGCGCTCCTTTTCGGGAGCTGCAGGGT
>VWZF01005181.1:1075029-1200776 GCA_013396755.1 Sclerurus mexicanus | reverse complement strand
GTGGCACAGCCCGGCCCCGCCCCCCGCCGAGCGGCCTTAGCGCGCGGGGCGCGCGCGGCGCAGAGCGCGGTCCGGCCATGGCGGCGGAGCGGGGCCGCGATGGCAGCTNCTGGTTGCCGGGGAGAAGAGGCCGCCCGACGCCCACCTGGCTACGCGCTCCTTTCCGGGAGCTGCAGGGTGGTAAGGTGTCCCCTGAGCGTCCCCTTCGCCAGGCGGAACGCCCCAGCTCCCTCAGCCGCAACTCATAGGACTTGTGCTCCAGACCCTTCGCCAGCTCCACTCCCCTTCTCCGGGCCCGTTCTTGCAGTGAGGGGCCCAGAACTGGACGCAGCCCCCGAGGTGTGGCCTCCCCAGCGCCGAGCACGGGGTTCAGTCCCCGCCCGGCCGCGCTGCTGCTGATCCCGGCGGGGATGCCGCTGGCCACCTGTGCGCACTGCCCCTCACGTTCCACCACTGTCGACCAGCCCCCCAGGTCTTTCTCGGCTGGGCCACCGTCCCTCCAGCCCCTCAGCCCGCTCCCGGCACCCTGCGGGCGTTACGGGGCTGTTGTGGCCCAAGAGCAGCCCGAGTCCTCGGTGACCCCTCGGCTCTCTCTCATGGGCAGGCTCCCCCCGCCCCCGTGCAGGGTGGACGAGGCCACCCCCCGTCCCCCCGCGCGGTGGCACAGCCCGNAAGCCGCGCGGGGCGTGGGACAGCATCCCTGCGCCGTCCCGGTGTCCGCGGGAACGCCGCTTCCTAAAATAAACCGGGGGGAAAGAGGAAGCTCAGGGTGCTGCTTTGGCCATGCCGGGCAGTGGGGAGGCTGCATGGAGCCGGGGGGAAGTCCGGAGGGCAGAGCCGCTGGGTCCGGGAGGTCAGGGCACATCCCGGGACAGGCTGTGGCTCCCAGGGCACATCCCGGGACAGGCTGGGGCTCCCAGGGCACATCCCGGGACAGGCTGGGACTCCGAGGGCACATCCCGGGACAGGCTGGGGCTCCCAGGGCACAGCCCGGGACAGGCTGGGGCTCCCAGGGCACATCCCGGGACAGGCTGGGACTCCGAGGGCACATCCCGGGAGAGGGTGCGGTGCGGCTGTGCCGGGCAGGGTCCCCAGGCTGACAGGGACAGCCCTGGGGCACGGCCGTCCCACTGACTGTAGGAACTGGCGGTGCTGTTGGAAAACTGACGAGTTCAGTCACCGCGTTGTCTGAGTTTCTGAAACCAGACTTCAGCGACGTTGGATTGCCGGAGCGGGGATATTTGTGACAGTTTGAATATATCTGACGAGTTTATGAAGGTCACCCATTGATTTTCTCACGTTGTGGTTATCCTATTTTACATGGATTTTCTGAACGTAGCAACCACCACTGAAAAAATGATGGTCAAGTCAGGCCAGGCAGCTCACAAAACAGTTTTTTGACTATTTCAAGAAACAGAATGAGCTTTAAGCAGATTCCCTGTTTAAATCCATCATCTTGTCACATCCTTGGCATAGCTAAGTTTAAGTGTAGTTAGAAACTGCAGCATTGGTACCAGAGCAAAGATAAGCCCACATGAACTTTGGCCTAGCCTAGCATTCACCTTACATCCCCCATGGGCTCTGCAGGGCACAGCTCACCAACAGCCTGCTGCTTCTCCAGAGCTCGGTGAAATAAAGGTGAGCCGTGGTAAACACTGATGACAGCTCAGGGACAGGAAAGAAACCTGGAAGGAAGCCACTTGCATCTTTGGTGTTGTGATTCGCCCTCAGTTACCTTCTGCACCCTGCTGAAAACAGAAGAAAATCTGACATTTTCTTTTTTAAGGGACAAAGGAAGAAAGACTGACCCCCTAGTTTTAGATAAATAATTATTCCTCCTAGACAGTCTAGTCACTGTTTGAATTCTTCAGGTCAGTTGCCTCAGATTATCTTCTTCAGGACAGAGACTGTTTTTTGCAGCTACCATGTCTAATAGGTAATGAACTTACAACTTAAATGCCACTTAATGTGCAGATGCACTCTTGGTACCCAGAGAGCAACCTAAAGCTTATCACCTTGGCATCTTGTGTGTCAAGGAAAAGAAATTTTGTAGTTTGAATCTTCTGAAGTAAGTGTACTTTCAAAGGCTAGTGCTGTTATTGAAGAATATGGGTCTTGGACAAGGTTAATAGAATGAAAGAGTTTAAATACTATGAATAAATGAGCCTTAAACCGTGTTCGATGGGCATGGGGGGCAGGGAGAGCAAGAAGAAAGCTATTTTGAAGGTTAAATTGACAGTAAATTCTACCTTAAAGTAAGCTAACTAATTTTTTTTTTTTTTTTTTAGTGGGTAACACTTTGGCCTTCGACTATACCTTATAGTTATTTGGGAATATTTGGTACCTTCCTTAATTATTTAGTGGAACACTACCACAAATGGGTATGCTACATGTAAGTTACATTTTACTGTATAATTCTTTTGCCTCTCTCTGACTCTTGTGCTTAGTCTGTGTTAACAAGCTTTCCTGTAACCCAGTTGTTAAGTAGATTTAAAGAGCTCTCCTTTCAAGTTTGTTATAATTAAGGATGTGGGGTAAAAAGTATGCAGAAGACTGGACAGGCTAAGACCAGTATCAAAGTTTAAAAATTCAATGTAGCATTTGGTATCAGTGATGTTATAGCAAAAAAGGGAAAAATGTTAAGATACTACTTCTGATGACAGTTGTTTCTCCATTTGTAAAGTTATATTTGTACCACCTCCTAAAAGTGGTTCTTTTCTCGAGTTGTTACTTGAGTAGTCTAATTCTTTCTTTAGGAATGTTCTTTTTCCAGCTTCAATTAAAGAACATATTTTACCCCAGTACTCACTTATCCTGATCCTGTCCCCATGAGAAATAACCTGAACAAAGTGCATAGTGCTAAGTTTTGTTGGGTTACACAGCTTAGGTTTTGTTACTTTAATTAACAAAAGACCTGGGAAATATTTCCTTTTGAGCAGGTCTCTTGCTTGCTGACTTCCTGTAAAGACATAAATCAGCAAGGCTTTCTCGTTTATTTTACCCTGCATCATGTAGAAGATAAACCTTCATCTTTGCTTCAGCACCTTTTGCTTTAGCAAGGTATTGAATTGATCCTAAATGATTATCCTGTGTAACTTTTTTTTATAAAAGCTTCTATATGAAAATTTGTAGACCAAGTTTGACTTGTCAAGTCATATTATATATTCTGAATCTATACACACAGTTGTTTTCATAGAACTGAATCTATAAAAACTTAAGTAGCTCCTTAGGACCACTAAAAATACTCGTGTAAGTAAAAGGGTAGATTTTGCATGCTTAGCTAAGATTAACTTGTACTGCTTTCACTAAGCATTTGGCTTTTTGGCTTAATCTAAGTGCTGAAAGTTTTGGAAGCATGCAGTGGGTACTTGAAATGGGAGGTCAAAGCATATTGCGTGAGCTACAGTTCCTCTGGTTTTCTTAGGGGACTTCAGTTTTTTTTAAGTGTACACATATTTTCTTTTTCTACAATGAAAAATATTCTTCCCTTTCCATGTTGAAGTAAGATGTCACTTCTGTGCTTCCAGGTTCATATATTCTCTGCATCATGCATCTTGGATACAACCATCTTTTCTCTAATTTTCAGCAAAATAAAACAGTGTTTTCTTTCCATTAGGTTCTGGGTATCCTGGTTGATTCACATAGTAGAAGCCCTCTACGGTGTTAAGTTATGCCAGTAAGTAGTTCCCTCCTCTTACTCCATAGGGTCTCTGAAAAGGATTTTTGATACAAGTGATATAAGCTACAGACTGATTTTGGTCATTCTCAGCAGTAACTTGAATTCAGAGGATACTGATAAAATTCTTGCTGCAGTGATAGTTTGCTGTCCTCCACAACTGGTTACTGCAGATTGTGCTGATGGGTTACTATTGTACAGGGCAGCAAAACCAAGGGATGGCAACTTGCAGAACTGGGAGCAGCAAGGTTTGCCAGAGCTTGTCTGTCTGCCTCTGAGCTCCCTGTTCGTGGGCTAACACTGCTCCTCAGGGAGCAGAGGGAACAATACATAGTGTAGAAATAGTCTGATAACTTCAGCTGTTTACACCTTTATCAGATCTTACCTCATCAGAACTTCAATACTGCTAATTACATGCTTAAACAATTGCATCTATATCGTAAGAATACAATTAGACACTTCCATTTGGGACTGTTTCAGATCTACTTGTATCTGCAAGTTTGTGGCATAAAGTACTTGGACTAATCAGACTGTACAAGCAAGGCCAACAAAGTATTATGTGAGGGTAGCAATTTACCTGGAAAGGTGTGCTGTTCCAAACACATCATCCTTCTGTTCATTTGAATTTTGTTTGTAGTAATTCAGAAGAATGCAGATAATTGGCTCTCATGCTCTAGAGAGTAGGTGGCCAGTCTTTTTGCCATGATAAAAATGGTGATTTTCCACTTCATTTGGTTCAGTTCACAGCTGTGTGTTCCAGGCTTCTCAGGTAACAGCTCTTGGAGCAAAGGGATTTTGTTTCATGGAATGCTGTTTAAGGTGGTTCTCAAGATAATAGAATATGGATGAATAATTTCCACCTTCAGAATGAGAGTTAGTATTTTGTTTATCAGGCTCTGGTTTTAAGTTACGTACCTTTGGTGTTAAAACTTAAGTCTAGTTCTGTAGATAGATAGGTATACAGGCTTAAGGGGGTTACTTTAAGTATGAGGAGACTTTACCAGTGACCATACCAAATGTGTGTATTGTAATCAATTTAACTAATGAAGTTTTACAGAGTAGTGTTAAAGCCCATAAGAAAGAGGGAGCACAGGTGGCCTGCCCATCATCACCTCTTCAGACACCCTGCTGTACATTACCAACAGTTGTACTTCTGTGAGCGCCAACCATCATTCGTTTTCACTGATGTATAGTGGTGTCTACTTGGCAACATCACAAAGGAGGCACAAGGGAAAACTAGTGAGAAATCAGATACAAATTTGTTAAACAGCAGTAGTATTGTCATTGGCTGTTGGCCTGTATTGCTGCATATAGTGTGTTCAACTGAGCTTGCTTTGTAAAAACAGGTAAATTTTTAGTTCTCCAGTTTCTGCATTCATTTGGAAACACTGCAGCTGGGATTATAAACAAAAAAGGTTTTCACATCTGGTAAGACAATTTAAAAATGAACATTTAGAAATGTGTTAACACTCTAGACAATCATTTTGTATGTGTGAGACTGGAATGATGAACAGCCAAACTCTTCTAGCCAAGGTCGGTAGAGGGAGCCTCCTTGTAAACTGGTGAGCTGGAGCACCGCTATGCTTGCTGTAATTGTTTACTAGAAATGTGAAATCCCTTGGTTTTCTGTCATATTTATCTTTGTTCCTTTCAGTAATAGTATTTCTCAAGAACAATGAAGTGGAGAAAAAAGTGACCTTTTCTGTAAAATACAAAAAAATTCACATATGTTAAGTTTAACTAACATAGGAAGATCTCTACTTCATAAATTGTCTTCAGCCCTGTTACATCTATTTTTCTAGTCACAAATTCAGGTAACAGTGCTTCTCCGTCCTGCACTGTACAGTAATTGTCAGGTCTCTGCCCTGCTTGCATACAGTAGTATGTATTAACTAACTTATTTATAATGTAATTTTGTTATTAATTGATTAGTAATTATTAATTAATGAATTGGTATGGACTTAACTGAATAGTTAACAAGAAAACATATTCTGACTTGTGTATTAAGATTAGTATTAAGCTACTGCAATTTCTTGATTCTTTGTACACAAACTTATAGGATAAGTAATTTCAAATATAAACTGAGATTGCAATTTATATATTATTGAGGCAATTATATGCGTGAAATGTCTGGAAGAACTTTTGTTCTGTATATAGCTTAAAATTCACTAACATCACAAGAACTGGTATGTTTAGTTAGCACAGGAAACAAGTCTCAGTAGACTGCAATTAATGATGCTAAGTTGAAGTGTTCTAATCAAGTCTGAATATCAAGGATGGGTAGAGATATCTAACTTTGTGACTATCACAGTACAGTCTGCAGCACCATAATTTTTTTGACACATTTTATGTTTTTGTTAATGTTGCAGATCTAAAGGAATCACTGACCCATCAGTTCAGTTCCAGTGGTTCGTTCAGACCCTTTTATTTGGATATGCTTCCTTTGGTCTTCTGGTGGCTTATAAACCTTCAGCCAAGAAGCAGTACTAGACGACAGTGAAAGAAGTCACTTCTCACATTCCTCATCCTAATTTTTCAGAGAAGATCCTCACTTACATGTCTAGGTGCTGTAATTAGCTAATTTACATTCCTGCTGCATGATGCAGTGCCCTTCTACCCAAGCAAGTCTCCTCATACTAAGCAAGACAATAAAAATTCACAGGCCTCTGTGAACAGTTCGGTAGAAATTCAGCCCTTCAGTCTTGGCATTGCCAAAGTTTAATCCTATTCGTCATGCAAGAAGCCGAAAGTTGCTCCTCTGCAGTTTTTGATGCAGGCAGGCTGTATGTTCTGTCACTGACAGCTGGTAGTAGTGGTTGATAAACTACCTTTTCATGAGGAGGATTTTTCTTCTACAGCAGGGAGAGTTATTGACAGCCACAAGGCAACCTGCACATGTTTTGCAATAGGATTTCAATTTACCTAGATTTTCTCTACAGGACTGGTGGCGTTTTTGTTGTTAAAACCTGGTCTTTGTACTTTGTTTTGTCAACTTATTTTGTTCCACAAAGGACACATAACAAAGACCAAGGCTTAGCTCAGATTGAGGTGCAGTGAGCTTGGATACATAAAGCACTTTAACTAGGTTTAATACATGTGCCTTAAAATTCATGCAGCATGACCTCATCTTTTGAATGAAGATTTTAATCTATGAGTTATTATAGTACAAAGTAGCTTTGAGGGCAGCTTTTTTGAGAAGTAATTTATTATCCAAGGAAAACAACAGTTATCATTCCAGAATTCAGCTAAGTTTGTACTTGTGAAAGAAATTAGATGTAATGAATAAACATATGCCACTGTTTCCCAGATGCTGGTGTTCTGAATTCTGTAGTTGAGAGACCATCTTAAACATCCCTCAGAGTCTTTCCTATGTGTGTAGCGAGTCTTTTATCATACTGTCTTTTACTTTTGAATATTTGAACAAGAATTTAGCCTGTGTAGTTCTAGCACTTCTAAAAGTAATAACTATTTAAAATATTAACCCTGGTGTGGGGAGAAGTTTTACCATACCCCCTGTCATGCTGCTGTTCTGGAAGAAAGGATAAGAATAGGCTGCTCTTCCTCTAACCAAGAGCTTCACAAGGCAGTAACAAATAACCTTGTGCCTTGTGTAATACCTACAGACTGTAACACTTCTGATGAAGAAGTCCTATTCAAGCACAGGTACATAACGTTTTTGTTTTCGGTGCATACTAAAAGCATGGAGAACTGAAGGGTTTGAAATGGTGGGGTGTTTTTGTTTTGGGTTTGGACTTTTTTGTTTGTTTGTTTAATGGCAAACTGGTAACAGTAATATTTTGTAGAGAAGTAGAAAGTGGTGGTTAGTGCTTAGAAATCCAACAGGAGTATCAAAAACCTGAGCTACCTTTTACTGTGTAACCTGTTATCTTAGTCTGTGACCCTGGAATAAAGATTTTTAAAGAGTGAAGAAGTTGTTTTTCTTTTTAATTTACCCTAGCAATCAATGTCTATACTAAGTACGTAGACATCATCTTTACACCTGTGGGTATCAGTATTGATACCTGAAACATACAGGATCAGCTGGCTCTGTGCTTTACAAACTAAGTCCCACCCCAGTCCAACATTTCTAACAGGGCAAGGCTTTGATAGGGCTTGTCCCTACCAAAAAAAAGTTTCCATGGCACTAAAAGCAGTATAGGTATAATACCCTGTGTTTCAAGATGAATTCTAATTGACTCTTATGAGCCTTGACTTAAGAATATGAAGGGATAAAAGGAATAACTTCGGTTCAGCGTTTTCATGATATTGTTCCTGTACAGAGGTAAAAGTCTAACAACAATGCCAAGGCTAGTTCAAGACTTCAGAAAAGTGGCAAAAAGACTTATTTCTTCTCAAGAAATTTTTGTCCATTTCCCAGTACTGACTTTCCATCAGTGAGGCTGCAAATAAGGTCAGAACTACTACACAGGAGAAAAAAATAACTGCCTTAGTTAAAAAGTATGTCCAAGTTAGAACAAGCTTTAACCAGGCTCTGGCATCAGTAGCACTTTTTGAAGCCTCTCTGGGATTTGTTAAGCAGGACAGATTTCAGTAGCTCAATCCCTCAAAATTTTCTTTACTACTGCTCCTCAGAAGAGAAGTAATAATATGGCACAATCCACACACTGTACTACACCTTACAAGGCCTCTGCAGCTCCAAACATAACTACAGCACATGCATGACTGGAGGGGGAAGGAGGAAAGAGAGATATAAGGAACATCATTGTATCATTTATCAACATTCTTTGAGACTATTTCACAAAGAAAAACCACTTAGGTGCCTCTTGAGGGAATACACCAACTTGCCAAGCTTAGAACCACAGAGGTTAAAATGTCCTTCTGAAGACACTAGACCTCTCATCGAAAGGAAGCCCACATTCTTCTCCAAAATTTCAAAAGTGTGAAAGATAGGGATTTCTTCATAGTTGAAACCCCCCCCCACCCCCTCCAAACAAATAAATCAGAGTACCTGCATTTAGAAGAGCTTTCAGGCATCAACAGTGCTGGACAAGCTCCTTGTACCCTTTTTTGAGGATGCACTCAGGTGTGATTGATTTGGCTCTGCCCCTTAAGGACTCTTCCTTTCCTCAGACTGAAACACTGTACAGGTTTAGGGACCCTGTTGATCATTACTGGGATACTTCAAAACATTCATATTTTATTAGAATATTTTTAAACCACAGCCACCAATTTTTGCTGCAGCTATATTAAAAAAAAAAACATTGAATAATGGGAAATGCATCTGCACAGGAAGGCACAGTGTTCAGAAGGATTCCCCATCCATTGAGATGCAGTGAAAAGTTGGGAGCACATGAAAGCAAAGGGTTTTAATAGAAGGAAACTCTGTAAACTTCAATATCCTATACATGCTAGACTGCTTACAGTTAAACAAAGAGCAAAGAAGGTGACAGGAGGATGAAGGCTATAAAAAAATGGCAGGAATTACAGCCCAACCCCAGACTTTTGCAGTTTCCTTTTCCAACCACTAAACCACATGCCTAGGTTTGGGTCTAGCAAAAGTTTAATAAGTCAAATGCACTTACTGCATTTTAGAACATGGAGAGGTAACACACGTTTCTGAATCTTCCAAAAGCGGTAGGCTAGAAGGCAAGGTGCTGCTTGTGAGGACATGCCACCTGCATGGGGAGATGAATTGCTCCTGATGCTGTGTAAACATGTACTGCCAGAGCTTTAGATGTTAATCCAGAGCTAACAGGACCTGGTTGAAGAAATTAAGGGAATGAGATTTTGGGAAGAGATTTTGTTTCAATTAAAGATACACTTTGTTTGCCACAGTCCTTGGAAGAAGTCATGCTGTGCCCCTGACAAACAGTATGCACAGGGCAGCTCCCAAAGCTAAGTAGCTTAACACCAGTGGAATTACCTGGGTCAAAGCATCTTTTTTCAGTGGAGACAAGAACATGCATTTTAGCTGGTGGTCTGCTGCTCCCTGAAATTGAGGGACTGGTTTACCAAAGCTCATTATATTTGTAATGATTATCCCTGAGACCCAATTTACCAGATATAACGGACTTCACTCAGCCACACAACCCCAGCCCAGGACACCTCTGCTCCCAGAATTTACACACTGCCCAGGAACGCATCCAGGTGCAGGCAAGGCAGTGTTTGCATCTGGCCTAGTACATGAAACAGAACCTCTTTCTAACCCAGTGAAGAGAGACCCTTACCCAGCCAAACCGGGAAGCAGTCCAGAAGTCTCCTGTCCCACTCCACAGGGCAAGAGCAGCCATCCTGCCCAGTTGTACTCACCTTCTCGGCAGCTCAGAGCTCCCCTCCATGCACGAATGACGTGGGTTTTATACCAATGTCAAGTACAGACAATGGAAAAAAATTAACTGATTTTTTTAATGTGAGGCTGCTATCAGTACTGCATGAGAGAATGACAAATCTTTCATTGCTGAGGTGGCAGAGCATAATTTTAATTATTTTTTCAAATAGATACAATGTTTAGATTTATATTTTGCTGATTTAACAATCTGTGAAATTTTTACATAGTCACTGAAGTTACTGTTTTTCAAGATACATAAGAACACTATATAAAAATACTTCTTTAAATGAAACATTGAAAACCACATTATTAGATCTTTGCAATGCCATAACTCTTATTAAATTTCACAATGCAAAAAGGTTAGCAGCACAGCTATTTCATTCTTTCCAAGTGCATATATTCATTCAAATGTTTCAGCCTATTTTCCCCTTGGAAGATCTTAATTTTATCTTTGAGGCCAATGGACTTGAATAAAGGCAATATAGAATGAAAATCAAGTCTGTCATTATATTCACAAATAAAGTGTTTATCACTGAAGAGTGATTTAGACTTTTATGCAAGTTTATACTTAAAACAATAAAAATAAAACCAAACTGCATATACCATGTTGGAAGAGACCTTAAAGATCATCCAGTTCCAATCCCGCTGCCATGGGCAGGCACACCTTCCCCTGGACCAGATTCCATAGAGACTCTCTGTTTAGGTTGCTCTAACTCTCTGGATGATGCCCTTCTAGCCTAGAGATGAGCTAGAGTAAAGAGGGCAGAGAAAGCTTTCACCTATGCCAGGGCATTCCTTCTTCCACATATGACTTACTGATTGTGCTTTAGAGACAAGAGTTTGCCCCTGCAGAACCAGGAAAGGAAATGTACAAGCTGCAGGGGAGGACTAAAGATGGAAGCTCTATTTCTAAACCATAATATGACATAAAAAATGCATCACTATGGGTTCACAGGATCTCTTTCCCCCAAAAAAGCTATGGTGGAAGTTGGTTTTCATGGACACCTAGCAACAGCTCATCCAGCTCTGCATGTAAGAACTGAAATTATTTGATCCCACACAGCCTGTAGAGATGCTCCCTCTAACCTTCCTGGATTTTCCCCTGGGCTTTGCTAGGGCACTGCTAAAGAGATTTTATTTATTTGATATACTTACTTATCAACTTGATATGCTAGAAGCAGGATTAAGACCTCTCATTAAAATACCTATACCCAAAATTTTGGTAAATCCCAGTTAAATTCACCACTCTGGCTCTGTTGTAGCTGGGCCTAAATTAAATTTTACCCAAATGGGAAGGCAACTGTTAGGCATACATTCAGAAATGGGCCTAAATTTCTCTTACATTACTTGCCATCCCGCTCTGTTCTATTATCAGTTGGTCTCTGCCTGTAGTGATAAAAATGGTATCTAGGTCAATATGTTCTTTGTTAATTGCATTAGCCATGTGCCTAAGACTTAGGCTTCCTCTTCTCCTGGAGTTGCCTTTGGCTATGAACATGTGGTCTTTAAATATATTTCACTCTTAACAGTGTACTTAATCTGTCAGGTGAGATGGATAGAGTGTTTTAGCCAGACTAAGATGATAAGTGGAACACTAGTTACAAAATTCACATGGGTGGAGAGGCCCCTTTTTATGTAGAGACACAAGCCATTTTATATGCTACTTTTTATACTGAGTCTATAAAGCAGAGGGAAGAATTGCATTTGTGTTCTGCATATGAGGTCTAATCATATTCAGAATACCTTTGGAACTTTATTTTGTAAATAGGACCATATTCCCTTGGGGAGAAATTAATATAGTATTGTTTTTTTATATTCCAAGGGATTTTTTTTGTTTTGTTTGTCACATTTTATTAGCATAATTATTCCTCACATGATAGCAAAGATAGAGCAGAAGTGTGTTCAAACACACACGTATATACATCCTGAAGTAGATTTATCAAATGGAAAGCTGTTTCTGGCTTGGAAACAGAAAATTTCTGTACTAGTATGGCAAAGTCCAGCAGCCCCACATTACTTTAACTAGGGCCACCAAAATCAGAAGACCTTTGTGAGGTCTATATTCAGATGTAAAGAGAAATGCCTTCTCCCTGTTTATTTACTCAGTATCATCAGATTCTGCACACTAGCCAAAATCCAGCCAGCCAGCTGATAATTACCGGATTCCAACACCAGCAGAGACTAAGGGTTTCCCTTAGCTAAGCTAAAATTTTAACTTTTTTCCAAAAGACATTCACTACATTTTGAGCAGAAAATAAATATCCTGAAACTAGTTGCTAACTGTTCAGCTTTGAAAGACAATATTTGTTCTGAAAGCCTCAGGATTAGGGCTCTGTAAAATACTTGTCAGAGGACCTCGGTCCCTTCCCTTGGGCTGTGCCCATCACCGCTCAGTCCAGGCAATTGTGGGGTAGCGCTCCAAGAGTGCATTCCTCAGCTGGGCTGTGTGGATCTTGTCTCTGGTCTCCACAGTGCAGATGACCTGGAAAAAGAATTAGGACCATTCCTGATGCATGACAGCAATCTCAGACAAAGGTATTTCCAACTTAATCCTAAACTACAGTTGTAAAAACAAAACAATCATTTCGATGTAAAAACTCTGGGCCTCACATCCCCTGCCTATGCAGGTAAGAAAACTGACATTGCAGACATCTGAGGCTCTTCCAGCCCTTCTGCATAGTCATAAAACCTTCCAAAAGCCCTCTTTTATTGCCTTCAAAGTTTAAAGAGGGCAGGCTGATCCTCTGCTGGCTCCTGGGCAAGATGCTTTTCTGCTCTTGGCCTCCCTGAAGTCATTCTTTAGTAGCTTCTCTTTCCTGTTCCCTGGGGTATGTACGTGGCACTGCTGACACCTCATCCACCTCTGACTCTTACCTCCCACATTTCCAGATTTCTAGGAAGTGCCTGTTCTAGTGCCTCCATCCTTCAAACTTTTTATATTCTTCTCCTCTTCTGTCTTATGGAGTTATGCCCCAGTACTTTATCATCTCTGCAGTATTATGACTGGTTTCATCTCCTCACACACCTTCTTGCTTTGTTCTGATTTGTGTTTCCTTATTGTGTCACTTCTAGTTTTCTGTTATGGTTGTTCTGCTGCTAAATCAAACTAAACTCAGGCAAAACTACTCTTGACAGTTTTTTTAATTCTTCACTTGCCTCCACAAGTACTGTTAACAATCCTGTCATGCAGCTACTGCAGATAATATCTTCAGTATAATTCTTTCAATTCTTCTGTAATCTCTCTTGTCTACACACTTGCATCTCTGCCACATCACTTGAAAATCTGGGCACTACCAAAGATGAGGCTCCAATGTGAAGGTGCAGAAGGCAAATGATACCTCACAGTTTTAGACCACTAACTTTCATCACCGCTGGCCCTGCTGGAATTATCGCTGATGTTGCAAGTGCCACATGATAAAAAAAATCTCAGAGAAACATCGAAATCTAGCAAGGATGGGATCCAAGATGAGTCATGGTGCAGCTACAGAGAGCTCATTATAACAAGCAAATCTACAGAGAACAGAGGAACAACTGGCTGTGGTAACCTGACAGAGGACTTCTAGAGAAGATGCCCTGTATAATGTTTGCATCAGAGCTGCATCCTTTTCAGAACGCAACAAGGCAAAAAATAAAACTGTGTCTACTCAAATACGTTTACAAGGACATTTCTAAGTAAGAACTTTGTGAATTCATATTTCCTGGAATGATCTTAAAATAACAATAAGCTTTAGCAAAACTTTCAAATGAAAAGGTGAAACACTAACACTCCAAGTTGCTCTAAGCAGCCATAAGCACACTTAATTAGAAAACTGGCTACAGGTTCTTAAATATCCATCATGAAATAAGCTGCATTTCTGATCTGGTCTTGTAATTCTTCACCTCTTGTGCTGAAGATAGTTCTATTTGTTTGGTTCTTTGGAATGCAAATTATATGCTAATTTATTTCTCCTCAAAAAAAACGAGATTTAGTCTCAAGAGGACAATTAATAATGAGGCAAGAGGAGAGAACACGAAGAATGGGAAAAATATCTAAAGGCACCGATGTACCAAATAGCCATTTATCCACTCCCTGGTTCACATGAAATCCCTAAGGTTTTGCAATCATATAATATCTTCAAGAGCACACACTCATCTGTCATTGAGCCTGTAATCAAAAAAAGCAACGTTTTCCCCCTTCCACAGCAATCATGCCTGTTTTGTCCTGAGTAAATCAGTTGCTGCCCGTGGAACTAGTCTGGACTTGCCAGGTTCAACCTTGAATGTCTGGCAGCAAGCAGTTGCTCTGCCCTGGGAGCGAGCATGGGAAAGCATTTTGATTTATAGAAGTAACTATCCTCTCTGCCCTTTCCTTTCTGCTAATCATTGAAGCCAAACAGACTCAGCTAGATTGGAGTCAGAGAGCTTGTAAACAGTTAAGATAAATACTATGTTTCTGTTCCCTGCATGCACTGCATCCAACATGTGATATGGGAGATAATATACTGTAGTGTATCATAAAAGTGGTAACAGCAAGAGCAGCAATAACAAACAACTCCAGAAATTTACCTGATTTTTCACACATCAAATAGAGGAACAGAAAACATTTGCTCTCAGCAGGAGTGAAGAATCACACTGCACCTCAGAGCAGCTACAGATTTCAACAGCAAGGAGGGCAAGAATTTGCTTTTCTTGCTCAGATTAAGGCCATTTATGCTGCAGTTTTATTTTTACAGAACTGCTCTCTCTTACTTGCTTCATCCGGGAAGTATAATTTACATGAGTGTCCAACAGGGCAATCCTCATATTCACGGGAAGGTGTATGAGGTTATATTTATCCAGGATGAAGAGTTACCCAGATACTGCTTGCTACGGGAGGTTGCCTACTTACTGATGAGCTAAGTGCTCCAAAGTGGTCTTATTCAAGAACAAATGACAAAACCTATTGCCTGACGTTTCTTGTACTCCAGACAAGATAACCCAAGACAACTAGAGAAAAATTTACTTTAAATTTATTTCTAACTCATAAACCCTCAGAACTATACATGGGATTTTTGATCCTACAGAGCTCTTATTGGCTGCAGGGCCACCTATGCTCAGTACACCTTTCTTTGCTTTGTATCAAAAAAACCCAAAAAAACAACAACAACAGAGTACATATTATGCATTTCTCTTCTATGTATTATATCCTTGCTGGATTAAATAAACAGATATAAAATTGTCTGGTCCAATAAGACCATTAAAATAACCAACCAGACGGATCTTGTACTACATTTAGAGTTCGGCTCCTGTGGCAGGTAATCTAAAGATTGATTCCAGCCAAAGGATTTAGTTGGCATGGTGGGGTTTTTTATAGCCTACAGGTAATTGAAGAGAGAAGAGACTTCACTGAAAATTGATGATTTGTGGGTTTTATTTAATGACTAGAAATAATTGGGGAAACAGGACAAAGGTTAAAAAAAAAAGATAAAGGAAAAAATTGATCTCAAGTTATTACTGTGCAACACCAAAATCCAGATGCCTAAATTGACTCATAGGAATTAAATTGATTGCAAAGAGAGAGGAAAGGTCATAACTTAAGAAATTTGCAAAGGTCTGTGCTGAATAGGGTGGGCACCTCCACTTCCTTTTAACTGCAAGTCTCATAGTGGGGGCATTTTGCCTTTTAGATCATATTTTCCTAGATTTTAAAAATGAATTTGACATGCCTCTCAGCTCCCTGATGCCTCCTAGATGTGGGTTCTGTGTGCAAATAAAGATACTGGATGGACATGCTGAGCCAGTGTTAGATAACAGAGGAAATGTGAGTAGTATTGCTGAATCAAGAGATTTCAGTCTTTTGCTCTTTCTCTGGCTCCATGTAAAGATAGATTCTGAGTGCAGTTCTTTATGTCTCTGACTCATCCATTGAACCTTTGTATCCCACTTCCTTAATCCTAGAAACCATATTTATCATCTTTTTCTATGCTGTTGTTGTAGGAGGATTCATATAACTTAATATTCATGATACACCACAATTAGTAGGTTTGTTTGCATGAAAATGACTGGAGTTAGGAATTAAAGTATTTATAGACACTAGTGTCAGTTTTCTAGTTAAATCAAGGCATTTAATCTCTATTTAAAAAAATTAGCAACTGGCAAATTTTCTGAATTATTCATAACCCAGTGTAGGTTACTGCACATTGGAGATTATTTGGTAACAGCACTTTGGTTTATGGTTTGGGGATCAGCTGCCAGATAGTCTCTAAGGTCGGAGCAATGGAACGCTTGAGAAAGAGTGTAACAGCTGTCACTTGGTTGTGCAACCTGAGTCCTTATCTTTTGGCATATTCGTGCATTCACAAGCTGCCATCCCATTACGTAAGTCAGATAATAACCCAACAGGTCTGCTCTTACCCTTGCCAGAGCAGGGTTCTAATTTCTACAACTGGGTCAGGATATTCTGTACCATGTTAGTCTGCTCTGGAATGCCATTAAAGAACACGACTGAATTCAACATATTGTTGAACTTCTCACTCCAAGTGTCTCCATTTCGCAGCTGGGGAACTGGGGCATGGAAACACAGCCTTGCCCAGGGTTGTGCAGGAAATGCTTTAGGAATGATAGCATTCTTCTCATAGCTGCAGAGCTGCCTGCTCCTCTGTATTTGGCTTCACAGGGCAATAAGATGGAATATGTTGGCTGCTGGGGACTCTAACCCAAAATACTCCCCCTCCAGACTTTTCCAAAATAAAAGTTGGCCCAAAAGAATTTACTCAAATTCATCAGAGCAGGCTAAAAAAAATTATTGAGTTCTGTAAGGAAAGAAAAGGTATTACACCACTCAAGCAAGCCAAGAATTCCAGCACCACTGGGATAAAATGTAATGTTAGCAAAAGGCAACATTTGATTTATGAATTAGCATTTTCTTGCCCAGTCAGAGGAAGGAGTAATGTGATGAATGTTCGTTTTACAGCTGGATTCTTCTGAGTTATTTAAAACCACAGCGGAGTGAAGCTCCTGAGGGGTTTGAAGTGAACAGACCAGACAACCCTGTAACAGCAGACAGGAGGGAGGTCAGGGGGAGCACTGCCACCACAGCTGCTCTGCAAAGCTGCTGGGGCACTTCAAGACCTTGCAGGCCCTCACTGCTCTGTTCCAGGATCCTCCTGTACCTTCCAGTCTGATTATATTGCAGTTTCAGTAGTAAGGAGAAGGCTTTTCTAGAAAATTGATGAGCTCAAAGGTATTTTATTTCAACTAGGTTGCCTGAATCCAAAAATGAGACACTCATTAAGCAGGCAAAATGCTGACCTACAGCAGAGCCTTGCATGGTTTCACAGCAAGGACTATCCTTACCCTACTAAGCTGCTTATTGATTTTGCCTATTGACTTCTTTTTGAGTTAATAATAATATGAAAGTAAAGGGATTGAAATGGTTATAAAAAGGCTTACAGATGGAAGCAATTTAAGTGATTAATTGTCCCAACTGAATCTGAGGAATATTACTGATAGAGAACAGAAAAAGTTCACAGAAGCAAGTTGTAGCTTACTCCCACTGGGTAATCTTTTAGACCTCTGTATCCAGTTAACTCAAGATACTAGGTGATTTTGTTCATTTTTGTCTAGATATTCCCAGTCATCTAACCTGCTTCAATAGCTGTAAAATGTGAAGCCTACCAGACTGATTATTTGTATGATTTGCTAAGAGTTATCTATTTCAATATAGAAACTTTGAAAGTAATTTCCTAACTGCTCAGGTACGGGTGAATTAGGGTGTAGTCCTCTGTAAGAAAGAAATCTGAGTCATAGGGGAAGAGAATCTAAACTGGAGGAATGAGCAGGCAGAATCCTAAAGAAACTCCCATATTGTTCCAAAGAACATGACCACTGCGCAAGACACTTCACTAAGAATCACCTTAATCTAATGTAGCCACATTCCTTCTTTAAAAAAAATAAATAAAAACCCTCTAATTTTTTGCCAGTAAAATGTTACAGAAGTTATTTTTCCAGAAGTGCAGTTTGAACATAAAGTTTCATTTAGAATGTCCTTACTACTCCATGAAGTCTAACTAACAGCAAGAATCTTCCCACAGAGTCTTCCAAGCATGCATTAGATGAATAAACACTGAGAAAGGCATTTCATTAGAATGGGGAAAAAAAAAAAAAGGCAGCTCTATCTTCCTGATAAGCAGTGACTAGAAGCCAAGTTTCTCTTCTTTGGAAATGAAGGGGTAAATATAAAACAATGATTAAATACCAAGACTACAATCTTGACAGCCCTGATTTAGGGTTTCAAATAAGCAACTACACTTACTGCTCTGTTCTGTCAAACACTTCATCTATATCACAGAAGTGTGCATTAAAGTTAGAATGGAGTGGGTATAGCTGTAATGCTTTTCTTATTAGTACCACCAGTTCAACACATGGTAATTTGGGTTCTTGATCCAGATTTTAATGCATGCTTAATTTTATGTGCTGAGATTTACACTAATGAAAATGATAAAGTCCATTGCAGATCTGCTTTAGTAGCAAATGCTTAAAATGCTTTGATGACACAGGGCTTTGGCTCCTAGAAACAAAGAAAAAAGCAAAATCTCCCTCATGCATATTGGCATTACTATGAAAATATATATTTTTTTTCTGCATCTGGTTGTAGCAAATTCATTTTGATGCTTAAAGATAAATTCTCTATTTTATCCTTTTTGATTACACTTGTTTTAGTTTTCAAAGAAAAGCCTTACAAATCACTAGGTGTCACCAGATAAAGCTGCCTCCAAAGGCACTGAGGTCTGTATGTCTGGGTCACTACTTTGTACTTCACATCTAATTATCCAATAGCCTCTCCCAGACTGATTAAAAGCCATCATGCAAATCCAACATCCAATTAAAATATTCAGGAATGTAAATTCCTCCCTTCAACCCTTCTGCAGTACAACACTGTCAGATTCTTAAAGTGGACAGTCAGTGAAAATACGTTGTGCTTAAAGTGCAGAGACTAGCACATGGCACTGGTTTCATTCAGGTCCTGATTTACTACAGGTTCTGATACAATTGCCTCATTGGAAGGGGTTGCAAAAGCAACGGAAAATTGTTTTAACATTCTCAATCAAAAACTAAGACAGTGGATTTCATTTATTTTACTTGTAGCATTAATACAAACTACAAACCTCACTTCAAAAAAATTGCATTGAAAACTTTAGAGGAGTTACAGGGTTTGTTGAATCTCTTCTCCAGTGAAAAGGGTTTTCAGAGCTAAGTTGGTCCCTCAGTCAGAGGGATTTATCTGTCCCTGAAGCGTCATGCCATCTCCAATTTACCCAAAGCTGTAAACTGGCTTATCGTTAGGGCACACTGCAGAACAATGTCCTAGACACTTGAGAGAACTGATGATATCATGTTCTGAAAGCTGTTTATGAGCTCTATTGTACTCTTGCTATAGTCATCTTTAATCTACCTCTTCTTTATATCTTCATGTGAAAATATTAAGCAGGTTTCTGCATTTAAGTAGGAAATTAGATATAAAGCTCAAAAATCGAAGAACTTGCTTACTCAATAACATTACTGCATCCCACTTACGAACCTGTTTAGCAAACATTCCTAATTTGACTTCCACCTGTGGTTTCATAAACTAAGTCAAGTTGAACCTGGACAGGGGTAGCATGAAATCAGTGGGACCACACCTTTGCCAAACCAGTTGAAGTAAGAGATATGCTATGAGACAAATGATCCTTTTAAGAGATGCCATTAACTTATATACTGTTACTGTATCCAATACTCAACAAACGAATAATGATTTTGCTCCGTGTTCTTTGTGGATAAGGAACAAAACCGAGGCCCTAACTAAAAATGAAGATTCCTTAAGAGTAAGGGTGTTCTCCACAGTGCTTTAAGGCAAACATCTGAGCCAATTACAGCAGCCTACACAGCTGGCTCTTCAAGTTCTGGACCGATGCTGCAGCTTGCTCACCACCTCCGGCACACTGTCACACCAGCAAGGAGGGTTTGCAATAGGAACAGCGCAATACAACAGCTCGACTATTTCAGCCAGGGTGTCACAACAGCAGGTAAAACAGGTCCTCTGTTATTTATATGCCTGCTAAGTGTTTGGCAAGGTGGTGTATAACATAGAAGATATTCTCTCTCACACTGCGCACCAAATCACTGTGCTCACTCTATTGGGGTTCTTCAACATAGGTATAAAGAGACCCAAAACAAACTAGGGGAGGACAGTGCTACTAGAGAAACTGAAATTGTATCTCCTCTTACCTCAACAGTGAAGAGCTTGGACGTCACAAATGTGCGTTCTTGTTTGATATCCAAAACTCTAGATCAAATAAGGGACAAATTAGAGATCACAACAATCCCGTCATAGAAAAATAGTTTCTGTAAGTGTTTGGACAGTAAGTATCTTTGCTTCTTTCTGAATTAGACACAATTCAATGCTAAAAAGGTGCTTTCAGAATGGAATAAAAATGAAGGAAATAAATTTTTTTCTGAAATATAACAAGAAAAAAACTTTCGGTTAATTAGTTACTTACAGACTTGCCTTCAGAGACATTTGGAAACATTTCCAAATCTTTAATAATCTTTGTGCTATTCTGTGGTTGCATTTCCCTACTATTAGTCAGATTTACCTTGCTTCTTCCCGAGCCAAAATATCCAGTAGCTTTGACATGTCTCCTGGGCAGTCGGAAATCACAAGGGAAAACCTGCACACTCTGTTGTCAAGGGTCAGGGCACGAGCTATGCACTGTTGCAGCAAATGTAATTCCAGGTTTCCACTGCATATAACAACTGCCACTCTGAAAACAGAGAAAAATCGG
Source organism: Sclerurus mexicanus (assembly GCA_013396755.1). Classification (NCBI taxonomy): domain Eukaryota; kingdom Metazoa; phylum Chordata; class Aves; order Passeriformes; family Furnariidae; genus Sclerurus; species Sclerurus mexicanus. The sequence continues at coordinate 1,180,030 of VWZF01005181.1, read as the reverse complement.
AGTTTTGATTAGTTCTTGCCTACATAAAGGAACCATAAATCACAGACACAGTATTCAGTATCAGCTTAAGCTCTGCCAGAATCTTCCCTCAATAGATTTATATTACATGTCAGAGGGGCTCCTGGCTCTCAGTATCAATTGTGAGGAGGCAGGGGGAGCCTAGAAACTGGCTACATTAGTTGGTCTGAAATGTTTTCATTTTGCATTTCCTGGAGATTTGAGTTTCTGTTAGAGATAATTAGATGCAGAATTCTAGGTCCGTTTTAAAAATTTGACATAATTTTACCCTGGAAGATCTATGTTTCAGCCTCTTAATGATCAGACAACATGTATTTCAAGGATTTCTGTAACCATTAATTAAACACATCTCAATCCTGAAAAATGAGTGCAGAAATGTTTGAAGAGCAAGTGAAGAGCCATTTGGTAATTCCATGATAATCTCTCTGCGGAGTCAAATCTGACTTCTTCAAAACCAAACCTTTGCATTTTCCCTTTGATTTTAGCTGTACTGAATTGAAGCGTGGTGCTGCTCTGTATGTATTCTGTCAACCTCTTAAGAAGAATTGCCTCAGCAGTATTTTAGTGTACAATGCTGTGCACTGGAAATTTTATTTTTTCTTGAGGGCATGCATGTTTAAATACATTCTGAACTACATCCTGAGCCAAGGCTCAATCCACTTAAGTGCTGAGTCCTCAAGCTGAGAGGCAAGGCAGCACTTACCTACACGTTCAACGCCAAGCACAAGGATAATCCCTCTGACTGTGGTTAGTTCTTGGGACTGGGAGGCAGGTGCCACTGGGTGACTGCAGAAGATAGCCCAGCTCCTGTCCCACCACAGACAGCGCTGGTTTCCACAAGTGGAATGGGAGGAGGCAACAGTCTGACAAGAGCAGGATAATGTCCTGGCAGGCACAACCATGCCTCGTGGAGCTGTGTCTAACTGCCTTTCCCCCATTCATCTGAGAATATAGGAAAACTACAAGATTTTTCAGGTCTCCAGGCTGACATTTGCCTTGATCAGCTTCATCTTATGACCTGTGACTGGTCTATTCAGCCTGAAATATACACCACTGATAAGTCCATTGCCAGTTCAGGGGCAGGAACTGCCTTGTCACTCATAGAACACGTAGCTATTCACCATTTCCTGGGATCAAGGTGCTCAACCCCAAGCTTTTGCCACAGTTCCCTGTTTGCAGTAGCTGCTGTACCTTTTACCCTTCAACTCAGGCACCTTCCCTGCCACCACTGCTGCAAGTCCAATGGCCCCTTCTGCATCAATCGTGGCTCGCTCGTACTCCAGCAATCTCAGCATCGAAATGAGGATGTCCTCCTCCCTGAAAGCAGGACAGTTGTGTCAAAACAAATCAAAAGAGCTACCAAAAGCAGATGATAACACATTTATGTGTAACTGGGTTCTTTCTGTTCTCCCAGGTACCTATGACCCCCAAGGTGGTGCTACAGAACGCTGTGCCGCTGGGGGTGAATGTACATCTCAGAATCATTATTAACTGAAAGGATGGGGTTTTTTTACTAGAAATATTAACTATATCCTAATAGCAAGTATATTCCACAAACTTGACCTTTCTGTGAAATTTAGAAGAGTTTTGTCAAGGGCTGCCTTCAAGTCTCGTAGAACACAAGGACAAGTTTTACACCCAGAGCATGACGAGGCACTGGCAGCAGGCGAAGTATTGGCCAAAGTGCAAGCCTGGATAATGCTTTTAGTCATATCATTTAGTTTTAGGTAGTCCTTCAAGAAGCAGGGAGTTGGATTTGATGTTCCTTCATGGGTATCTTCCAATTTGATATATTCTGTGATTCTGTGATATATGGGTTTAAAGTCAATGTCTTCAGAGCTCCTCTTGGAATGAAAGGCACCCCATCCCCAGTGTTTGCATGATGGCAACTCCTGCCAACCTGCTTTCCACTGCACAAGCAGAACCACCATACCCTGGTGGTACAGCACATTTTTCATATACAACAATGTTCATCCAGTATTATTCATTTCACTGTTTTTCTTCACCTACCTCACAGCAACAACTTTATCCACAAGTTTCCCAGTCAGCTGTAAAGAATTGCTGCCAAAACAAACTCCGCTCACATCTGCAGATTTCAAAAGACAAAAATATGAAACTGGCTGCTTTAGACATATTCAACAGTTTTACAGTCCTGACTCATTTGTGCTCTTAATGAGTGCAGCACATAGCTGTTATATGTCCTTAAGTTGCTTGATATTTTTTTTTTTCATACAACCTAGAAATGTGTTTGGTAATGAAAGACCAAATCTTACAGGAAGATTTTTCCATTTTGGACCTCTCCAAGAAAATGCTGATACTACACTGGAGTTGTTGCATTGTGAGAGTGATGCTGCAGCCCAGTGCTTTTCACTGTTCAATGATGCTTGAAGGAGAGAAGAGCTAAGCATGGCACTAGGCTTGTTAGTTACAACAGGGTAGTTGACAAAGGGGTGCAGACACAGGCAGAGTTTAACAAGATAGATAAGAAGTTTTTCACAAAACTCCCATTTAACCCAAAACTTCCAGATATTCGAACATTAGGTAAAGAGGATGTTCTTGAATTGCTTAACAGTTGAGGGTTTTTTAGCAAATTATGTGGAAACAAATGTGCCATTTATAAACACTGTTGTTCTGAGAACAGCTTTGCATGTTTAAATATTTAAGCACTACATTATCCTCCCTTTTCACAAATCAGTCTTTTACACAAGAGCTTTCTCATTGCCTTCACTACTTTAGATGCTGCTTGTGAGCACAAGAGTCAAATAAATACTCTCATATTTCTAAGTATTCCTGTGTACTGGAAATAGTATTACACCCCAGGGATGTGGTGAGGGAAAATGTGGCAGAAGCTGGTCTTACAGCTTGAATTAAATTCTGAGCCTTCAGAGATTTCCCTTAATGTATGGTTGAACTGAAGGAGAAAATAATACAGTTGGAGAAATATATTACAACTTTTATTTCACCTCCAAAAGAATAATGCATGTTCTCACCTCCATAAAAGTGATGATTGTTGCAGGCCTGGTCTTCAGTTGGGTGGCCAGCCTTTAGGGACTGTTGCAATACTGGGAAACTTTCAGATTCAACCCCCTGAGGAAAACAAGTGTTGTCACAGGTGTTTTTAACCAGGTATAATAGAAGTCACCACCAAAGTAGACACCAAAACCTACAGAAAGTCTGCTCTTCAAATTAACAATTAATTTCAAGTTGCCTAACAACTGTGCTACCACTAAACTTATTCTGTGGCTTACTTAGGACCCAATTTTTCCAGTAGGAAGTTATTCCGAAACACAGAACTGGATTTAATTTGCTTTGGAAATGTCTTCCCACATTTTTTTTTTCTGAAATCCAACAAAGCAGCAAAGGGACAGGAGCTTCTCTGGCTCTCAGATGCTCTTCTCCTAGGTGAAGCCCACAGGATCAGACGGTTCCTGTCCCCAGCATATGCAATCTCTGCAAGTGTGTCACTAGATACCAGTGCAGTGTTATCACTAGATACCAGAATATTTTGAAAGCAGCTGTGGTGGAAGCTGCCCAAATGCAACACTTAAAAGGTGAAAGGAAACTTACAATTACAGAAATATGTGGGTTGAGGTGTTTGAGTGCAGCAGCTGACCCTGCCAGCAAACCACAGTGGCCTCCTGCAGGGAAAATCACTGCGTCCAGCTTTGGCACCTGCTCGTACACCTCCAGCCCCACGGTTCCCAGGCCTGACAGGTACACAGCACTATCCTCCCTGTGGGAAGGAAGGCACAGATCAGCAGGGGTCACAGTTGTCAATGCAACCTACTACTCTCAAGACATCATTCAGCAGAAGAATACGTGAGAGTAAATCACCAGAACATGAGGGGAGAAGGGATACAACAGGACAGTGCCATCAGATGGACCATCACATGCTGTTACCTACTGAGAGAAAACTTGTGCTGTTGACAAGCCCCTCAAACTTTAGGCTGAGGAGCACTTAACTCCATTGTTACCAGCATCAGGTATTTACAGAGCTGGCAGGCACAAGTCATGTTTCCATTGCCATCACTTCCTTCAGCTTCACAAATTTTAAATGTTGCAGTCCAAACTAAAAGAAAAGTCTCAAAAGGAAATCTCCTTCTCTGTATTTATCAGTGCATTTAGTGTTTGTGATAAATGGAAATGTTCATGAAATTTAAGCACTGTGTTCAACCTCACAAATACCAGATTGATACAGAGTTGTCCTTCCACAGTCCAAGGCTAATATCTGATACTTTCACATTACTCTGAAGACTATGGAAGGGTAAGATAAGTATTTAGTCATGCCAAAATTCTCTCTAGTACAACACTATCAGACAAAGGCAATATACTACTATGTTACCTTTGCCCGATATTTTTTTACCAGTGAGTCTGGAAGGGACAAACAGAGTCAGAAGTTTGAAGAAAACTCCACTATACAGTCACATGACTGACTTGGATCTATTTCTAAAAGCTGTTTTGCATTTTATTTGTAAGTTAGCAATGATGTAAATGTAGAATATGAGATACATGAGAAAAAATATGAGCTCTCTGTACGTTCTGCTTTTTCAGGCATACAGATATGCAAACAGGATTATAGATCCAATTACTTCATTTGATTTATTTGACCCAAGGATGTTTGGGTACTAGGAAGCTGTGGTTTTATTACTGTTAGACATGCAGAGAGGCTCAGCTCAGGAGCACAGAATGCCTGCAAGGTGGAAACCAAGGCCCTTGGAAAGTTACCTCACAGATATATCAAAACAGAGAAAATTCCTCAAGGCAAGAGTCTATGTAACTACATAAGAAAGGATGAGAGCAATGAACTTCTGTAGTACAGGTAAAGACAAAGGCAGGAAATAATAGAGGGGTGGGTAACTGAACCCTTGAATTTCTTGTCTTTATGAACATACTGAAGGAGCTCTCTCCTCCTTCTTATATATGACAGAATATATTACTGGTCTTATGAACAGTTCTGGAGTCCTATTCCCAAATAAAATTCAGAACTGAGTTTGTGGAGCTACCCGTGCCATGGTTACACAGGAAGCCACGTGGACCTGCAAAAATGAATGTGGACATGGGATAGTCAATTTATGAGCAAAACTTCTTAACAACTGAAAACTGTCTGGAGGAGACTGCTCTGGGCATGCAGCACTATTAGCAGTTTGAACCCATGTTTCAGATAATCATGTTTTCCTTGCTAACATCCAGTTAAAACACCAGTTCACTCATCAGCCTTCAGCTTTTATAATAAAACACGCAATTTCCTTTGCATTGTGACTGATTATTTTTGTTTTGTGAAAGCAAACATATCTCTTTGAGTATATATGCCATTGAAGAAAAATTAAGGAAAAGGGCTCTTAAATCTAAAGCCTGTAAATTTAAACAAGCCTTTTTGAGCAGAGCTAGAAATTTGGGTATTTGTCTTCTGAACTGTGTGATACATCAGCAATCAAAAATGGGCTGTCAGGCTTCAGTTTCCCAATGAAATTTTGGTGTGGCAGCTAGAAGGCTCTATTTCCATCTGTTTCAAGTAAAAGGCTCAGAACTACCAGACAGAGTAACAGACTAACCAGATTACAAATAATCACGTCTGATCAGCATTTGAATAGGACTCTCAAAGAAGGAAGGTGTGTAATTCAGTCTGCAGCACTCTTACTCACAAAGGAATCTTTCTCACATCATCCCAGAGGTACAAAGTTACCTATTGGCAATAGTCACATTGCATTCATAATGAAGTCCTGAATCCCTATAGTTACTAACAATTTCATGCCACCTAGGCAGCAATTAGGCAGACTACATTATTGAATTCCAATTTGAAAAATCACATTTATTTTCTTGAATTTCCCAGGAAGTTGCAGGCGGACTAAAAGTGCCCTTCCCCTAACTGAACTCTTGCATGGTCATTTTCATAACACAGTGTTTTAATTGCACTCAAGAAATGGGAAGAACTGACAATGACACACCCAGCTCCAGGGCATTGCCCATGCAGATACAACCGAAGACAGTCACGTAATGCCTACTTCAGGATGGGAAGAAGGAATTATTGGGTGAGGAGATCCAGAGACCAAATTGCTAGGGATTTTATGCAAGCTATAATTAAACAAATAAAATGATATTTCAGAAGTTCCATTCTAAAGCATGGGAGATCAGCTGATGTTTTACAAACAGCTTTGGCAAGTGACAAAGGATGTGTGTCAGGCACACACTGAAGAAGACTGGCTACCCATATCAGCATACATTTCTCAGAGGAATCTCTCCCAGTCTACACCTAACAAAATATGTTTAAGACATCCCATTATGAAAGGGCTCACAATTGTGGTGGGGTTTTTTCCCCCCTTTTTTTTCTTTTTAATCCAAAGTGTGAAAAATTGCATCTGTGAGGTTCTAGTTAACATAGTAACAGATTGAATAACTCTGTTTCTTGTAATCTGAAACAAATTAGAATCTTTAACTATTATTACTGGTAGTATGTACATTTAGAGTTCCTCAGTGCTAGATGCTGAAGTCCTTCACATGTGTTGTCCCTGGAGCTTCAGGACCCTGAAGAGTATCGGCCTTACATAGCAAATAATTATTTCAGGAGGACGGGAAGATTAAACATCAAGTTACCCTAAGACAGTTTAGTTCATACGTGCAAACGTGATAGCAGATGCAAGCCAGCTGGGAGTTAACACATCAATTGAAAAATGCCTGACAGATATTTGGAATCCTGAAGTTATGGAAAGTTATGTGGTTTTCAAAGGCATCTAAGAGGGTTTAAAATGTGTTTGGATTTAGAGCACTTCATTCCTGGGTTTCTTTCCCAGTCTGGGACAAGGCTGTGCCCATGGTGACAGAAAAGGCACATGAACCAGCCCTGCGTGTCACTGGCTGCTAGCAGAGCTAACAGTACACTTTGAACAGCATGGCTGAACAGTATAGTTTTTAATAGAGCCTTCCCAATACACCAGGCTGGGAAAGAAGTGAGGACTTCCTTTGTTCTGCTCATTCTGGGATCCTCTTTCCAAGCAACATTACTCATTATTACTATGTTTAAGACAGCAGAGCTGAAGGGGAATGGGCACTCACTGCAGAAAATGCTGTACAAACACAAAGTGGTGGATGAAGCCTGCACAGAGGTGGTGATGGTGGGGGTAGAACAACATTCCAGCTCAGTGCATCAGAGGGACTGCTGGCTATCTCATAGTAATGGTTCACTTCTCTATGCTTTTGGAAATCTTATTTGAAGAATGGTAAAAAAAAAAAAAGGAAAAAAACAAGAAGAACAGAAAAAGGTAAGGGAATGGTAGAAGAGACTTTGGAGAGAAAAGGGAAAATGTATCAGTTCTAAATATTTTTGCTTGTCTTATCTCATCCCAATCGTGCTTTTAATAGATCTGGCTTGTGAAATGGCCTCAAATAGTTGAAACTTACACTCATGCTCATCCTTAGCTACTTTAAATATACATGTGAAGTTGCCTCAATCATCTTTTCTTCAAGAGAGTATCACAGTTTTTTTTACACCAGATATGTGAAAATTTTACAGTATTAAGCTTTTCTTGCTCTACATTATGTCACTGAATTCTTTGAATTAAAGATTAACTTTTACCCACCTAACTCCAGAGAGTTCAAGAATGAACACTAGCTGAAATGCTGACAGGCTTCCTAAAGAATTAACATATACCTATTATCATACTAGCCCATAGAAATTCGTAATTAGGAAGCTTGCCTAATCTGGGGGAAGAGAACAGTGTTTCATTTTGGTTCCTATTCCCAGCTGTTAGAGAAAGACACAGGATTTGTGCCTGGGAACAGGTAACGGCCCTTATTCCAGGAACAAGAACATTTTGATGACCTGTGATCACATTTTAATGAAACTAATTGCTTTTGCAGAGTTGTGCAAGCATCTAATCCGATCCTTCTAATCAGTCTGACTTTCCACTTACTCTTCAAGGTAGAGGTAACCATTCTCCTGGGACAACCTTCTTGCGTGCATCTGGGAATCCTTAGCTGCGGTGCCATAGGATATAACCATGGCACCGTACTCACGGCACATTTTCACTCTGGCTGGAGATGTGCTGGTTGACATGATGACAAACACTGGAATATGGAGCTCTGAGGCATGGTAAGCAACAGCCATGGAAAAGTTACTGTCCGAAGCCACGATCACCCCTTTTCTTTGCTGATCCTAAAAAACAAGGTTGCTTATTGCACATTATATAGTGTCACATAGTTGTCCCATATGATCCTGGATAATGCTAATAATTTTACTTCCTTTTTCCCCTCTACTACCTGATGAAATCATGATATTATGGTACAGTATGTGTATGTCTGATGTGGTCTCAGGATTTACACACAAAGCTAAACAGCACAAGATCAATCCCTGTTCCTGCACTCCTTTGGGTTCAATTCTCGTTCCATTGGAAAGAGCTGCAAAACTCCAGCTGATCACAGAACAGCTGATATCTGGTCCTTTTTGAACTGATATCTCTTCCCTGCCTGTATGAAATTAGTTCATTTCAGGTTTCCTTTTAATAGAAGATTTAATTTATATTATTACAAAACTGCAGGAATAACCACTGATTCAGGGCTGCTGTATCTTGCCAATTATGACTAATATCGCTGCTGAGACTCAATAACCTCCTATGACAAATGATAAACTATTCCTGTAATGATGCTGAAATTCATTACAAAATTAATTCATGATCTAGATCCTTCACATCACTCATTGTAACTCAGTTTCATCATCAGTGATGAGTTTGGTGGTTTCAACATGTCAGAACCACAATATGCATAAAAAAGCTTGCTTCTAAATGCCAATGAAAATGCTGGTGTTTGCTGTTTTCAAGTTTTCATTTTTTAAGCATTTCAACAGCAGATCAGCAAATCATAAATAAAGTAGTATTTTACATTCAGGTACTTGCAGACCTATCTATGTTCACATGTTATGTTCAGTATCATGGTTTCTGGCAAGAAACACTGCGATTCCATGGAGGTTACAGGTAAATTTATTTTGAACCCTGCTCCATTTTTGTGAAGCAGAACTAATCTATTTCTTTTAGAATACTGACATTTTTTTATACCTGAGGCAATGATGTCAGAAGGTGAAGTACACCTCGTTCCTTCACAGATCCTGTATATTGGAGGAACTCCTTCTTCAGGTAGATGTCCATTCCATACTGCTTGGATAGCCTAGAATACTGGAGAATATAAACTGTATTATGGGGATGTATCTAAAATGAAGAAAAATATTTCATGTCATGCATTTCACTCCTATGTATGAGCTCTACCAAGTAAAATTTGTTACCTGTTTCTTTAGAAATATATGATAGTGTGTTATCTACCAGGTTCTTCTGGTTTATGGAAGTAATTTTCAAACTCACAGCAGTAAAATATGGACCACATGCCATTATGAATTCTGAAAAGAGCGCTTGTTTTGGTCTTAGTGTTCAAATACAGATATTAAAATAAGTATTTTCAATGATTTCAAAATCCATGCTTCCAGCACTTGCCAGAACTGGATATTGAATATCTAAAAAATTAGGTCATCATCTAATAGTTACAAAAGCCATCAGAAAATTCCTCCTTGAGCCCCTTTATGGCTCTGCTATGTTTTCTGCCACTGATTCACTACTGAGTGTTGTCTATTTTGTACCTTAAGGCCAGTACAACACTAGTAAAGACATTTCTTACTCAAAGAATGATGGAAATAATAAAAAAAAAAATCTATTTTCCAGGATTGCAAGTGTAAGCAGCAGCTGTTTGAAAAAGCTTAGTGTTTGGAGCAGAAAGGATCCCTTAGCTGAGAGCAATTAGCAAGCACGTTACATGTGATACAGCGCCCAAGTGTCTGATTTTTTAAAAAATTTTTTGACGGCAAATATTTTTAAGTTTTATAACAAGACACAGAATGCATCAGCATATTAATTTCCTATGACCATATTCACTAAATCAAGAGTTTTAAACAAGATAACTTAGGAAATAGAGCTGCAGTAAGCCTGTGGGTTCCAGCTCCCTAGACTTACTGCAGTTCTATTTCATAATTGGCTCCATTTCTCCTGTTGGCTGTCAAGCAAATGAAGACCTGGGGATTTAGGGGATCAAGTCCTCCTTTATGATAAGTCACAAAGGGAAAGAGATTAAAAGACAGCATGACAAAATATTTATCTCAAACATTATCTGGCAGTGTGACACATACTGTGTAATATGCACCAATATATTTTCAGACTGTGGGACTTTCAAAGTAAATTTATATAAACTAAATATACCTGAAACAGATATTTGCTTTAAAGTATACAGTTAAACTAAATATTTCAGGTGAACGTTTCAGGGCTTTTTAGTGGACTTTGGCGTATATGTTAAATTCCTCACCCATAGGTGGGGCCAGATTCTCTATTTTGCTTCTGAAAATCCTGACATAGAAGCTACCACTTGCTGCTCCTTTGCAAACCTAGCTGCAAAACTGAAACAATGGAAAGTGCTTAGTATACTAATAGGATAATAGTTTATATCCTAAACAGCCTAATCTATGGAGAATGCTTATGCAAAATAGAACAAGAACACTATACAAGAAACACTACTAGCTCTTCACATACCAAACATGTTTTTGTAGAGAATCTCGGATTCTAGAATGAACTATGAGAAAAAGAATTGAAGGAGATGAATCCTGTGAATGTATAAAGTTGCTAAGTCTCCTACAATCAAAAATGCATCAAGTCACTGTGTACCACAGAAGTGGTATACTTCAGACTGTTATTTTTCTTTAATTTTGATACTCAGTATTTTAACTCTTTGCTTATCCTTTTCTGCTGCCTTTAACTGAGGGGTTTTTTTCATACAGCCTAAATATAGCAATTACTTCTAACAAAGCAGGTGTCAGTGCTAGTTTCAGCTGAACTGACCTGATGTGTGACCTGGTAAGAATCATTGAACCAGCCTGTAAGTTTTCCCTTTTGTCACCATGATCTAATCGAAAGACTACAGATACTGTGTCTAAGGTACAACACACAGCACAGCCTCCATTTGGTGTCCACAAAGCTAACACAAGACAACCCCTGAAGCTCCTCCATCAGTAACCACAGCTGGTGTCCAATTTATGTTAATTCCTGGTTTTCGTATACTCACTACCTCTTTGATATGTTACAATTCACTCATCATGCCATATTTCAGCTCCACGCACGCTCCTGTGTAAGGAACCAAGATGCTGCATCCATGGTCTTTACCTGCAGATTAGGAATCACCCTGCAGAGTGTTTCCTCCATTCATGAATGGTGAAGCTGAATGGGTTATAGTCATGCTCACTTTTTTAAGCTAAACAAATGTCCCTGAAAGGGGCTCTTACCTTTCAATGATAAGCTAAAATAAAGGCTATCTGTGTTTTTTTGACACCACTGTGCTTTTGAATCAATGCATGAAATACATTAATGACTTCTGTAGGAACATTACTTTGAATAACAACAGTCACAGCCTACTTTCACAATTAAACAAGTAGGGCAAAATGTTTCCACTATTCTGATCATTTCAAAAGAATAGTTCATAAAAAGAACTACTTCATAAAAGACGCAAGTGAGCCTGTTTAGCTTGACACAGTAAATGCAGAAAGGGGATACAACTGGATTGCATAAATTTGCCAGGGACACCCAAGAGAAAAGAACTATTTAAGCTGAGGGACATCAGCTTAAACTCAGCCTAAAACTAAACACCAACCAGCTGCTTGCTCATTTCCTTCCCTCTACTCTGCTGAGAGATGGCAATTGAAAGGGTTAAAGTGAGAAATAAAGTGAGATAAAACCAGCAATACTAATATTAATACCACTAATAATAATAACAATAATAACAACCACCAATAATAATGATAATAACAACAGCAATAAAAATGTCATTAAAAGGAATAACAAAAAGAAGCAAATAAGACCCAAGAAAGACAGTTTATGCAATTGACAACAATTGCTCCCCACCAACCAACCAATGACCAGCCAGGGCCTGAGCAGTGGGTCCCCCAGCCAACTTTCCCCCTAATTTTGTTGCTGAGCACAATGTCATATAGGATGGGATGTTCCTTGGGTCAGTTGGAATCAGCTGTTCCAGCTGTGTCCCCTCCAACTCCTTATGCATCCCCAGCCTTCTCACTTGTGGAGTGGGGCGAGAAGCAAAAAAGGCCTTGACTCTGTTTAAGAGCTTCTCAGCAGTAACAAAAACATCCCTGTATTATCAACAATGTTTTCATCGAAAATCCAAAGCACAACCCCATTCCAGCTAGCGTGAACTCTACCCTATCCAAAAACCAGCACAAGAGACAAAGCTGTCTGAGAACAAATGGCATGGAATGGCCAAAGAGAGCTTAACTACTTGTGAGCAGCAGCACCATCGGTTTATGAAAAGTTTTGTGTTACAGATACCTGAGGGGCTGAATTTTGTGGTGCAGCCTTGCCTGCACTGGGATGTGTTGGCTGGTTAATTTTCAGAGGTGGAGCCATACCTAGTGAGCAAGTAGATGGCTCAGAGGTGGGGCCAAGATAAACTTTACTAGTTTTGAGCTATTGATCTGATCCATCTGAGCTGAAGGTATGAATGAGGTCCTTCAGCAACTCACATGGCCAAGGCTGCTGCAGTCTCCCAAAGGCAGATGTACAGAGGCATCCTGTACCTGCCTGGCAGAAGTGCACAACGCCATGAGGTGCAGGGAATCCAGGCTATCAAAGGGCAAAGTGTTAGCTCGTTCTGATTTCCAAATTAAGCCATGACAGTCTCCCTGTCCCTGCCCATAGACCTACTTCTGTACAGCATGATTAAACGCATCTGAAAAATATGACCAGAGCTGTCAAATACAGAGAAGGGTAGTGCAACATAAACACAAATCTTCTCTTCCTGACACAGTCTCTTCACAAAAACAGAAGACTGACACTTCTGTCTGTGCTCTCAAGCATGACAGAGAGTTTTAGTGACAAACAATACAACGTGCAGAATTTTGTACACTCCCTCTCTTCACCCAGGCACTGGCACACAAAACACCTCTGCTGCATGTATTTGCTTGCTTGCCTTGCTGCCTTTCTAAGCAAGCCAACTTTCCCACTCTTAAAGGAAACACAGGTACAGCTGGCAGAACTGTTTGTTCTCATGTCACTCTAAACAGGCATCCACTTCAACTCCCTGCATTCCAGCCAAACCTTTTGTGCCACCTTACAGCCTCACACAGTCTTGTACCATGTCCTTTGCCACAAGACACATTTCTTCAGTAGTATGCTACAAACAGCAGTTATCCTTTTTTGGGGAACTCTAGGCTTAAAAAACACACTGAAAGCAGTTATGATGTCTCCGGATCAGCAGGCACGATCTGGCAACCAGGACAACTGCTGCAGTTTGAGGACCAAATTACTTCACTCCAGGGACAGCTAAACCCCAAGCAGGGACTGAAATTGCAAGGTCCTTTCCCTGTGCGTGCCAGAAAAACAATTCACAGCTGGTGAGGCTGGCAGGGTGTCCTGGTCAGCAACAGAGAGACCGGGAGAGAGCAATTAGGGGCTGATGCTAGGAATTCCCCTTTGGTAAAGACATTCTTTTCACCTGCCAAAGGGAAAAGAGATTAGATACAGAGTGCCTAGAGCAGACTTTCTGAAGAGCTCCCAACAGTAGAAATACACTATGAATTAAGTAGCTTGCCACTGTATGTCTCTTATGCTTTAGCAAATGCTTGTATATTGATGGGAGTGCCTCATTTTCATTCCTAGACTGATCAACAAGTGCACACATTTGTGTGTGTCCATCCTAATGTCCTTATTTTGTTGAAGACACATGTGGCAGAATCACCTGGTTACAGAACATATCCAGGCTTGCCAGGTTGGCCAGGCTGAGAAAGCAAATCTGTACCTTTGAACTTCAAATATGAGGGCTGGTTCCAAACCAGACCCTCCCACAAGACTGCTTACCCAAACACCAGTAGTCCACCGGCTCCAACTCAGGTTCCTTGTAGCAAGAGTTTTTCACTGGGAGCATAATACCACAGTGCATCAAGTCTATGCCTAATGTGGTTTATCCTTTGTTTACAGGTTACTGCAATCTTTGAGGATTTAGGTTAGTGTAAACAGGTAAGAAGAAAATTATTATTGACAGTTAAATACAACTAATATGAGCATGAGTCTTCTTATACAGATCTATGTGCTGCAACTCACATATATTCTTCCTTCATTTCTGATCAACTTTCATAAGGAACAAGAAAAGAAACATTGAGAGAATGCAAAGCCACAAAGACTCCCTACCATGCAGGGGGTTTTCTGAACACCGCACTGGATTTTAAAGGCTGCTGCACTGATATCTTCAAATCGAATCAGCTTGTTACAGCTCGCCAGGCTGGTCCTACTGCTTGACTGAGGGATGCTGGAAAGGGCATCCCTAAGTAACTCCTCATTTCGGCTCACTATCTTCATTTCCCAGGTCTTCACATCCCCATTCAGGTAATCCTCCTCACCAAAATCCTTCAGTCTCTCAGGGTTGATAGAGGGTGGTTTCTGCACAATAAGGCCATTTCTTATCAGCCCATCCTTACAGCAGTGAAGATCACAAAGTGCTGGGATATCTGGTTTCTTTATTTTATTGTCATCCCTAAAAACAAATAAAAGAAACTTGTTAGGACAGCCAGGTTGATTAAAGGCTTGACAATTTAGCATTTAGAAAGGATGCATTTCTCAGCAGCTCTTTGCAAACCTCAGACTGAATTGTTACAGTCATATTATCTATTTTGTAGGTGCACTGAAAGCTCCTGTAACCTTCCAGATATTAGAAAAGCCACAGATAATCTGACATGCGGACAAACTGGGAAACTGTCATACCCAAGAAAATAAGAAATATATACTCTATGTTGTCTGGGAAGCCAGACCTTCCTTTGTACTCAGGACTAAAGTGGCAATGATCCTAGGTCAGGGCTTCCAGAAATTTTGGAATCACTGAAATTGTATTTTCTGTATGCAGCTCTATCTTTTTCAAAAAAGGCAAATAGCTGCTGTAGACCATTCCCATAAACTATTAACAGCAGTAACAAATGTCACTACGTTGTACAAAAGAGGTCTGCTGTTCTGCCCTTGCATACTTGCAGAGCATACTCTTGACAGCTGTCAGCTGCCTCATTACAGGAAGGAAATGATTTTGATAAGGGATAATATTTATATCCCACTGCAGAGCTAAAGAATGAGTTCTCCTGATCTTTGAGTTAACACTTCATAGATAAAAACATGTAGATAAGACAGCACTGTGATGCCACAGAAACCTCCTTCCACAAGGCACTTAGGAGAGACAACACTGCTAAAAAAATTGCCAGTTTTCCTACCTTCAACTGCCTGTGGTCCACAGTGTTCAGTTCACAAGGAACAACACACTGTACTGCAGGATTTTGCAGCCCTATTAATAAATAAATGCAAAACTTCCAGGAATTCTTGTAATTTGGAGAAAAAGGAGCATTAAGCAGAAGACCAGTGATTTGGAGAGCTGATACCACTCCTGGCCTGTGGCTATGATCACATAGATGGTACAAGCCCCTCTATATGATTCAATATTAATATTTTTGGTAGAGTTTTCTGAAAAACAAACAAGCTGAAATACGTCAGAGATTTCAGCATTATCTCCAACAAAAACATTTACCTTTTTCATAAAATAATTTATGTTTAAGTTATGCAGTTATTCATCAGCAGGGCTGGCTAAAGCAAATAGTTTTACAGCAGGGATCAGCACTGTCATAAGCTTTGTAATAATTTCCAAGAAGAATTTTAAAATATTTAGAAACAGCTGTGTTTTGAGCAATTGCCCCACTTTGGGCAGTATCATCCATTTTCTTAATGGTCTCAATAATCTGTGCCAATAGCTCTGCTTCCTATTACCCTTCCAATTGTTCAACAGAGGAATTCACATAACATGGGCAGCATAAAATGTTTCCTTATTTGAATCAAGTAATATACCAACTAGCACCAATCATTATGTATATCCTTACAGGAGACAATTTTAGTAGCAAGGTCTTCTCTCTCCAGCATTAATGAGAACACTAATTTCCTTAGATACATAAAGTATATACACATTTGTAACTTGTTTATGTTGAAACTTGTGATTTAAAATATTTTCCCAATACTGTATCTTAAAGTTGATGCACCCAAACAGCAGGCACTCCATCTTCAAATCAAATAACTTATCAAGTAGCTCTATTCTATACTTTACTGCATTTCTCCTCCATTGGGGTTAGATGGAACACTTCATAAAGACGTTAAGCTTCCAGTGTTAGTTCTGATGTATATTAGTCAGCTTAATGCAAAGCTGAGAATCAGATCAGACTGCCTCCCTGTGAACTTGTTACAGCACAGCCCCTGGCATAAACAACAGCATCATCACCTGAGAGGCCACAGCACTGTTAGAGATCATTCCCTACCTCTCCCTCCAAAAGAATCATTTTCCATATCACAGTAGCCCATTACCACTCCAAAAAGAGAATATATATCTGTTATTTCTGAACATATCTAAAATGCTTACCAAGCATTAGCAATGAATTATATTTCACTGGAAATGGGTTAAAAGGGTATATGCAGGTTAAAAAAAAAAAAAAGCAGATTAAAAATTTGTGATTTTTCTGGGTCGGTTTTTTTTACTGACTGGCTTTGAGATGGAAGAAAAATCCTCACTTTTTCATTGCATCTCTTGCAATCAACTACAAAAAATAATAAAAAAAACAGTCAAAGATAACCACAATAAGTCTATTGATGAGCAGGATTCTGTGAGAAAGTACAAGTGATGGGGTAATATCTCACCACACTAGTGCCATCAAATATTTTTATCTGCAGATAGAAAGACCAAACTAGGATATTGATTTTTTGCCCTAGTCTTGGATTTCCTTTCTTAATTTTTTTCTTTTTTTTTTCAGAAAAAAAGGAAGGAACTAAATCAGATTCTTGGTCCTTGACCTGCAGCACTGCTCTCATGAGCAGTGAATATCTGCTCAGGACCCTGATGGGGACAACACCTTGTGAGCATTGGAAAAGAAGAGCAAAAGGCAAACAGCTTTTCAAGCCTGAGCTAGGTTTAAAGCACATCTGTAATATTACCATCTCAATATTTAATATGGAAACTATCATCCATTTGCATCTGAAAGATCAGCAGTCCCTTTATGAAGAGAATATCATCCTGGTATTGTATATGTATGTATCTATTCCAGGATAATTTTGATTCTCCCTCTATACCCTCATCTTTCATCTCCACCAGTAAATTATGTTTTTCCATATTGAGTTCACCTGGCTGTGCCACAGACCCTCCTAGAGCTCTCAAACTCCCAAGGTAACAGTGAGCTAAGGTTGGATAACACATCACAAATGGGCAATTAATGACCTTCTTGGGTCAAAGGAATTCCTTGCCTCAAAAACAGTTCATACACTTGGCACAGATCACCTCTGTATCAAATTTTTTTGCAGGAACAGCCAAAGCAGGCAGCAAACCATGCAAGCACTCACAAAAAGACAGCATGTGACTTCTCAAGCACAGTAACAAAATATAGCCCCTATTCCAGCAATCATGCCCACCAGATGAAGATCTGAGCCAATATAAATACAAACCCCAGCATTATAAAACATTGCTCCTTTCAAATGGAGCTTTTCCTTTTTTGGAGTTTGCCTAGGAAAGTTTTCATTAAAAAGTCTGTTTATTTCCAGCCATAAGACAAATACCCAGCTGGCAAGCTTTGTTACATGGTTACAAATTACAACATTTTACCTTTAAAGTGATTAGTAAAAGCAAACATGAAAATACAGTTTATAAACCTACTTTTTAAAGAACAGCTGCTCAGCATAACTGGGGGAAAAAAAAGAAAGAGTAGATCCAAATGCAGACATTCCATAAATAATTAAGGCACAGGAAAAAATATCATTTATTTAAGCAGATAGCTTTACATATTTTAAAGTCTCAAAGTCAACGCAATGACAGCATGTACTGAAATGTGCTCTTAGAATGATAAAAAGCAGTAACTCAGAATGCATAATTTTTCTACTTCCAATTTGGTTTTTTGAACATACTGATAATTTTCGCCAAGTTAAACAGCACTAGGGAAAACAAATTTTGAAAAACAGTAATATCAATAAGCAAAGAAAATAATGAAACTAGCAAAAATAATTTAGGGAAGATAAAAAGTAGTGCATGCTATACCTAAAGACCACAGTGGTTGCCTTTGTTACACAGAGAAAAGGTGTCCAAGCAGTTCTGCAAAGATGGGACAGTTACATGTCCCCATCTGGTGAAGCACATGCAGATTTCCTCCCTCAGGACCCATGAAAGAGACTAAACAGATTAAACTGATGTACCCGATGTCTTCAGCTTCTAAAACTGAAGGAGCAAAAAATCGGCAAAGTCCCAGACATCCAGGGAATAGCAAATTGTGAAGGATTAGTCACTGTTTCTCCCAGTCTAAATGTTAGGGGGAGAGCATATGAAATAACAGGCAGAAAACTTAAAAGTTACCTTCTTCGGGAAAATAATTAGCTTGCAACATTCATTGCCAGAGGACTTGATGAAGGGCAATATAAAGGGTCTCCTAAAGAGCTGTGCAACTAAATGGAAGCAGTGACTAATAAACACCTCATTCAAGAATCAATCTGAGATTCCGGAAGCCGCTAAGCACTCACTTGGCAGAATACATCAAAGTATATGAGAGAAAGCATCTTAGGTGGCTTTGATTTTTCTCCCAGCTTTTGTTGCTGGTCACCACTAGAGAAGACCCAAAGGTAGACCGCTCTTTGGCCTGATCAGTGTTGCCATTTTGACTTCAGACATGTCCAACATCTGCATTGGTCCCATTTGGCAGCTTTTAGAGCTCTTTCAAAATGAGTCCAAACAACACGTTTTGAGGAAGACATGAAGTTGGAATTATGGACGTACATTCCCATGTTACTGTACTGCTTCACAGATGGAAATTCAATTGTCACAAAAGGAAACAAATTTTAGTATAAGACTGAAAATTTGGCATTTGTCGTTTCTCCAGCGGATTTTATCATCTACATTCACACTGATATACACCATTAAGAAGGACTGATAGTATGGTACAGGTTCTGTAGAATATTTTAGCATTTTTATAGGCCTATGCCATGACAAGAATTTCTAACTCAAAGACCCAGCTCGGGCTGATCGGTGGCAAAATGTTAAGCTGGAATACCATTTCAAACCATCTCAATGAACAGGGGCTAGCCTGTAATTTTTTATTTCCTTCTTTTTTAATGCCTTGGGTGCCATGTTGCCATCATCTTCAGGCTCCCTGAACACCTTCCTGAAGCACACTGACCAACAGGCATTGGTAAGATACAGTTTTAGAGATACCTGTCATCTGTTTTCTGGATAAATGGGCTCAGATCTCATGCCTGCAAGTTCAGAGTACTTACTACGATAAAAGGTGACCTCTTTAAAGTCACTTCTGCCTCTTTTCTTAAAGTGTTGAGCAGAGATATGTCATATACTGGGGGTGAAGTAGGGGGAGCAGCCTGCTGTGGGGAGCAGTCTGCTCAGCTTACGACTGCAATGTGACTGGGCTGGAATCTTTCAACAGAGTGAGAAAGGTAATCCTAGGATATGACAGAGAGGGTCCTTTCCCTCATCTAAATCCCTTTTACCCAGAACTTCCCCAGCTTCATTAATCCTTATAATTCCATGTCCCAGCCCTGTCTCCTCTGACCCTTCTGGATGCCTGAGCCTTCCACACCCCTCCAATACCTTCCTTGTTTGTTGCAATCTCCTTTCGCAATAGCTTCTAAATTTTCCTGTTCCATCCTAACTCCTTTTCTATCTTCTTTCCGTGTCCCCAAGCACATTCAAATGCTGCAATACCAGCAATTCTTAAAAGGATCTCAGCAACTTGTAGAAGCAGGACTTTATGAAAGACAAATGGTAGAAAAATTGAGGCTTGCTGAGATAAAAATGGCAAGGAGCATCATAACAGATACCTTCTTCACTGCCAGGACACTGTAGAGTGTCTGAGTGCCCTGCACAGCACTATAGTTTACTGACAAGTAAACTTCCGCAGGCACAGGGAAAAAACATGCTAGATCTCTCTTTCATATTACAGTTAAAACAGATCAAAGACAATACTGCACTCAAACACTACTTTCTTGAATTATCAGTATTTTGTGTAACACTAGTACTTAGAAACACCCACACAAGACTGTATCACTCCAACCACTGGCACACAGAGGATGGAAATTTAAAATGCATGTGTGACATCTGCCCAAACCCTATGCAAAGTGATTGTTCCTATATCACGTAGGACTCACCAACATATTCCTCTAAACAGGAAGGTAAATCCAGCAAATATTAGCTCAACTTTATTGATAGAAACTGGGGCACAGACAGATCGAGTGACTCGCCTAAGACTTCCGCAGAGTGACTTATCAGAGTGTCTTAAAGACAAACAGATCAGGGCTTATGAACTAGTCTGTATGACAAAAGTGTATGCACTGGGACCATCCAGCAGACAGGTGCATAATGACCAAGTCTTAAGATGGAGCAGACCCTCATAACTCTACTCACCATAGACGAGGCTGACAAAACCATGTGATGCTACACCAGTAACAAATACAAAGAAAGCTCAGGCTCAAGCAAGGAATAACCAAGCTACATTATCACCTCTGATAAAATCTCTCCTTACTTTTAGTAAGTCAGATCTACCAGAGCCTGAGTCTGAGCCTAGCACTTCATCTACCTTCATTTGTGGTCATAGTTCATTGCCAGTCTTCTGTACATGCTACATAAATGTCATTGCTTATTGCTGGCAATGGCAAGCTGCTAAATACATAACATTAGAAAAAGTAGTCTGAAAGCAAGAACAACTCAGAAGGCCACCCCTCGTGGAAGGTGTTGAAGCAGAGGTAATCAACTGACCCTCACACAGACATGCCTCTCAGAAGTTCTTATAGAACATTCACAGCTGTGAATATCTAATGATCACTATCAAACACTGTACACAGATTGGCAGCCAAAACTCTTCAAGTAATCCAATTTTTTTCCTAAGTTGAATATGTTCTGAGTTTAGAGGTTTTTCTGGTGACTAACACATCTCCATGATTCAGTTGTAATAAAGAACAAATTGCATAAACCAAACTAGAGGAAAGAGTGGTCCTGTGCTGAAGGGACTGGTTTAAGATTCCCAGTTCACTGCAGAACAGGTCATATCATGTGTGACATTGGGCAAGCCATTTTTGCAGTGCAGAACTGGGATCTTGTCTTCGTCTTTGGTGTTCCATGAGGGTTTATTAACAGCACTTAACCCACTGAAACAATTTGTGTTTTAAATATTAGCAACATCTGTGACTATTGGGGGATGCAGAAAAAGAGAATTGTCCCTTGTTTGTACTACATCTGGCAAAACCAGGTTGATTTCTCGCTAGTGGTGTCCAGAAAATAAAACTGGGGGAGAAAACAACTGTGCAAAAGGTTAAGAATGAGGTTGCACAACAGAACCATGCCTTGTGCGTGCACACTCTCAGCTCATGCTACACAAGGGCACTAAAGGACTCCTGAATTCCATCTGCACAATCCAAGCCTGAAAACAGGAATTCAAGATGACCATAAGCACCATAACAAAGACAACCACAGAACACCTGTAATAACAGGATCTGACACAGGCTATCCCAAGTTAAATCATCAGGAGTCCATTGGCCTGTCTAGCCTTATTTCTGATACCATACTCATGAAGGAATAAAAAAAGCTGAACTCCACAGGCTGAAAGTGTTCAAATCTCCACTTCTAGTGGATGACTCCAAGAGCAACTCACACCCACAGAACCCTAGGAAATACTGAAAAATTACAAACAATTTCCTGTTTATTTTTTAACTTTTTTTCCAGAAAGTAAGGAAAGGAAAAAGAAAGCATTACCTATATAGCATAGCGACTAAATAAACCACGAGGTGAAGCAGAACTCCAACTACGACACCATAAGGAGGCAAGAGGGGTCCAGGGGTTGTCATGTCCATGGGCCTGGCCCTGGGTGCACCCCGAGGGCTGACCATGACCCCTGAGGGAGATAAAGGAGCACTCTAGCTCTAAGTCAGACAGCAATATTCTCCAACCTTTGCCAGAAAGGGTCGTAGTCTTCATCTTCCCTGGAGCGGTCCCTGGGACTTCTGGTTTTTAACACTCTGAAGTAGAGAAACTGTGCTGCAAAATTCATTGTAATTCCTGGTGCAAAGCAAAGCTGGGAGACTGCTGGCAGGGGACACACTTGCCTGTGAGAAATGTCAGCCCAGCACTGCCTGGGTGGGAAATAACTGGTAACGTGCTGTAAGCAGCTCTCAGCACTGGCTGGGGGGGGAAGTGCCTTTGAAAGAGATGGCTGCTGCTATTTAAAGAGATTATTTCAGAGTCCAACCTGTCCTTGCCAATTTGAGTCAGGGCCTGGATTATGCTTGGGTGACACTCTGTTAGCAGGACACTTGAAGCTTTAGTTACTTACAGCTTAGCTGTGGACCATGATCCTGACCTGCTGCAGGGCCTGCAAAGGAGCGTCAGGCAGCATCAGGGATGGGCAGAGCGGCGAGAAAGGGATGCCAGGTTTGTGGTGGTTGGGTCTCTGCAGGGATCCTTTAAGGCAGCACCGAGGGACAGGGATCTTCATGACTGAGGCACAGCAGAAACTGATTAAAACGTTTGGGACTTCTCTTGGCACAAGTCCTTGTAGCAGAAAAACATAGATATCTAGATCATACAGATAGAAAAGACAATCTAGGGAAAACACTAGCAACATATGTGTGTATATGTATATATGCATATATAAAACCCCATCTAAATCTCTTTTTCATTACCCTGAGAGAGTGCTAGCAAAGGCAGAGCCACAATTCCAGATGCAGTATGGCTGGGCAGGAGGGATGGGGCAGGGCATCCTTTTGTGTTAACTCACATTGAGAATACAGTCCTGATGGAACACAGGCTCCAGGCTGCTAGGAGATGGATCAGGTGACACCTTGCAGGATGAGTGGTCTCTCACTACCCTCTGCTTTCTGCTGATAGCATACAAAATCTTAATCTTCAAAACAGAGAGCAGACACATCATAAAATCTAACTCCAGCTGTGATCCAATCCTCCCCACAGGGTGTCATGAGAAATACTATATTCTGACTTATATGTGAGAGTCAGAATAAATGATCAAATAGTCTTTTTGGATGTCTAGAAAAGTCTGAGCTGGTCTTCCCTACACTGGCATGGCAGGTAGGCCCACGTTCCCCTGACTTCATCAGTACTGATGAAACCCCAGATTCACAATTTTTTCCACTTTCTCCCACCCAAAACCCTTTTATTCTTCTCTTTCCAGGTGGTGGATGTGCAGGTTGTGGTCATGCCATGTGCTACAAACGTCCACAAGCCAGCAGCATGTTGCTGCCAGAAGCGACAAGACAAAATGCAGTTGGCTGCTGCCAGCGCCTGCAGCCCTGCACCGGAGTTGAATCCAGGCCAAATTCACTGCTGCCTTGAAGCACAGAGAGAAGGCAAATGGAGTTACCACCTTGTTCATAACATATCTGAACTGCAATGCTGGGCAAGAAATGGAATTCAAAAGCAGTGAAAACAGCAAAGCCTAGCTTTTGGGTGTCTGGGAGTCCAGACTGATGTGCTCAAGTCTTGGCATGAACTCAGTTCCTCACAAATGATGTTCTGATTTGTGATTGACACTCACAGACTATGCAGAATGAGGAAAAGAACTTCTGGGACCATTTGATCAAGCAGTTGGAAAAAAATTCACCAAGCTGTTGCAGGACAGAAGTACATGAAGCACTGAATCGCTGTCCTTCTAAAATACTCCCAAATAAGCAGCCCACTAGGGAAAAAGGATATTTGGAAACTTCTGTGGTAGATTCAGGCCCATGTCAAACATTCATTCAAAGCCCTTACCACTTTCAGACCTGTTCACAGTGCTTTGAAAAACACCACAATTACTGCAGGAAGGAAAAATTACCTTTCAGCTTTGAGTTTTTCTTTTATATGGGGGGAAGGAGGACATAAGTAAGATATAATTGCATTGTGGTATGATCAAGTGATATCTAACTCAAATGCCATGAAACCATCAAGGACAACACTAAGTTACGNACTTTCAGACCTGTTCACAGTGCTTTGAAAAACACCACAATTACTGCAGGAAGGAAAAACTACCTTTCAGCTTTGACTTTTATATGGGGAGAAGGAGGAGACAAGTAAGATATAACTGCATTGCTGGTATGATCAAGTGATATCCAACACAAATGCCATGAAACCATCCAGGACAACACTAAGTTACAGGTTGCCCCAGAAGACATTTCTTTTTAAATCTAGAGTTTATTACTTCCTCCCAGATGCTCTTTGGTGGTCCTGAGGAAAGACAGCCAATGCCTCAGTGCTGTACAGCTTTCCAAAGGTTTCATTTACAACTTCCATACTGCCACCACTTGCACTTTGTGTGTTTGTTCAAGGAAATCAGTGTTCATATCTACACAGCTTTACACAAACCTAACTGAGACCTCAGTAAAACCACCTTGGTCAGGAGCACTGTATAGATCTGAAATGGCAGTTATTGAGAAGTGGTTTTAACCACTTCATCATGCAACATTATTTGAGTACAAAGAAAGAAATAAACCACACACTTTAATCAACGCAGAAAATTGAAATTTGGTGCTCATATGTTGGTGTGTAAGAACTAGCAATGATTAGGACTGGAAAGAAGGGAAAATCCAAGTTTCAAAACAACAGTTTTACACTCATCAGGCTGTATATGACTGCCTGCCTTCCCCTCCCTCAGTCCCTGGCACAAAAGCCATTAAACGATAGCGTAACGTGGAAAATAACAGCTGCTTCTTTTAGTAGGAAACCTTTTAAACAATGTTATGCTGCATTTTTCCCAAACTGAATAATAAAATGGGACCATTTTGCTGTGAAAATGGAAAACAATGCTTCGTTCTCTTGTAACATGAGAGAACTCAGTTTGGACAGCACTGGGAAAAACAGCTATTGCCATTGTAAATAAGGACTTTATTGAATTACGGGACTTGAAAGATTGTTTTGAAGGGTTAGCCAAGTTTTTCCCCACACTAAATTGAATTAATAACATTTCCAACCTCGGTGAGAACAGCATGGGTGGGAAGTGATAGTCTATCCAAAGCAGAGAATTCTGTACAGAATTTGTTCAGTTGCAGAAGGAAAGAGGGTGGAGGCAGTGTGCAGTTAAGCCAAGAAAAGCAATGAAAGTTTCTCAGAGAATAGCGACTCAGAAAACCAAAATGATAATTTAGGATTACGCAATGTATTGATGCAAATGCAGTGGTAAACCACTATGATAATCACTATGGACAAATACATACAGACAAATCATAAAGAATTGCCAATTAAAAAAAAAAGACACCAAAAAGCTTCACATTTCCTTCTAATTTAGGATACTGATTTAACTTCCATCTCAGATTCTTGATAAATCAGTATTCATAGAGCAGACCACAGTTTCAGCCCCCAGTGTTCGTATTTGTCAGATAGCAGCAGACTTACGGCAGTGAAATGTCACATTCCCATTTGTTATCTCTAGGGAGCTGAGAAAAGGCTGACAAGGTAGATTGAAATCAGTGGAAATGGATTTAGCTTCCTCAAGCTATATTTTGCAGTGGTTGAAAGAAAGGGCAGGCATCAATTCAGACAACATATTTGCTGGTGCAAGAGGGAAGTACAGGTATGCTTTGTCTAAAGTTACTATGTGGGACAGACCGTATCTGTTTATCAGGTAAAAATTTTGCAGAAAGGATGAGATATTTCTCAAGACGCAGAGCAAAAGTTTACATTAGAGGTCCAACAATTATCTCCTCCAAAAAGTATTTATATCCAAAAAAGGTTTAATTTGAAGACACTGAACCAATAGCATCAGATGGACAAAAACTAGGAACTCCAGCACAAAACTTATGCTTTCCTGTTACAAAAAAAAAAAGCACATTTTCTACTACTGAGACTAAACAACCGATAAGAACCAACAAAACATTTTCTGTTGCTATTTGGGGTATTTAGCTCTGGGATATCCTGCTTATCTCAGTTTCAATGGCAGGGTGACATTTTTAATACATGCAGAGGCAGTGGATTAGCATTGCAGATACATGAAAGTGACCAATAATCTATTCTAAGCCACCTCACAAAATTATATTAATGATCAAAGACTGTATCTGGATATCTTTGAATAACATGAGATACCCTATATTGTCACTGACACCAGGCTTTTTATCCATCTGGACATTAGGACATCACAGTGGCACTGTATCATTCCAAAGTATTACCGTAATTAAATTGATTTTCACTAACAGATTCTGATTTGCCACAGTTGGTAGGTAACTACTACATGATCCTTTCAGAGGCTTAAAAAGCCTTCAAAGGTGCCTGACATGTCACTGCTTAGATATCCTACAGCACTGAGGAACAGAGGATGGTTCCTGAACATTAATCCATGTTTTGCCGGGGTGCCACACACCAGCCCCTCTCAGCATCCGCACGGACTGAACTGCTCTGCTTCCTCCCAGACTGAGCACGCTCAAGGTCAAGTACAACGGGGTCTGATACTCTGTGCGAGACGCACCTTGACCTAAATCCCCTTCCCTCCCCTCCCGCTGGGGCTAATTAAAACACTGAACTCTCGGCTGCAGTTCACGCTGCGCCGCGGCCAGCTCACCTGGGCACACCCACAGCTTTGCCCAGCGCTATCGTGGGGAGAGGAAAACGAAGCCAAAGACGGGGCGGGGGACGGAGCGGCCCCCGGGGTAACCTGGTGGCCAGAAACAGATCGCCTCACTGGCCCCCTGGGAGGCAGCTCCCGGGGCACATTTACCTGTGCTCGCCAGCCCGCTCCCCGTGCCCCTTCCCCGCCCTTCTGCTGGGCTGCTCCCACCCCCTCGCCTCCCTCCGCCTGCTCCCACGTTCTCCTCCAGAGCTCCATCAGAGCTATGCAATCCAGTCCCTCCCAGCCAGTCATTTCCTGGACTTGGCGTCTAACACCAGCAGAACACTGTGCGCACGCTAGACTACTTTAATTTCTTCTAAATTCAAACCACAGGCTTTTGCTTTATCAGCTTCTCCGAGCTCACTTTCCTAGTGATAAGGGGAAGAGATTACTCTGGAGTTATTTATAGCATCCTGACGATTCAATTGGCTCCTCTCTCCTCACCTCTGATGCTTTGTACTCCTTGAACACATGCAATGAGCCCTCCAGTCCCCTTCCACGTTTTTTCACCACTGTGAAGCAAAAAATTATCACTTCGTTATTGTGTAAATGGCAAAAAATAGAAGGAAGAAACAGTATTTTCAGAAATAAAAACCACAAAATGACAGAGATTAGCATGTGCATTAAGACATAATATTTCTGTTATTACAATGAATTACAGTGGTGGATCTGAATTAAAGAACAGTTGGGACAGATAATCTAAAGCATTTTACTACATCTAGACAGAATATTGTAATAGATATTTTAACTTACTTAGAGCCAACTGGTCTCTTACAGAAAGGAAGGATGTCCTAAAAACTGATGTTTTAAAACAGCATCCATGCCATCCCAATTTCCTACAAGGATGCTGCTTCAAGTGCTAATTCTTGTTTCATCCTTAACACTAACTAAATCAGGCATGCAGATGCAGCAAATTAATAGCAGGTGTAACCACTATGAGCCTCCCCCCCCAACACACATAGAACCAGCTGCGCTCTAAGGATCTCATTAGAAAAGATTTAAAAATAAGAAGTGGAGGACAACAGTTGAGTTCACATCTGTTTTTTAACAATTGGAATTAATGCCCTGCCTCCAGAGTTTGTGAAGTGTGCTAATCTGTTTATTTGTTCATACTCTCACATGGTTTTTCATGCCTTGGATCAAGTTTTAATGTACATTTTTTCATGGGCACTTCTCTTCCTTCTTATGGTTACACAATTTCCCTACGGCAACTACCACAAACCCTCTTATTAAGCAGTGGCATTATGAAAGTATTTAAGTTGTCTTTTAATGCAGTTTTGCAGCTGGAATTAGAGAGGTGACAAGTCAGTACCATACAGTAATAACTAGCTGCACTGTTGGGGAATCCTGTTGGACAGGATCCATCATGTGATTAACTACACAAGCAGCAGGATGAAAAAATTCATACACATTCTTGCTCATTCTCTGCTTGGAAGCAGGTATCGGAAGCGTGCTTGAAGAAAAATTGCAGCTAAAGATGTGAGTGATCTGTAATAACAAAGGAACTACTACCATCCTGCTAGAGGGTTGTGTATTCTCTGATACATGTATTTTCAAAAGAGTCTTAACCAGGGATTTTTAGTGCATTGGCTGAAAAATTATACATGTGCTGTAAATTTTCAGAGGAATGGCAGTAGAGTCATTAGCTTGGCTTTTCTCTCTGGCAAGTCGTCCTTCCCTTTGCACCTTTCCTTGACTTTGTGGTAATTAAGAGAAAAGGAGAATAGCAATCAAAAATGGGATTTATTTCCAGCTGTTTCTCCGTTTTGTTACATATCTCCACTCATATGGCAAATATTACCCATATTCAAATGTTTGACATACGTGGCTGATGCATTCCCTAATGGAGAAAGGTACAGAGCTGTTAAGTAACAAACCTCTGTTATACTGCTGTTTGTCATGTCTCGTGTTCAGCAAGGTGCTATTCAACAGATGAATAGCTTCTCAGATATTAACTGCTCCTTCACAGAATGAAACTGTTGGTTCGGTTTCAAGTAATTATCTCATTTAATTGGTGTGGTTTGTAAAACTGATCTGTTAAAGACACTAGATGAGTAATTCTAATTTGGGAATAATCAAGTACTTCCCCCATGAGTATTATTTTCCTCGAATATTATCCGCCATGGACTCACAGATCTATTTCACATTTTTATGTGACTCAAATGGGTGGACGTAAAGTTGCAACAGCAAAGGGACACAGCCTTCTATAATAGAAAATATAGCACATATTATTGGATCACCATGTGTACAATACATGACTGGGAGTCAAGAGCCTATTCCTGAGTCACTAATTTAGCTGCGAGTATATTTAATCCAGATTTGCTAGGTCAAAGGTTTCATTTCTCTAAAATGGGTACGCACGCTACATACCGTATTTCATAGGGGGCTCCTGAAGCATGGCCAGCCTTCATAAAATGCCTGAAATCTGTCAAATGAAAGGACATAACTAGTTAAAAATACAAAACCACATAATTCACTAATATTCCATGTGACCCACCTTTCCCTTCAGCTTTCTGATTCAGTTTCCTTGCAGATGAGTGCTCAGGAAGCTGAAGCCACGGACTGAAAACAGCCTGAAGCCATCTGATGCTTACCTAATGCTGGCAAACAGAATCCAGCCTAGTGTGCTGGCACGGAGATGACATCAGAGAGTCAATTCCTGTAGCTGACTCACTATTGGCTTTAGGAGTAGTACAAAATGTATTGTTTTGAAGAAGGAGCAGAGTTGTCTGCTCCATGACACATACACTTCTTAATTTCTCCGGGGAGGGCACAGAGACAGAGCTGATCTTGATGGTACCTCACACTGTGAGCCATCTGGTATGGGTTTTTTTAACAGCTGCAAATATTATGCCTTTATGACAATAGCAAGAGAACTTCACACTTTTTGATGTCCCTTGCAAATCAAGATAATAAACACTAGTACAAGGTGATATATAACAGACTAAAGAGGGGATTGCACTGGCACAGAACCTGAAGGTATTCACACATCGAAGGCTGAGGTCCACAAGACCTGTAACACCAACAGAATCTGCCCCACAAACAACAGAGGGATAGAGGCTCTGTGGAGACTGCCAGGGATGTGGCAGTAACTATCAAAAGCTTTAAATGGCAATGTCTACTTCATTCTCATGAAATCACCACTGCAAGAGACCCTTCATCTGTTCAGCAAATGGATGTACTGGTTGCAGAGCAAGCTTGTGCTTCCCTGAGAAGCAGCCCAAAAGCTGCATACCTGGTCTGTGGAAATCTACCTCTCCCGGTAATAAAATTCTGTTTCTGCATCCGTTCAACTGCTCTTTGAGCCCAGCAGCCAGAAACTGAGTGAATTAAAAGAAAGAAAATAATTGACTTCTTCTGAATGGATCACACAACAAGCCTCGTTTTACATAAGGTGTTTAGCAGCCTCCAGGTAGCAAGAACTGGCCAGGAACAGCTGACAGAAATTGAGCCTGTGCTAATAGCTCAAGGAATCTCCACAGTCTCTAATGAAGACAGATCCTCTCAGGGGCAGGCAGGCAGAACTCACAAACCTTGCACTGATTTCATCATCCACCAGTGTTAAACCCAGGGTGGAGATTATTCTCTTTTACTTCCTTCTCTTCAGGGTAAGGCACTTTCCTCTCCCTACAAGAATGGGTTTTCTACCCTATTTTTGTTCCCTGAAGTAATCCCCACTTAATTTTCTCTGTGTCTCACGTAAAGTCCCAAGGGACTGCAGTCCAGTACACTCCTATTTTTGCCAAGTGTCTGCTCAGCTATATCCTCCGTCAGCCCATCCTGCAGGATTTCATGCCCAATAACAATATGATCTTTTTCACACAGCACATATGTCCTCTGTCGACACATACCCTTTATTTATTCTGTTCCTTCTCCCTGTGCGCTCTGTGGGATCACTATTGCTTTTGCCAAGCATTTGAACAGTCCAAAAAAGCAATGCAGAAAGATTGTACCAAAAACAAACTCAAAAAAGCACCTCCCAAAACAGACTTAATCCTTGTGTTTGCTCTCCCTTTCACCAAACTGCCTGCTGGCAGAAATTCACATCCCTGTTCACTGGTATGCTTTTTTTGGCTGCTGGTATCTTGGGAACATCTCAACAGCTGGATTTTGTGCAAAACCCATACTCATATGATCTCATTGTGTGTTCTCATATATGGCCATTTCCAAGATGAATGTGCTGAAGAATGCTTTCTCTGATGATAATCAGTTACTAACCTTTCCAAAAACAAATATGTCTGTATAATATTCTTTCTTCTCAAATCTTCAGCCTTGCACTGAAAAATCTACTTTGGAATTGAATGGGTGTTATCACACACCCTGTTTTTTTTATAGTAAGGTTGCGAGTTAAGTTGTCTTACCCTACCGCTTTGTTCTGAGTTTTTATAAATAACAAAAGTAATCTGAAGTAATTAACCAAGATCAGTAAAAAATCTCTGGACAGGTAATCCTACTGAAAACCAGAATCACACTTGGCAGAAGTATTCTTTCTGGCTGCATTTCTCTACAGTGGAAAAAACTTCTGATTACAGAAACAACCCCTGGAGTATAATACTAGAAAAAAACCTACACTATTTTGTTTAGTTCTCCATGGCTATCAGACAAGCACCTCACTATGGTCAAACATAACACAGTACGCAAAAATATGCAGCAAATGGCTTAGGGGAACTGAACTGTTCCAGGAGCATGAGAGCAATTCAGGAGGAACCTCAAGGAAATGTGCTGTAAAGAGGGTGAGTGGCCTCAGGAAAGGTGGTCTGGAATGGAAATTGCCTCATTTTTTTATAGTGTGTTGAAGGGAAAACTGATTCAATGAATGGTCATTGGTTTTTAGTAGTATGGCATAGAGGATGGCAGAGAGAGCACGCAGAAAACCATCCACAAACAGGCTCCCTTTGCAATACAGAGGATGCATTGGTTGATTCTGCTTAAGGAAAGACAAAGGTAAAGGACAAGCACGTTCAGAAAACAGCAGCCAGCTATTCATAAATATTCTTCTGCTGCTCTCTTCAAAGCACAGACAATGTCTGACTTCAAAAATCATAGCCTACCACATCAGCATCTCATATTCAAACACAGGGTAAAACTGAGAGTGGACTCACTGTTACCTTTTGCAGTTCCTCTCCAAAGACTTGTTTACAACAAAAATATGATTTATGTAACTTTTCAGCAGGCATGACCAAATTTATTCTCAGAACAAGAATTCATAAAAAATGCAGTACTTTTCCATAGTGATTTAAACTAAAAACCGAAACACCCAGAAAAACATTGCCACTCCAATTTTCATAGCTATTTTCATTTTTATTTCATAAAAATGTTAACTTATTCACACCAACCCTGAGTGCTCAATAAACACCAAGGTTGTTCTGTGTCCTGTTTTGCTCAGTGCCTCATCCAAGTTACCAGCTAAATTCCAATCACAGACTCTCTATTACCAAGGTTATTTTGTTTTGCAACTGTGCTTACAATCTGACTTGCTATGGAAGTCACTGAGGATGATTACACTTTGAACTCTAGGATAGCATCTCTATAGGCTCACTTTCATATATTCAAATAACTTGATTTTCTGACTACTGGGGAGACGGTAATGACTGAGGAAATCTGTTCTAGTTTGCAGAGTTTTATTCTCAGTAGTTAAAACACTGTTTAAACTGGATAATGGCCTTTAAGATTAAATGGCCTTTAGGACTAAGTAGGATGTTTCAATGCCCTTTCACTTTCTCCTTGGAATAGCTTGAAAAAGATAACTCAAATGAATATGAGGAACAATACCAGGAAGGAAATACCTTAAGTCTTTGAACACCAACCTAGAGGGGTCAAAGACTGATATTTATTCAATCAGCACCCAGGAACCTACAAGACAAAAACAACATTCAGTTAAGATTCTGCTAAAAATCACACACATTGTCAGACTACCATGAGCAGTGCTATTTTTGCATGTGATGTTACCAAACCCAACCTATTTAAAAAGCCTGCCAAACTGAGAAGAGCTCAGATGGCTCCTTAGGAGCTCCTGTGACAGTGTCCAAACATAAAGCATCGCAGACAGCTGCCACCTCCCATGTACTGCCCAAGAAAGATGTTTCCACAGTCTTCAAAATGAGCAAATAATGGAAAAAGCCCTGTAAGCTCACAAGATCTAAAGATACCATGTTTTCCTATGTTCCTGCTTTCCCTGCCCCAAATGAAATCCCACAGGGAAAGAAATAACCGGCACCCCTTCTTTCTCCTTTCTCCCTTTCTTTCCTTGCCCTACTTGCTGTATTTCCAGGATCCAAAGCCTTTCATTGCATTCCAGTTGTAGTCTGTGTAAATAAATACAAGGGTAAAAAAACCCCAGCTTTGGGGAGACTGGACCACTGCCAACTTGCCTGGATAGCTGGACTGTGCATGGAACTGGAAGGGTGTTTTTTAAAAGGAGGGAAGCAGAAGAGAACAGCTTAAGAATCTTGGCTCAGTCTGGGCATATTTCCGCCTAACTCTGGCTAAACCTCAGCACGAACGGCTGGACGAGGAGTGGATTCAAAGCTGGGGAGGGAGGGAGGCTGCGGGGCTCTCCACCAGAACCACAGCAGAGCTTGGAGAGCCTGAAACTATGCTTTTCCTTTGGGCAATGGCATTTATTTTAGTCCTGCAGGAGCAAGATCTTTTAGGTAAGTGCTTCTGAACTTGCAAAGCAGAAACTATAGCTTAATCATAGCATCGTCAAAACCTTTGCATGGGGTGGGAGAGGGAGGTAAATAATTGCTTACTCTATGGGTTTTGTACGAAGGTCACACAGGTATGTATAAAAATTCTGTGGGAATATTGTTTTTAACAGAAAAAACTCCATTTTTGTGCTATTAAAGTCTGTTGTGCTATTAAATATGCCCTTTAGGCATATTTTTTTTGGTAGAGTTTTTTTTACTTCTTACAGGAGATACTATTGGTGTATCTTCAGAAATTTAGAACCACACTGAGGT
This sequence comes from Sclerurus mexicanus, assembly GCA_013396755.1. Lineage (NCBI taxonomy): Eukaryota > Metazoa > Chordata > Aves > Passeriformes > Furnariidae > Sclerurus > Sclerurus mexicanus. The sequence continues at coordinate 1,146,379 of VWZF01005181.1, read as the reverse complement.
GTGGCACTCAGTGCTCTGGATCCCCATCATTACTGTTCTGGCAGCCTTATTGCCATACACACTAATTCACTCAGAAAAGAGACTGAAGTTCAAGGTGATTAGAGAAAGATTCTGCTTTATTCATACCCTTCTTTTTAAATTTGCTGGTAACAGCACCATATTTCTCTTTCTTCTGCTTTGGAATACTCATTCCTGAAATTTTGAGGCACATAATGCCTTCTTCAAATGCCTTGGGAGTACAAAGCATAAACACAGAACATCTGATAAGCCTGAATATGAATTCAACTTTCACTAACAAGAGATTAATGCTGGAATAACCTGTAATCACATTGTAGTGTGACAAAGCTATTCAGTTTGGCTAGTTCAAGGGTTTACAGTCCCTTTGTAACCACAAACCTGGCTTCCCAGCCTGTTTGTACTATGCCTTTTCTGCTAGCTGAGGCCCAGCTTTATATTTCCTCTGCTCCTACTGCTTGACAACACAATGGTTCTATTTCATGGCAGGGTAGTAAGATCCTATTACATTTAAAACTTTTCCTGAAAAACTGTCAGCCCCTTCTGCCCCCAAGTCCTAGTCCTCTTCCCTGCCCTGACTCCCTTCCACTTAACCAGCCTTGTAATGTTTGTAATGAACTGAAATATCAATGCCCCAGCAAGGGCACTCTAACTTGTTTTCCCTCCACAAGAATTCACTATCCTCTAGTAAGTTTTGCAAGCTTCACCAAAATCAACTTGAAATTAAAGAAAAATTTAAAAAAGGCTGGAAAAATGCGTGTGGTTATTCACCAAAAAGTATGGTTTTAAGCTGAAATCATTAGCAAACTCATAAAATGCAGCTAATTACAACAGTAATTGAATAACTGCAGTGGAAACTAGTACCCACTATCATGCCAGGTGGTAGCTACTCAGTCAGGGAATCATGTTTACTGTCTCAATGCTGTACTTCATGTAAGATGGCAAATTTTGTGTCTGTTATGGCCAGGGGAGCACTCTGCCTGGCTGACAGGCTTAAGAAAGTCATTCCCACTTTCCCTTTGCTACCTTCGAGTCGGGGAGTTTCCTTGCAGACGCCACCATCTTAACTCCTGCGGGATCCTCTTAGAAATTATTTGGATTTGGCCAAACTGGAATTTACATTTTAATTCAGTCATTAATATAAATACTTTCATATTCATAGAGCTCAGCCTCCAAACCAGAAGAGGCTGGCACAGGGGCCCTTCTGGATGCAACCACATGCTCCAGCCTAATGGCCGCAGTTCATAGTGCTTTGCTCTTGGTGCTGGGTTAGTTTGTGGCTTGCTGCCCAAACACAGGGTACAATAGAGGCTGGGGCACAATACCTGCCCCACTTAAAGGTACTTCCATTCTTACCAAAACCTCCAGGCATATTGTTCTGAGGGGTGCAGCACCCCATCAGCAAAGCCTTTGCTATGTGTTTGTGCATGGCAGAGAGGTGACCTGGAGCACCTGGCATGCAGGCTGGCCCCGCTGACGTGTGCCATTTAGCTGAGCAAACCAAACACTGAGCATTCCATTAGGGAGGCAGCAACAGGAGAGCTTCAGTGGAGGCACTGCTGCTCAATACTCCACATTGTGGCATGATTTACTTTTAAGCAGCAGAAGTTTCATTCAGTTTTAACTACAAATTGAAGTAAACCAAGCGTATGAGTGTTTTTCTTTATTCGGCTAACATGTTATGACTTCTCAGAATATTTTGAATCCTCTGATATTTACATGCAAAATCAGTCAGAAACTGGAAAGAAAAAGAAAATCCCTTCAGAACAGACAGCTTTTGCCCAAAATAGACCATTTGCCCTCTCACAGAAGAGCATTTTGTCTCCAGGAGATTAAACCACTGCATTGTAGAATTAATGCCACAGTACGAATTTATGATAGATGTCCTATCTTAAACCAGACTTGAACTCATATTTCTCTACTAACAAATTAGTAGTGGTTTAACCCATACTCACACACCCTGTTGTTTAGGTATAGACTTGTTTAGGTATTAGGAAAAAAACCGACAATGATATTTTTTCATTGTACTTATTTCTTTCTACTACCATGACTTAGACATGCAAACTACACAATAACAAAGCTGACTAATAAGTCACAGACTCACCCACTCCCCATGACTGTAGCTCCTGTTACTAAACACAGACCAAAAGCCATGTCCTCATAAAACTGAAAAATTCTTTATCCCCTGATAACCAGTGGTCATCCTCAAATTGATGGAGGCATCCAGTATTTATGTATCTCATGTCCTCCACACTTGAGCCAGCCTTAAGCTCACTAATTCTACACAACTTGGATTCTATATGTATACTAAAGCACAGCTCCTCTTCTTACTAAGACAGCTCATCCCCTTCTCCACACACAAGTATGTCCTCTACAGCTACTAGCTATAATCCTCCTAACACTTAGCCTTAGTTTCCATGACAAAATATTCACACAGAAATAAATACATAATAAAGGCAAACTTTCTTGCAGCCCAAAGCAGCATCTTAAGTTACAGCATGAGTTAGAGTAACGCACCTGCAAATTATGTAGCTCCTGTCTCTTATCAGTCCAGTTCCCTGCAGTCATTTTCCATTGCAGCAGCAAGTACAAGAGGACAATCCTGGCTGCTTGTTCAGAAGACCACCATGCTGGAAACATAGTCCAAGTCAACAGCTCCCTCACAGGAACGTCCAGTTGCTATCTTTCTTCCTTTCAATGAAAATATACAAAGCTTAAGTGCTTCTTACAATCATAGATACGGTCACACAGCAGAAAGAGGGAAGTAGTTTTCAAGTAGCACTTTTGCTTCTGGTAGATAGCCATGGCAGGGGCCCAGCTTTTGATGTGCCTGACAAAAAGAGTGCCCACTGGCAGCATGAACTGTCCCTGGCCTTGTGCACTCTTTGTCTATCTTCACTGCTGGGTAAGTGAGAGAACTTCCCTTATGAATTGAGAATTGCAAGGATGACAATAGCAAAAATTCCCTCCAAATGAAGTAGTTTCACACAGAAATATGTAAACAGCAACTTCTATCAAGTCCCATTTCTGATTTTGTACATTTCACACGCAGAAGTGATGCAGAGAAGGACCAGAACATAATTGCATTGTGACATCTCACATGTCGGTGGACGGGACAGACTAGCTAGAAATGTAGGTTCTGATACCTGGTATCAGAAACCTGGTAGGCTGATACTTGACCCACCTTCACTAACACGTTCCACAAAACATGAGATTTCCCCTTTGGTCCTTCTCCTTCAGGGGAGAAAAGAATTAAAATAACTATAATCTTAACGGATCCAGGATCTGAAATAATATTCCTAGTAGCATAATCTACATCTTGATAAACAGAGTATGAACCTGGTTTTCAAGTTTGGAACTTGACGTTCTGATATGTTTGCTTAGCTTCTAAAAAGAATATTAAAAATAATTAATTTCATGGAAGACATACAGTTCAGGACACTTTCATTATCAAAGTCTCGTGAATCAGAAGAATCCCTTGGATTTTGTTCCATGTCTGAAATCTTTCCAAAACTTGGCATTTGGGCGGCAGTTGAAGTACTCAGTGAATGTACAGATTACAGATTAATCCCCAATCAGGCATTAAAAACTTTTAATGTACCTTCTTGAAATAATTAAACAACCCAAAACCTAAACAAAATCTTCTCACAACCCCTAAATTTCAGATCTTTCTACTGTCAGTTTTCTCTCTAGTATACAATGCCTACTTTCCATCTTCCACTTTAGATAGACCATATTTACACTGTATGAAATTTGCAATGTTCTGCCATAAAAGCTAAAGCCTAATAAAGGTGTGTTTACATTTAAATATTTACATATATATATACACATGCATGTAGATATAAGCAAACCCATGCAGTCACCTCTAGTGTGAAGCATAGCAACCTATGGTAGTGAATAAGATGCTAATATGTTTTACACATTACAATTCCCGCAGTCTTTAATGCAATCACTAAAGGCAAGAATTCCCTTATCTTGAAGCAAATAAAGACTCTAAACCCTAAAAACAGGTTCATAGATGCCTCAATTACAGCTAAGCGTTAGTCCTTTATGGATTACAGCCTGAAAGATACTCTATATCCAGTTAAAGAAATGCTCCTGAGTGGCTAAAAACTTGAAGGGAATTTGTGCATTAAAAAGCATTTTCAATATAACACTTCCTATCCAAAAAAAATATTTTTGATGTCTTAACAATAAAATTTGATATGGCTGGAGTTATATATTACACAGATTAAAATGAATCCAGGCACACTGGTGATAATGAAACTGGTAGTGTCATTGTCAGTACCTCCATATTCCAAGGATGCCTATGTAGTCAAGGGCTAACGTAACTGGAAACTAAGTGTGATGCCATCAAGAATAGCCACCAAAATTAAATATGACTAACAGTCTTAGCTTAACAGGGTCTTCGGTCTGAAAGCACTAGTACTGATAGTACTAGTATCAGTTCAGGTTCAAAGCAATTGAATCTTTCCTGAATTCAGCTGAAGGTTATCTTCACCAACCACTTTTATAAACCAGATAATTTCTTGAGCTAACATTTCAAAGTCATGTGCATATGTTAAAGGAAAATCCAGCACTCACGTTTAGAGAAAAATCAGTTAAACAACGATCAGCAAATCTCTTCAGAGGTCAGTTGCATTCTTCCCAAACTGGTTAGTGGGTTCACCATTTGAGCCTGATACTCAAGTTCATGGCTTTTTCCTGTTGGAACATAAATCTATGACTACCTCCACTCATTTTCTCATCAAAAGCTATCTGCCCACCTTATGCTATATGCTCCAGGAATAAAGTTATACTGCTAAACCTAAGCCAGTGCAAACAAGAACACACAGCATAGCATGTTTTGTTGAAATGTTACACATGTTCTTCTTTATTCCCCTTGCTCTGTCACATGTTTTCAGGCTTACTTATTTGCCATCTGGTACCTGTTTCATTCTCCCCTTTCTTTCACTTGGCTTATGGCCTGCTTTGTTTTACCCCTCCCACTCTACTAAGCACAACATGAACTCACAGCTAACTTTCAAAACCACACTGATCACAGAATGAGGCAAAAGGAATTTTATAGATCTTAAGACCAATGGGGAACACTGTAGTCACTCACTTTGACCTCCTCTGTAATGCAAACCAATGAACCCAACCCAGCAATTTCTGGGTCAAGCCTGTAACTTCAGTTTGACCAGCAATGTGTCATTAGGAAGGATACTTATAAAGACCTACCAGATTGTGTCATTGCATACTTCAGTTCTGTCAGTCCTAGTAGCGGCAGAAAATGACAGCAAAGAGACAGTGGCTCAGGTGTATTCAGATGCTTACCATTAGCAACTACTTCGATGATCAAAATGAACGATTTAACAGCATCTGGATACACAGAACCCTCACAGTCCTGGAAGGGGCCTTCTCAGGGAGCACACAGAAGTAACATCTTGGGGGATTGCGGGGATATATCAGATGTATAGGAAGGTTAACTATAGGAGCTTAATTGAGAGATATTCTCATTCTAAGCCCTCTGCTCTTAACCTATTTCCTAAGGCTGTTTTGATTCTTACTTCATTGCTGTGTCTATCCCCTGCTATATGATCAAGTTTTGTACAGTCATGTACAGTTTTGACTGTGATACACAGATCCTTATCCTTCATCGTGCTTCTTTCAAACTTCAAGCACATTCTTCTGTTATACATAACCTTATTAGCAACCAATTTGGAGATGCTCCACTTCCTGCTGGTGTCTCCCTGCATCACAGCACAGGGCAGTTAGCACTACCCAGATTTATGGGCACCACTAACGTAGCACAGAGGATTTCATCAGAGCAAAAAAGACACAAGTGGTTTTCTTATCCTGAACAAGAGATTTCTGGTTCTTGATGGAAAATAACCACCTATATATCAAATGGAATGGACTTTGAGAACTTAACTAAGCATCTCACTTGCAGGAAACATCAGGTGGAAAGTTGCAGATGGGACATTAACTAAAAAGTAATGTTCTCTCTGCCATACTGAAATGTTACAACTGACTGTGTGAAATAATCTATTAAGTTTCAAATGAGAGATTTAAGACATTGAAATATGGCTCCTACACACTTGCCTAAGCTGTCAGAAGCTGCAAACACCCACACATTTTAAATATGTAATTTACATGGCATACAAAGAACATTTAACTTTTAAACGTGGCTTTTAAAACTTATTACCAAAGTTTTCTGCATTTATGCACGTGATTTGAAACATAGACAAGAAAAAATTCCAATTTACATTTTAAAAATGTGTCTTCAGCAACTTCAGAAAGCAAGTACGTGGAAGTATCTGAAAGGACCCTTAGACTTCTGCTTACATGACTTGCAGCCTTCCATTCGTCATTTCCTTTACATGGTGACTGTTAGTATTACATGAGGTAGAGATGCTGCTGGAGTAAGGTCAATGCCAAAGGCAGATCATGTCATTTTCTTTCACCAACTGCAATACAGAGAAGGGCAGTGCTCATAAGCAACACGTGACTCTCTTTGAACACATGGAAATTATTGCTTTGGTTGAATCGCCTGACCATAGCGACCCAGATATGTGTCATATTTGCAAGGGACCGGATGTGTCCTGTGAACAGCCCATCCAAGAGATAAAGCTATGGGTAAAGAGCTAAAGCCAGACAAAAAAATAGTAGTGAGGTTTTTGAGCAGCCAAAGCCTCAAGCTAGGACTCAGAAGAAATCTACGCTGGTGACAAAGCACTGGCTGCCCAGCCAGCAAGGCAACCACCCACCTGAAATACTTTGTCCTGGTGCAGGTCCTGAGAGGGTTTCTGCTAGGTCAACCCTCAGCCAGCTCCATACTTTGAGTTCTAAAACTAGACATGCTTTGGCTTACACTAACTCTTAGGCTTGCTAACATCAGCTATCAGGTGCTTTCTGAGACACTCAGGCTTCGACTATTTGTCAAAATTTTTAGGCACTGCACTAGTTCTGTGGTTCTGAGTGACATCTTACAGCTCTGTCAAACTAGGATGAGACACTTTGTCCTCCTTCGGTAAGCCCATTACAGCTGATAATGCAGCAATATGCTCTGAGTGCCAGAAAGCTGTGTCAGAAGAGAAGGACCAATTGCCTCACGGAACCAAGCGCTGCTGAGTCCTGCATCTCACAGTAACCCTTTTCCCTAGGTCTGTGGATGTACACAAAGCTGTGCAGTGCTTTGCTAACCTCACAGTGAGAGCTATACACATATTTATGTTGGCTATACATATTTATCATGGCACACCTGCTTTGAACAAATGGCAGCCATTTATCATATCTAACCTACCCACCTACATACCCCTGCCTAGACAATCAGCCAGCACAATGCTGAGGTTTGTGCTGAACAGAAGTGCTAAGCTAAAGGAATGATTAAAGTGGTTTGGGCAAGATGTTATGAAGTTTCCGCTTCAAAAAGTCACTTTGAAGATTTAAGGTCTGTATTAGGAACAGGTGAAACAAGGCCCAGCAGAGTGCCAACCATGCCTTTAGGAGATTTGAAAAGGCCAGAGTCTGTGGGCCACTCTGGCTTGAGCAGGACACTTCTGCTTCCTCTACAGCAGAGGTCTGAGCTTGCTTTAACGGACAAGCATGGTGTGGGGTGCATGGTCAGAGAAGAAGGAGCCAACACTAATGTGAGCTAGCCAACATTAACTCTCTTGCATTTCCATTTCTAGGGAATGGACAAAACTAAACAAGCCTGGCATGTAACTCGCAGCTGACCAAAACTCATGCCAGCATTCATCCAAATTTTATCTCTGACCTTGTGATCCAGCCATCTACAGCTAGGTTAATATAGGGAAAAATAAAATCCTGGGGATTCTTCATTTGCTCTCAATCCACCTAATGATTCGTGCTGCCTCTTTTCTATTACTCTCTTGCTCTATTTGTAGTTAGATCTGGGAATACTCTCAGCAGTCAACAACTGATCCACAGTTACCTCATCACCATGCCTTCTGCTTGGCCTTGGTTCTGTCTCCAATGCAATGAGTGGCAGCTCAGCATACAGCTGAACTGGGCAATCAGGCTTGACACTGAGAACTGGAGTTGGGGATATTGGAAAGGTGGAAATTTTAGTCATCTCTGATAGCAAAACAGATCTTACCTCATTATTTTGCTATTACTAGGAAGACTAGGTTTTGTAGAAAAAGACTGGCCACTGTTTTGTAACCTCTATTTCTAACACAATTTCAGTCTCTCCATACTGTTCCAGTCATGGAAGACATAAAAAAATATGTAAACATATTAAACACATAAAAAAACATGTAAAGAAATAAAAATTCTGAGTAGCTTGGTTCACTTGACCACTAAGTTAGATGGTAACAACACTCATAAACCACTACGGCTAGCAGCAAAGGAGGGAAAAAAGGCAACTGCAAAGCAGCTACTGTTGAGGTACCTGTGGTATTTCAGCACACTTCAGCAGATGAAGTCTCTGGGATTGTGTCCTAACAGCACCACCTCCTGGCAAATGCACTAGAAAAACCCCAACCAAATCTGTGCCAAACCAATTTCTAAATAATGCCCAGTATATCAAGTCACATTTTAATCCTCTCCTCCTTCCTGCCCTCCACCCTCCAATTTCGGGGATGCCATTCCAACTCAGGGTACATATCTCATCCCACCAAACTGCAACGACTACAATACTCACTGACGTGTTTGCCGTCATTTGACACCTACACTCCTGAAATCTTGACACAGACTTGCAGTGAAGCACCGCAGCAGTTCCAAATCACTGCTCTAGCACAACAGTACTGAACTTGCCACTGTTGTGCTTCTTACTGTTCATTATAACACAAGCTCATAGTTTTCTCTCTGTAACAAATGACAGAATGAGTTACTGCCACTTTCTCATTATTATAGCTGCTTCAAGCCTCAAACAAGAGCAAGACCTAACTTTACATGGGGCAAGATACATTATCACTTTAGCAAGGTTTAAAATATCCTGCTACAGTTCTCTGCACATATATTAAAATCTAAATATTACTGAATGTTGCACAGCAGGTACTGACCTTCCATGGAACTGAGGCAGTAGAACAAAAAGTTCAAAGAGCAAGAGCTCATGAGTACTGAGAGGTAAATACAGGTAACTGACAGAGCTAAGCGACTTGTACATAGCACCATATATGCGTGACTTGGTTAGCAAATGATATCAGCTGTACAGACTTTTGTTTCCCTTCCCATTCCAAAATCAGACTGTCAGGGACAACTTTCTGGCACAGAGGAACCATCAGCCATTCTCACTATCCCTTTGAAAAGTGCACAAACTTAGCTGCTCTTCAAGGCTTTACCATACCAGCTGCTTCAGAAGAAAGCCTAAGAGGAACTGTTGTCTAAGGCAGATCTTCCCAACACTTAGGTTTTATACTTGTAGAGACAGAGTTACAGTCTATCATCTTACCCTACACAGGTAGGAAAAAAGCAGACTGTGTAAAACAAACACATACATAAACAAAACGAACAAAAATAAAACCCATCCATGGCAAAAGAAAACACCTTGTTCCAACCAACCATGACACGTGCAGGCAAGGAGACATTCACAGCACTGGAGCATAGCTGTAGTTATTGGAAGAGAAGTTTCCTTCCTACATTTGGTTCATAAACAATGCTGTTTAGCATGCAAAATTCCACTTCAGAAGCCAGAAATTTAAGGACTGCTATTAAAAAGCTCCTGCTATTTAACTATGTTTGTTGTTCCAGCTGCTGCAGATCCTGTCATTGTATTACCTGAAAGTTTGGGAAGGGGAAGCTGGTGTAATGAACATATGATCCACGAACGCTTAGATATTATTGAAGAGGTAAGAGGGACTGTGCTGGCTCCCAAACCTTACCAGACCTCTGGCCTATCCTTTTGATCAAAGAAAAATGTCTCTTGACAGCATCTCTTCTTGACTTGATTCTAGTCAAGGCCAGATTATTTTTTCAGATGCCATACCTTGTAACTATCTATAAAGCAATTATCACCAGAAACATATAATCTCAATGAATTCCAAAAAACTGATTAACCAATCACTATTATGTATCAGCCTTTTCTAAAATGTTTATGTCTTTAATCCAACAATTTCAGAATTGATAGTAGTGAAGTTTCACATTTATTTATGGCTAGATGTGGTTCTGCAGGTGACTCCAAAACTGATGGAGGAGTTTGCTTACCTCCGCTGACACTCAAGAGTGAAATGAACTCTGTAACTGGGATTCTATGAAAGCTGCAAACTGAATTTTTTTCCTTGCTGTCTTAAACGTTCCCAAGATACGTGCTCACTATTCTCAACTTGGTAGTTGCCAAACTCCATGCTGTTGGTTCTCAAAATGGCAATGTTACCTTTCTTCTGCTCTAGTCCCTGCCCTCTTCTTTCCACCCCATCAGCTCCTCTCATCTTCCGTGCAGATTCTTTTACTGGATATGATGGTGGCTCAGAAATAAGAAAAGATTAAAAACAAATTAATGCGAAGCTCCCTTCAAGAAGTCAAATGATGAGTTATTCTTTATACAAAGGTGCTGCAATGTAACTCTTGCAAAACAAAGTGCTAATACTTGGTGCCACTAGAGGCCAGCAGAACGCTAGAAATATTTAAACCTGCAATGCGCAATATAAATTAAATTAGCTGTTAGCTTAATGGGATATTGGGTTTGCACATCTGCAAACACATCTGATACAATTCCTTCCACTTCACCCTTTGACTACCTCCTTTATCCATTTGTCTCCCTTGTTTTCATTAGAAGGTAATAAAAACAGTGGAGCACCTCGAATCAGAAGTCAAATCGCTCCTCAGCATCATCAATGAGACAACATCGAACATCCCCATCGTTCCAGGAACTCCATTTATAGACATTTTTGATGGTCAGTATCTAGTCTGGTATAAAAACTAAGCTGAAAAAAGCATTACATACCTTATTACCAAATATGCCATCTTTTCTCCCCGAAGATGTGAACTAATTCCTTCATTCAATTAGGGTAGCTAAGGCCTCAGCTGAAATACTGGTTCAGTTTGGAACAGGTTTCAACAACCACTAAAGAGAGTGCAGGAAGAAAAAGGGAGCGGGCCGGGAACACCACCACCACCACACAAAAACCCCACCAGGAAGCTAGATACATGAGCTATGCAGAAAGCTTGTTATAGTGGGGATGTTCAGTCTAAAAAAGATGGAAGTAGTCCACCAAAATGTGTAAGACTGCCTCAAAGACAAAAGTTGTTTTTTTCCCCACTGCCAAAGAGAATAAAACAAGGAACAACAGGACAGACTAAGCAATCTCAAGGTCTCTTTCAGTTTTAAGATGCTGTGATTCTTCAGCTTCATGTGTGACAAAATAAAAAGGGTCAACAAAATAAAAAAAAAATAAATATTGCAGGTATTACCATTTTGGTATCTTAAATCCAACTTTGACATGCAAGCCCCTCACACAAACTGTGCTTCTGGATAGATGTTTTTGGAATAAATTAAACCACAACAGAAATTGGTTGGATGAGACCACCTATTCTACACAGCTTCTTATTGTGCTCTGTCTTCTTCATTCTCTGCCCGAATACCGATAGTGCATTTAACAAGGTGAGAGATGCTCCCAGTGAAAAATAAACCACTTGTGGAAAGGTATAAGCATTCACAGGTGTATTATGAAATCATTTTTGTCAGTGCTGGGTTTTGTGTTTGTTCATTTGTGATAGCTATACATGGCCACATTATTGTGCACTTACATGATAGAAGGGGGCTCAAAGTAGACAGCAGTAGAGTTTATGCTGGTTGTTAATTCTTGCAGTTGGCTGTATTGATCTGGCCACCGCGACTGGTATGTCCTCACCAACTCTGTTATCCATTAAAATTTCCAGTTTTCTCTGAGGGGTAGTAAATAGGTAAACTAAGTAATTAAGTTACTCCCCTGCAATGGAAAGTAGTATTCCAGTAAAAGTGAAAAGTAAACTAAGTAATTAGGTTACTCCCCTTCAATGGAAAGAAGTACTCCAGTAAAAGTGAAAAGTATTCCAGTAAAGCGTTAAAATGAATTTAAAATGGAAATCCTGAGTCAATCCCAGGATATTTGCAGCATGTCTATAGTACGTACTACTCAGATACAGCTCGCAACAACTGCCAAATGGCTCAAGCATTACAGATAAGATCCTCCTTCTATAAGTTCACGAATCAAAGTGACAATTCCTCACTTTAGAATACAGGGTTCATGTTTTAAATTAGATTTATCCACAAAGATTGATCCTGATCTCATAACCAAAAATAATTACATAAACTCCTCTCTATACAGATACCAGCTGAGCACCGTGAAGACAGAAGACACCCCAATGTAACAGTGTGGTTGTCATGAACAGTTGCACTTTCGCTCATTTAATAAGCTTGTGTTTCCAGAATTTGCAGGGATGAACGCTCTTCAACTGTAGTTTGCCTTCTGTGTTCCTGTGCTTTATAATAAACAGGTATTTGCTTTCAGACACTGTATCAAAAGCTTGTATTTTAAATCTTTCAGCAACTCTACTTTATCAAAACTGCATTTCAGATACAGCATTGACACTAAGAAAGCAAGATCAGGTGGTGTCCATGACTAAAGCACAGCTAACAAATTTCTCTGAATTCAAAAGCTTACGCCTTCCCTGGCAAAGAAGTGAACTCTTGCTATTGGTGTCAGCCAATGAAGACACACTTTCAGCTGCAGTTTCCCACAAGACATGCTCAGATTGTCTACAGAAAAGAGTGTATAGAGAGGTCTGGCTTTGGACATAGGTCACATTGCCAGCATTGACTGAAACAGGAGTCCTGTCAGCACGTCCCAGTTACAGTTTGTCATCTGGACATACAGCTACCATATGCTGTAATCTTTACACTCTTCTCCCTTGCCATAGTGACAATGCAATCCAGAATTAAATCCATGATATCACCATTTTCTTTCAAGGCAAACAGCAACACAACTTCTTCTAGGAAAAAGAACCTGCCCGGCCCTTACACAATGGAGAGGGTGCATACATATGTGTGTGAAATAAGAGGAGTTTGCATGTTCTGGATTAACAAGCAGTCTATTTTCACTGACCTAGTCAGAAAAACTCTTCCCTCTCCCCTGTACTTTTTTCCTCTAGATGTTTCTATTTTGAGAATGACAACCTAAAGAGATGTAATCCATTCCAACAGAGAATAAGAGTTCCAAGAGAAAATACAACATGCAAAATGAAAATACTAAGCAATAATTGCAGATTACATATATCATATACAGACAATAACTCTTCAACAGCACACAAGCCCCAAACTCTCGTCAACACAACAGTTTCTGATTAATCCTGTGAATTCAAGCAGAAAACTTATATGGAAAAACTAAGTTACATAAACTGAGTCATCACTCACACAGAAATTAATATGAACACCAAAAAGTGTAATCTGAAAAGACTTAGAAGACAGACAGTTTTAATTTCACAATCTCTTCTTACGTACATATATATTTAAGGCACAATCCAAAACCTTTAAACATTAACCACAGAATCTCTACTGCTGTCAATATTACTATTGCCTCATGACAGTTTGCCTTAGGAAAAATGAAATGTGGAACACATCTTCCTTGAAAAGAATCAAGGAAAGAAAACAACTTGACAAAACTTCTTTGAAACAGTCTTAACCAGACACAAAAACTCAGGGCTGCCATCTTCACATATCAGGGAGTCAGACAGCCTGAAACCAACTCTGCATACAATATATATATAAAACTTGCATTAAAATGGCACACAATGTTTATACAAAACACCACCTTAAATCATACAACTGTGATTTTTTTTCCACAAAACAAATATTATTGTAGCATGATATAAGCAGAAAAGAAATAACGACCTCTCATTCATGGATTGCTAAGAGTGCTATATAGAATCCTGAGCAGATGGTACATAAGCTTGGTATTTTGGGTGTTTTTGGCATTTATTATCTGCTATTTTTGAATTGAAGATATATGCAATATTATCTTTTAAAATGCAATTGCTTTAGAAGAAATAGGTCATTACATATTTACTTTTGGAGAAAAAAGATGCTTTACAGCAAACCCATGAAAATAGCAGATTTTTTAAGAAAAGCTCAATGCTCCATTTAGTCATTTCCACCACACAACTTGAGCAGGATTTTCCGGTAGTCTCCTGAAGTATCACCCTGGAAAGCAATCCAGAAAAAGAAAATTTGAAGGACAACAAAAAGAGATTAAGCCAGAGCTGAAGAACTAAAAACTTTCTTTCCAGGGATGATTTGGCTCTACTTTTACAGAAATAAGAAGCAGAGTTGACATACATAAGTGTGCACATGTGTGCCCCATATTTACAAAAAACAAGTTTTGACTAAGTTCAGTCCATTAAATGGGTATGGTCTTGTTCTGTTTCTGAAAGGTAAATTTTAATGCCAGATCAAAAGAGAAGTGGGGGAAGGAAGAGATACACAGCTCATCCACCAGTGTTTCACCACCTTTTACTCATACACTGGTAGCTATGGGGCATTCAACTACTGTAGTAGAAGCACATCTTCAGTGTTACACACGTGGGACAAACTCCTGTCAGGCAATCTTCTGTGGCATAAGGCAGAAACACCATATAGTTGCTGGCAAGCAAATCAAAACATTTGGCACACACCTATTCCTTCAGAATCTTTGCAGGATTCTCTCCGAACACCACCAAGTTACAGCACCTCAGTGTCCACAGCAGAAGGAATAAACAGAGGCTTAGTAGATTTGGCACCCGCATTACAAGGTAAAATGAAAGGGGCACCAGTCACTTTTCTCCAGCTATTATTACCCTGCCACCGTCCAGGCATGCTCTTGACTGTAGCTACAGCTATTAATAGCAGTAGGATGGTGGATCAACTGCTAAAGAATCTGAAGTTTAATATACTTCCAAAATGCTGTATTTTCAAGAGCATGAGAAGGCAATTCTCTACAAAATTTTTAATTTTACATTCTTTTAACACACATACAAAGTAGAGCACCACTGTTGCTCAGCTGGAGGACTGAGTGGTTTCTGTAAGATCATATTCACAGATTGGGACAGAGACCAGACTTGAAATCAGGTCCTGGAAACCCCTCTGGACCGATTTCCCTTTCCTTCCTTGTCTGTTAGCTTCCTTCCCATTTCTAGCTCATCTACCCAGTGCAAAAGCAAGTGCTGTCTGTTCTCTGCTATGTCAGCCTCCACCCTCCTGATGAATGCAGCAAACCAACACAGCCAGCTGCACTCAGACCAGCTAACAGCTACTGAGCATAAGGATCTATGTTCTACCCCCATACAGGATGTCACGGCAGGGAAAATAAAATCTGCAAGTCTTACAGTGATATCTGAGTAGAGAGATCTGCCATACATCCGCTTGTATTCTGCGCGTATGTCCAGAAGGTCAACCTCGCTGCGCGACACCATGATTCGAATCAGAGTTCTGTCTTTTGTTCCTGCACCCTGAAACAAACAAAACAACAATATCATGTGTTAATAAGGTGTGGAAATGCTGTATGATACAGAAGTAGTAAAAAATAAAATAAATCTTCTCCCCCAGAATGCCTGTTTACTAGCACAACCCCACTGATTTCAGTAAGCTTGAACAGAATTCGGCCTATCAGGCTTTAAGAAATCACCTTCGTGGTAGGACACTAAGTAATTTCTCTGCCCAAGAACAGTTTGAAAAAAAAGAATGGGATTGACAGATGTACAAGGGGACAGGAAAATTTAGTGAGTTTAATGACCTATTTATTTATTTCTGCTAGACCTCTCTACTTAAAAGACATCAATTTCAATGAGTATTAAGCATATTTGTCTTTTACCAAGTGAAGACTTTGTTTTATGTATGGTTATATTCATCTCTCTTTCAAGTGGATCACATTAGCTAGATTTTTCCAGCCTTTCATAATAATGACTGCATCCTCTTAGTCATCTGCCCACTAAAAAATGTAATCCCTTCAGATGAACAGTTCACTCCAATGAGCTGTACGAGTATGTAAAAAAGCCCACACTATAAGTTTATTTAATTTGAAACAGGCACTTACCTTCATAGCTTTCTGTAATCTCTCTGCAAAAAAAGCTGGCGTGTTCTTGAGACACTTAACTGCAAAAAGAAACAGTATTACAGAAATCAGCTACCCCTTCTCAATCAGAACTCAGTAATATTTTGAGTTTATCCTACACAGTCACATGCTTTAATTTTACATAAACATGCACTTGATACAATGCAGCTTCCCGCTCCTCCCGTTAGTCACAGAAATGTTTTTTAATCTAAACAGTAACTGCAATTAAGTTAAAGAACCCTCACTTCATGGCTCAAACAAACCTTTCTGTCACTAGAAACCATCTAGTGTGAAGCAGTCATAATGAACCTGCAAAGTCTAATGATCAGATTCTTGCTTATGAAGGAAAAAGAGTGTGGTTGGGAGAGGGCAGAAGACTTGAAGCGAACACGTAGTTATTGGTGCTCCTGGCTTCTTAATTTTCAATTTTCAGGACATTCATGTGCAAGGTGTGACAAATTCAAGTCCTGCCCTATACAAATTGGAAAGCCACTTATGACAGCACAGAATCTTAGGTGATTCCTTCCCCTTAAGAGTGAGTTGTCACAACCTTTATTTTTCAAGTCTTATTTTAGCCACCAAATTCATCAGGACTCCTGAAGAATACTTAACACACTAATTCAGTAATGATTGTATTTTATATTTAATTAGCACAGTTCATTAGAAATCTGAAAGAGCAAAATCTAGATCAAATTACTGTCATGTTAATCAGGATAATGAAAGAATCCTCCATCATCCATGAGAATTGAAATCTATACATTGATGCAATGTTTGTTACAAGCAAACAATCATGCAATCTGAGGCAAACTACAGAGAAAAGAGACCACACTTGACATTTTACAGCACAGAAGGGTATCAAAATCAATCACATAAGATCAACACAGAACCAAAGGGGTAAATCTAAATATTACTTCACAGCAACACACATTCTATATAGAAAGAAGTACTTTTCTGAGTAGGAAAATGTGGATGAGAGACATCTGTTCACCACACAACTGTCAATGATATGTATAATACTATTCAAAAACGAATGACAAAATGAAATGCATGTGTCTGTATCACTGTATTTAGCTAAAACAACACACTTGCACTTTAAGATGTTTAAAGATGTTATTGTAAATTACCAGTTGTACAATCCAGAAAGCTTTAAAGAAAGCAAAATTAAATATTTTCAATTAGAAAACCTTTTTTTCCTGAAAATTAGATTCACAGAACAAATGATGTTAATGTCATTGACTGATATAGATATATGTGTAGATACATATAAATAGGAAAAAAACCCCCACAAAATCTATTCAATAAAGGGAGTTATTCAGTGAGTATTAATGACAAGCCTTGATTAAAAGGCTACTGACTTGTTTGCAAGACACAAGCTCCATTTTGAATCTTTATCTACGTGGAGACCTGTTAAGTCACTGAAAAGCTCAGTTAAGTCAAATGACTTCCAAACCCTGAGAGAACAGTTTCTTCACCAAGACAACCCTTTTCTACAAACACTGGGAAATACCTCTTTTCCCCAAGCTTAGTTTTCTAACAATACTTTCTCAAATGTCAGATTTTGAATCCTGGAAAAGGTCTGCAAATGTATCACATACAATGAGCTAGACCCAGTTCGGGTCATTAAAAGACCAGTATAGTGGCACTGTGGCAAGTAGAGTAAGAACAGTAGGTACACAGTTCATATATGCACAGGAGAGGAGTGAGAAAAAATAGGCTTTTAAAACTGATTCCCATTTTGCAAGATTTTGTTGCAAATTTCAGTTAAAAAAAATGTGTTGTGGTTGAGCCAAATAGCCTCTCATCTCATTTCCAAGTGATGTAAAGTTCTTTTTCCCTATTTTGGTAGGAGTTTTCTGGGTTTTGTCTATGTGTGGTTTTTGGTTTTGTTTTGGTTTTTTCTGTTACATCACTGTCATATACAAAACCACAGAACAACATTTTTAAAGCAGAAGCCCTAGGTACCACAGTATATTTACAGTAAGAAACAGAAAAAGAAATGGAGATGTAAAGACAAAAGATGAGAAAGTGGTTCACATGTACATCTAGAATAAAACATTTCAGACAGAACTACTGCACAACAACTGGAGGCCTTGTCTGAACCTCATGGAAATCAATGATGACCTCTGAAATGGACAACAGTAGATGTGAAGTAAGAGTTTTCACTCCTCAGAAGTACTGGAGGCAATTAAAAACAAAGACTTAATGAATATGTAATCATAGGAAATGTGGAAAAAATAACGCCTTTGCAATCAAATTTAATTTTCTTTCTATTAAAAAGAGGTAGAGGTAACTAATCAGAGAGTTAATGTCTACATTCTGCTGGATTTCCAAGGCTGTCCCAAATACTCCATTCTCACTGATTCAGCAGCTGGTACCAGTTCTCTTCACTTCTTAAAACAGTGCCAAGTACAGTCAATAATTCTCTCCTTATTTTAACATGTGAAATTTAAATTCTGTAGTTGCCTGAAGCAAAATCTTCATCTGTCATTATGAGGTGAATTAAGTGCTCTGCTTCACCAATTAAAAGCAACTACACAGAAGGCTCAACATGAAAAACAGCAGAGTGGAATTATTACTAACAAGAACATCCTTAGCTGAAACCACACATGCCACCTGAGCCAGTTGTAGCAGAATACCAGGAATGAACTTGATAAGATGACACATACCTACTGCCAGCATGCCCTTTTCCAGGTCTCCAGACATTTCACGACATATGCTTTTTTCAATGTCCCGGTTACACATCCTCTGATATTCACTGAAGACTGTTAATGGAAAGGAGAGTTTTCAGGAGTTAGCTTTACAAAAATGGGTGGCACTGGTACATGCTGGATGACTTCATTTTAATTGCATTTCTCAACTTGATACTACAACATAGACAAGTTTTAGTATCGCAAAGACTAATACTGTGGTATCTACCATAATGCTCCATTTACACAGTATCTTGCTCCTTCTAGCTTGTCTAGTTCAGTCCTTACTGTCAAAGGGCTAGACCAAGAAACCACTGTAAAGGAAATAGTGAAAATTCTTTTAGGAAAGGCTATGGGTGCCAATAAAATTAAGAAGAAAATATTTGGGTTCTCATATACACCCCTTTCCTCCAATTAAATACCTCAATACTCCAACTGCACATCTTAAAAGTTCTACGGAGTTACTAAAACATTTCCACCACTACAGACTGATGTAAAACCTAATGCAAGCAAGTAAAAAGGGAAGGGAAGTTTGCAAGTGTCTTGTGCACACACAAGTATGCAAAACTGAAACAACTCTAGTTTTTCAATTCTTTTGTCAGAGAAACATTTGAACAACGACGACCTCTACCTGCTCTGGCATTTAAGAAAGATGACTATGAAGTGCAGCACTTGTTCACCATTTTCAGAGCAGAATTTACCCTGCTTTTCATTAGTATCTCATTGTTCTCATTTTACAGTTGAAGGAAATTCAGGCAGAGAGCGGTGCTGTACATTCTCACCATTACAGGCAACAGCATCAAGCTGCTGTATGTATAGGACACCATTACCTGCTCTGAGGTGGGCCCTGCTTCTTGCACACAGAATGGCATTGAATTTGGATTCATCAGTTCCCAGACGGTTCTCTCCAGCTGCATACAACTCCTAAACACAGAAGGGAATTAATTCACACTTCATTACTCCGAAATGTAGTTAGGCTGAACAGCTGAGTTACAGATTTGCTTCCATACAGCCTGTCTGCATTTTATACTTAGTCCTTAGCTTATATACTGCTGGAAAACAGCAGCAAGCAATAAACAGCAACTAGTTCTAACTTTTCTATAATATGCCCTGCTTGCATTTCTATCTTGGTGATGCCTAAGTGCTCAAACACAAGAGTTCCAGATTACTAAAGGAAGGGAAATTGTGCAAAAAGTACCTGAAAACTGTTCTTCCTAATAGTCCTTACATCTAGCTTTTTTTCTACACCTCTAGGTGTGTTCTGGGACATTCTTGTCTTTTTGCTAAGGCATACTACGTAGACAGCTAATTACATTGCTATTTAAATGACACAAGTGTGCTAAAATAATACAGGGTTTTCCCTTTGCTATGTGGGGAAATGAAACATACAGAAAAAGTAACAGGGCAAGCATTACTATGTCCAAGTGCCTTATTTGCTGCAAAAATCCAGAGTTCTTTACGTAACACACAAAGGGCTAATGCAGGTGTTGAACAGATTAAAATTTAAGCCACACACATATCACCTCAAATCTCTTTGGACAAATTCCTTAATACACAGCATAACGGCATCATCCAACTGGAAAAGCCAGAGAGCTGACAGAATGGAGGCAAAATATCCTACAGTCTCTGTTCCCAAGAGCATCACCTCTGTAATGTACCTACATGGATCTAATGCTCTGTCAGGCCTTTTTGTATCACTTCCATCCACTGAAACATAAGCACTACAGCAGGGAAGACACAAGGTTTCCAAAACTAACAGTAAGCAGAAATCACATCCTCATATTTCAGTGTATTGAGTTCACTATACTTAGAAATGATGAAGCATTTCTACTGACCTGCACATCTCTCTGGACAAGAGACATGTCAACAGTTGTACTTTCATCTCTGTTTCCCTGAAAGAATTAGAAGATACAAAAGTATTACTGATGGGCTTTGATGGGCTGCTTTTTTCAAATTAGGGGGTGGGGAGGTGGGGGGGAGCAAAGACACCTACAAACACACACATAAACCAAATTTGAAAATCCCACCCAGCAAGTACCTGAGAAAGTGAAACTAAAAGCCTCTCAAAGTGTCCAGACGTGTCACTTCTTATTGCTTCCTCCAGAGTTTTCTTAAATTCTGGAAAAAAGATACAATCATGAATCATCATACAATTCTGCTCATTTCCTAAATTCATAGTGTCAGTCAGTGATTAAGTAAGAAAAGGAAGACAGTTTGGATGCAACAAATCTAACCTGCTTTATAGACTCTGTTCAGTTCCTGAATATGCTCATTACTACGAGAAGCTAAGATTTCAATGAGACAATTTTCATCTGTGCCAACGCCCTAAAACAAAGCATAAAAAGAAAACAGATTTCAGATTCCCATCTTTCTTCTACAACCTAGCATAAAAGAAACGTAATAAAATTATATTAAAAAAATTCAGAATATAACCCTGTATAGAAAAAAGCAAGTAATTTAAATGTTACTTATGATGTTTCCAAGATACAGATATGTGTTAAAGATATGAAATTGAACAGATAATTGAAATTAAGAAAACAAACTTTCATTTTAAAAATGTCATCCTTCATCCCAGATTTTAGAAATTTTAAAAATCCTTTTTTCATTAAAGAGGAATTTGTTGATTCTAACAGGTAATTATCACTAACAAATAGACAGCACTTGCAATTACAATACAGCTAATATTATTTCATTCTCCTAGATACTTTAATATCATGACTAAAGATCATGTAAATATATGTACTGACTTCATCCAAACATTGTCTTAAAATGCAAATGTTTGACCTTTAATGTTCAAATGTTTCTTTAAAAAATCTAAATGTTTATAGAATAATCTGATTGCTATAAAGTATGCAAAACTTCCATAATATTTTAGAAAAGCTTCAGCATGAGATAAGAAAATGCAGTTTTGAGGTGGGCAAAAAGATAAAAAGAAGGTACACCCTGACCAAAATCTTTATGAATCTAATTTTCTGAACTATTCTCGTGTATCAAGTCTAAAGTCCCTGGAAACCCTTAAGCTGAGTGATTTTATAACGAGTTCTATTACAGTTCAAAGCAAAACCCCAGAAATAAACACTCCCCACATAGTGGCTGACTTAGAAGAGAGCTGCCTCAGTGGCTTGCTCAAGACTATGTGCTGCAGACAGTATTAGAACTCATTTTGTGCCTTGAGTATTTATTTATTAATATATTTGCTGTTACAACACAAACCTATTCAGTAAGTGTCTACCTTTAACCTATGGGAATAACATTTCTCAATTTTACTATCATATACCTCCAAGAAACAAGAGTACAGAACAGTAAAACAGTGGGTTGAATATCTAGACAGAGAGGAAGGAAGGTAAGTTCAAGCTTTTAACTGGCAACCAAGTATTTTATCAGTTCAATTATTTCCTCTGTCTTAAAAATTTGTATCTCCTACACAAACCTTTATAGCTTCCTTGATTTCATATGCATCAAACATGACAGGTGTCTTCATCATTGCCAAGATTGTCCTCTCAAAGTTACCTGATAGCTCAGACTTGAGATCCTTGATCAAATCCTAATGAGAAGGAAAAAAAAGAATGCATAAACCCCAAGCTGAACAAAAGTAAGCCCCAAAAATATGCACTTTAATTAGACTTCTTTAAGCTAAGTACCAATAACCTATCTTCAAAGTAAAGCTGTTCCACTTAACACTAAAACCAGAATAATGTAATATATACATTGAGGAAATAAAGGTCCAATTAAATAGACTGCACAGATCAAAGAGTCAAAGGACCCACTGAGCAGAGAAACTGCTTTATATGTTTTATCTGAAACACTGCATGAAGAATTCAAGAGTGGGTAAAAAGCAGTACCCTGAACAGGCTACAACTTCTGAACCGCCTTCCTCTAAAGTTCTTTCCAATCTTTTTATCCAAACACTAAGCCTTCTGACTTCCACTAAAGGAATGTGGGCTCTTATCACTTCTTCCTTCTGTTCTCACAATGTTTTTACCTTTCCGTAAGCTGTTTTGAAGGACAGGATTATCTGCTGCCGTTGCTTGTTCGAACGACTTCCAAGACAATCGATAATGGCTTGCTCATCAGTTCCTGTACATGCACAGACACCACAGAATGAGTATCACATCATGCGAGGACTCCGCTTTCTGTTTCCATTCGATCCTAACTCTTCTGAACCCAGCTGAAGGACATGTATGCCTTTAATCCATCTACAGTATCTGCTCTTGTGTATGACCCCAGAACTTCGAGCTCTGCTCCCAATCAAAAACACACTAAGAATTAAAACCCAAAAACCACTAAACCAAACTCATTATGTTGTTTATGCCTATATGAATTTCCAGTAATTCTTCCGATAACCAAGAACAATCCCAAGTGAACTGTCCCAGTCAGTCCATATGTAACAATAGAGAAAGATCAGTGCTGAATCAAGCTGCAATTCTACTCTTCACTGAAATGTAAAATCCACAGACTGCTCACCAAATCCCTTCATGGCCTTCCTTAAGACTTCTGCATCCTTCAGAGGGTCAAAACCCGGTGCATCAGTGATTGTGCCTCGGTTTCCATACTAGAAAAAAAAAACCAAGCTCAGCTGCATAATAGTGTTAAAACAGTTAAATGCTGTTTTACTTCTTTGGAAAGATGACCACTGTTACCAATTGTCTTTTTGTTAGAAAAGTAATAGATCAAACTCAAAACAACCCTACCTAAAACAATTTGTTAATTTCTACACAGAAGTTAAAAGAAAATGCAAGGTCAAAAAGGTTCACTGATATTAAATCTGCTGCTCAATTAAGGTTTGATGATAATGTACATACACCGGCAATACTTCATAAAGCTAGGAAAGGCGAGATGCATTAAATTTGAATTCACGTCAAACCTTTCTTTTTGGATAATATGGTAAAACATCATTTGTTTCAAGCCATATGCACCTATATTGATTGCATTTGAAAAGGTTCTCTCTCTTCACTCAAACTTCTTTTCATAACTTTCTTTTCAATTTGAGGATCAGTTTGCACTAATAGAACGAAGAAAATGTAGAGAAACATATACATTGCAAAAAAAGCAGTGAATGCTCTTACTGTTACAGAAGAGACTGCAGGCCCTGTAGTTCCTGAGTAAGAGGGCATAGATGGATTCACAGCTGGACCTGGTGGATAAGTTGGCATGGGCTGCTGCCCTGGGTAAGCTGCCGGTGGTGGTACTGGGTAGCTCATAGGCTGCTGACCAGACTGTGGTGGTGTGGGCTGACCTGGCACGGGTCCACCCGGGTATCCTGGCATTCCTGATGGTGGATACCCTCCATAAGAGGGCTGTTGTCCTGGTGGAGGTTGCCCAAAGCCACCTGGAGGGACTGGTGGATAAGCCCCAGGTGTTGAAGGATACATGCCTTGTGGTGCGTTTGCCCCTCCAAAGGTCCCTGCCAGGTTGGATGCCTGCAGGGACAGACGATACAGCAAGAGACAGGAAGGGGTACAAACAGTCGAGTTTCAGTAATGTGCATAATACAACACAATCTCCCTCCTCATCAACACAGAGACAGTTCCACATCTGCAAAAGAACTTGGCACTAATCATGTCTTACTACGCAGGATGGAAGAAAACCTGCTTGTATTCAGTTGACTCTTGCTTTATTGTAACAATCAGCTGCCATACACCAAGAAGCAGAGCCAACACACATATACCTGCCACTGCATCCAGCATCACACGCACCACTCACAAGGAAGCACACCAATAGCCACACTCCTCTGATTCTAAAAACTTACATCAAATAATCCCAGCAACACAAAACTATGCTTAGCCCTTCTCTGCCCGAGGCTGCCTTGCATGATCACAGCATCACCTGAGTGCAAGTGTCTTACTCTGAGCAACTTTTGGCTGCTTTACAATGCACCCGATGTGTTAGTAGATTACAACCTGCTGGAGTTCTCAGGCCACATTTGGAAGGACTTCTGCAGAAACTGCCACAAAGCTACTCCACATCAATATCATCTCCCCACATGACACACTCAGACCCTCTTCTACAGAGGGACCGGAACTGACATTTGATGACTCCAGCATTATCAGAAGCTAGTTGCTGTGGATATTGTCATGTGCACCACAGATAGTTTGTTGCTCATTTTGCCTGCTGGCTGCCAAATCACTGTATTTAATCACTGCCTCAGAAAGACATCTATAATGCTAATGTCTTCCTACAAACTGCACTCGTTATGGAGCATAACAGATTGCTGAAGACTAAAGTTGTCAGAAGTGTCATTCACATTTGAAATGTCTGCATTTTCTTCAATCAACGTAAAAGGTTTTTACTTCCATCTGTTAAACATCAGTGCTTATAAGAGGCAGTGGATTCTATATTCTTTTCAAGGATGAGTCATTGATATCTCCTTACTCTGACTGATCAAAGTCCAGGTAACAGGCAAAATTTGGACTGTGTTTGCCAATGTGAATATATTAACAGTGGATACCCTGTGTTAATAGCCTTTTCCCCTACTCCTCTACGCAGCAAAAGCCAAGTTTAAGAGTTTTATATCCATGACTTGTGAAGCTAGACTGTTAAATCACCATTTAACTAGTGCTCTGTTTTGCCAAAATAAGGAATACCTTGCAGTAGCCATTTTTTTCAATACATGAAATTGAATGTTCAACATCTAAACAGATTAGACATAAAGGCACTGAATTATAGTGATAAACTCCTCAGTGACAATGCCAGACACACAACTTTGCACTTAAGGAAGTCACAGTAAAACACATTAAATGAAATCAAACTCACCATTCCAGCCATGTGGTTGGGATTGAACTGGTTGGCATAACCAGACACATTTTCCAGACCAATTGGAGGTGGATTTGAAGGTGGATAAGCAGCACCACCCCAAGGACTGCTACCTGAAATCAAACACAGGTGTGCTGAAACAAGAAACTGCATCTTTTTAAATTTCTTACTACTTAAATTTCTAATGTAATATGTTTTCAACACTAGCAGGAAAATAACTGAAGAGGTGCAGCATAGCAGTGCAATTACTATATAAAGAGTATCTCACTGGATGTTTCTAATCATATTCTAATCTGTAAATTCTCATTTAAAACAACTCTAAAACTATTTCAAGGTTATCACTCCAGACTTAATAATGTAAACACCATATTTTGACTAGAGAGCAGTTTCACTTAAACTACCAAGTTGTCTGGGTGTTCCAGTAGGAAGATATTATTAATTCCCCTTACACTGTTAATTTGAGATGGTCACAGAGCATGACAGTCCAATCGCAAATACCCAAGTCATAAAACTTGGCTGCACACAGCAGTATGGTCTAATTTAAGCCAGAATACTGTACTGAGAAATAGAATTTATCCTCCCCACTAGTCTGGCTTCACACTGTGCACCACTTCCCCTTCCTTAGTTAGCTTGCCTAATTCCACATTTCACCATACCTGCATGAGTCCAATCCCTTCTTTTTACCAACAATACTAGCAACTGTAGAGTTCATCCTGATAACCAAGAAGTAGTTGCATATTTCATCAGCTTGATATTATCACAATTGCTACCCTTTTTAACAGTCCTCTCCCTTCCATATGCAACCATCTGCCTAAGAAAAGTGAATTAAGGATAATTTCAAATTAAAGGGCCTAGGTCTTTGTGGAATATGCTTTTAAGCTGTATGACTGATTCCTTGCCATACTCGTTTCTCTCACCAGCTACCTTCAAGACTCAGTACCAACAGAACACTGATCCTTGCCATTTACTGAATTTATTCAAGTTGTGACATGTCCTAGTGTTGTGTGCTTCATTTGAAATGAATGAAAATGGACTTTATATAAGCACATGGCAGAGCGCACATATTAGATAAATCAGAATCTTTGGCCCCGATGAAACAGGACTTAATAGGGGGTACAGAAAACTTTGGTGAATCAAGAACCACCTCCACAGTCTTGTTCTTCATCTGTGCCACCTTTCCACTCCAGAGAGGATCACCACTACCATTTAATATTTACTTCATCTGAGCAACTTACCTGGGGCTGCTGGTGGATATCCACCTGCTGGGGGATACCCTGGGTAACTCATTGCAAAGATCTGAAAAGTACATGTGAAACAGTTATTTTCTGTAATGCTTCACTCATTATCCCATATACAACTAAGACGCAACATGCATGCAGCAACCAGTTACCAAAATTTAAACATAAACAGCTCACTTTGCCCAGGAAACCTCTGAGAAACCTCTTTTCAGATAGCGAAACAGTTGCAGAGTCACTCCTCAGATTACTTTTCTTATTGGTTCCAGTTGCTACTTACTGCTTACTTTGTCTATTATAAGGATGTATTATTTGAACATGCTTCCTTTATTGAGCTATTAAAATCACCAGAAGTTTGCAGCCTATACAGAACAGCCTATACAGTCTTATTAATCTAGAGAAGAAAATCACCTGACAAGCAAGCTACATCTTCAAACGAGTAACAATGAGAAGTGTTCGAAATGCAAACGCCTGCAAAAGTGCAAGGTCGGAGTAAGAAGTACAAGGGATATACCTTCATGCTTACAACGCTGTCGTAAAATATGAAGGGTTTACTGATAAGATCACTGGAACAAATTGGATCCTTCAAAATGGATAGTGCCTCTGTCAGCACAGAAATGCAGAGTCATTAGCCGTCCAAAATAGAAGCGGAGGTCAAAAAGGAAGAAGAGCTAAATGAAGGACGAAACGAAAACTGTCTTCCAGGATACAAAAGGCCTTACTTTGAACAGAACAACTACCAGGAAGAATGGTAAAAGTAGCTCGAGGAGCTTGTTCCAGAGGAAGAAAACATCCACAATGAGTCTTAACATTTTGAAGGTTATTTTTAGTGACAGTCTATTTTTAGAATTGCTGTGCAAACTATCCCTTTCCTTTCTTTTCCCTCTTTTCCCTAAAGCACTACCTTTTGCATTTGCTTTGTTTTGCCATGTTTTGGATTTCAGCTGTGGAGTTTTGTTTTGGGGTGGGGGGGTGCTGTTTTTATGGAATTGTTTTCATTTTGCATAATCATGTTAACTTCCCTTTCTGGTTTGCATGGCTCCTTTGCATAGCAACAGTGGAATGGAAAAACACTTTTTTTTCGTACGGAAAACATAATTAGGAAATCTTCAAGCTATTTAAAATCTCTTTGGACTTCATGCTGCATGTACTCTTTTAAATTTAAAGAGAGAGAAATGAACTAACAAACTGCAATGAACTAAGGAGACCAAAAGTTATAACCCTACCTTACTTCTACTCCAGTATGTAAAGTGTCTAACAGACTCAGTAGCAGAGAGGTCAGCAGGAAAAAAAGATTAAAAAAATCAGGAGAAGCCAGTGTGGCACTTCAGAGCATCTCCAAATCAGTAATAGGCTTTACAAAATAAGGCATAAAAAATAAAGAACAGTTATTACCAAGTTACTCAAAAAGCAAACAAACCCCCCCCACAATCTAGACTCTTAGCATACATATAGTCAATGGGGCCTTCGGGTTTGGATTCAATGTGGGTTTGGTTTTTTATTTTATTTTTGTTGTTACATCTTTATACACAAACTATTACAGCACTGAAATGAATTTCATTTCTTCAGGTGCAAGTATAATTATTTTTTTTAGTTATTTTTTAGCTTCGCATGCAAATACAATAATGATAGGATACTAAAAAAATATTCTCAGATGCCTTTTCAATAAAGCTTTAGGTACAAATTTAAAGCAAAAAGGCTTGCATTTTGGGTTTTGGGGTATTTTTTGTGGTAAAGGGTGGGAAGCAGTAGGATAGGCCTTGTTTTTCTTAGCAGGGTTGTTTGCTTGCTTTTAATTCTATGTAGAATGTTAGCTTTAAATTAAAAAGACTTAAAGAGCCTTTTGACAATTAAAGCTGAGGTTGAGAAATAACAGTTAATTTCATTAGCAATCTGAAAAAATATTACTCTCTATATAAAAATGTTCCACTTGCTTCTTTCGAACACTGTATTTATGAAGGACCTTTCCAAGGGGAAATTTTCCCAGACTGGTCTGATTCCAGGCAAACTACATCCACAAACACTCTGACTTCTCACGTTCAAAAACTTTCCTGACGACCACCTTTTCCACAGTTCATCAAGTCTCTGGTGGCCAGTTCTCTAACTTAAGAAACATTAACACAGAAAGTTAACTTTCCCAACTATTCCCACAATCTTGTCTCCATTTTATCTTCTAATCCCATCTTCCAAACTTTCTGTTGCTACATCCACAACATCTTACTAATACTGCTAGTGATGAGCAGCACTTGCCTGCTGACAACCAAGTGGTGACACAGGCCGGGGAATAGAAGATACAGAAACCCACCCTGCTATACAAATATTGCGTGGGAGGATACAGGAACAGCAAGGTCTGTGTTTGCTCAGTCATAAAAAAGGTTGTGCATAAGAGGAGGAAAAAATCCAAACAACCAAACCACACATGGAAAGAGGGAGTGCCTTGAAGAAAACACAAAACAAACACTGTTAAAGTCCCCTCCCCATTCCCAGTATTCAATTCTGGAGGTCGACCTCAGAACGCTAAATAAAGGCCTGAGGCTTTACTCCCACAGTGAACACCGATTGCTATCATGCTTCACACTCAGGCTCTTGAGCATTTTCCTGCTGCTTGGCAAAGCTAAGAGGGAACAGACCTGTTCATAAGAGATTAAATCTGCGATATACTTTCAACAGGAATCTTGAAAATACACTTCTGTACAACACAGCACAGTAGAAAAGGACTACAGCTGGAGAAATTTGCAACGAAAATGATGGCAGAAGTAAAGAATAAAATTGTAAGACTGCCAGAAAACTTCTGTTTCAAGGTACAAAAGAAGTAAACTCAGCAACTGCATTCACGCCCATTCCTGGAATTTATTTAGTGGCTGCTGTTCAGGCTCCAGCGATGCCAAGGTCCAAATAATTTGAGGACAAAAAAAGGATGAAAACCCCTGACCTTTATTTGTTCAAAGTAATTAATTATGCCCATTTCACAGGGAACATCGAGTAAAGTTAAACCCTTGGCCTTTACTCCTCCGCAAGGTTAATTACCAGGCTATAGTGTAAAAGGCAGCCTAAAGCTATAAAATACAGTACCTGCTCTGAGAGCGATCCCTCATTGTGCAACCAGCAGAAGAGAATTTGCCACCTTAGAACATGCTGTCGTTTTTCATCAGATATGAACTGAGGCATCCACCACTGTGCTTTTGCAAGACAAGGACAGCATCATACTAGCTAACTGCTATTTTATGAGCCTGAGCAAGATTTATCTTTGACTCACGCACTGCAGCATACAAGTTGTTCTCTCCTCTACCAGGTGTAATATTTCTCATTCTGACAGATAAAAAGCCCTGCAATTTTGGTTTCTCGTTAAGTCTCCTGTGTGACTCCCTGTGTAGCCTGCCTTTCACTTATCAAAAAAATAGTAGTTTAGTACAATCAGTCTGTCTTCCAACAGGGCTGAGTTCATGTCACCCAAAACTCAGGAAGCCTCTTTTACACAGATCTTATCACTCATTGTTAACCTTTACTGGACTTCATCCAAGAACATATCTTTAAAGAGCACCAACATATCATCCACTTCCTACAGAAAAAGTTTCCTCAAAAAAACCCAAGACAACTCACAGCTCTGAAGAGACGGTAAAATAGCAACAAATTCAAATAGGTTGGGTTTGTTTATTTGTTTTTTAAAAAAATGTCCATTTCAATTACTCACTAGTATTGCAACCCAGGAGCACAGCCAGTTTCAGTGATCCTTCTAATTCAGTACCATCATAATCATTATTATAACAGAAATATTTTATTGGAAGACAATGTAGCACTTTCTGACCTGCTGGCATAAGCAGAAAACAGGGAAGAGCATCATGAAGGCAGCATTTGCAAGCCTTACTCAAAGTAAGGTATAACAGGAAAGATGCCAGACAAGCAAAGAAAAGCTGAATGGGAAGACAGACACATAAGCCACAAATGAGCTGTAAAAACGTTAAATCACAACATTCATGCAACTTTTTCAGCATCAGAAGCCCTACACATACGTTCAAGGCAACAAAACCCAAAGAAGTTAACAACTGAGATGCAAGGGCTTTCAAGATCCACGTGCAGCAAAAACATGAGTTAATTCCAAGAGGATGATTTCAGTTCAGTTTCCTACTCTGCCCCGATCCAAGTGTTTCCTTCTGTAGCACACTCTTGTGATACTGTCTTTGAAATACTTAAACTACCCAGTCAAGACATATGTGACAACACAGATAAAGACTCTCTCCAAATAACACAAGAAAGAAATAATACCAAATTAAGTTTATGAGATGTTTGAAGAAATCATGGAATGACAATGTTCTATTTCAAACTCATAACGTGTAAAAGCAATAATTTGTTGCAAAAACCAGTCATGCTATAAACAGCCTGAATCATGTGCCCAACTGACTAATGCCTCAGGAATTTATTCTTCTCTATTTTAAGTTTTACCATGCAAGAACAAATTTTTACATCATTCCTTCAAGTAAGAATTACATACCAATTACTCCATGAACTAAAGCAATAGTG
Source organism: Sclerurus mexicanus (assembly GCA_013396755.1). Taxonomy (NCBI): domain Eukaryota; kingdom Metazoa; phylum Chordata; class Aves; order Passeriformes; family Furnariidae; genus Sclerurus; species Sclerurus mexicanus. The sequence continues at coordinate 1,115,164 of VWZF01005181.1, read as the reverse complement.
TCATATTCAGTACTCTAAAACAATTGCTAGAAAAATACCTGACTGTTCATTTCACCCCAATGGTTTTTAATTAGTTGCTGTGCCTGAGCCTGAAACGCAGAGCCAGGAGTGGCCCCACTGCAAAGGCAGGACGGCTCCAGCATTTCCCAGCCCTGTGCGGCAACAGAACAAAAGGACCACAAAAGCCCTCTGCCAGTTCTTCCTACACTTACATTGTTTGGGCTGCAGAAGCAGCTAAATAACACCACGTGTCCAAGTTACAACTCCCCAAAGACAGGCATGCTGGCAGGACCTGCACAGGACCTTAGCTAAACACTGTATGGACGTACCCTACACTGCACACAAAACTTCTGTGCTCTGCACCAGGCTGACAGCCTTGGGACTCCACAGATGAAAAAGAGATAAATATGAGTGTGCAAATACATTAACTTCTTCTTAAAGGTTTGTATTTCATGCTTTCTAGACAGGGAAGGCTTACACATGCAGCTGTCCAGCAACATTAGGTAGATTACTACTCATCAGTGAGAAAATGGACACGCCCCCCTTCATTCTGGACTATAAAAAATTACTCATTTACAGTTGATTCTTTCCAGGAAGAGACTCAAGAAAGAGCTAATTTAGGGTAGTAAACTGGAAAGACAGGTATCTCACAACAATTATAAACAAGTAACGTGAAAAGGCAGGAAGACTACGGCCTTCATATCTAACCTGCACTTGAGATCAGGAAGCTTTAGTCCTTAAAGCTTATTACTGAAAAATAAGTATTTTTCCCCCTAAATCCTAACATTTTTAAGATGCATTTATTCTCCTACCTAATAGAAAACTGAGTTTTTTTAAAACACTGTCAAGTGTAGCCAATAACCAGTTACTCAGACTATAGATAGGCACGCTGTTTACACAATGAGTGCTATTTTCCAAGCTTAAAATTTTTCTCTCTAGCAACAATAACAGGGATATTCACACTGTCTGCTTCAGGCAACTTATGCACCCAATCTACAGTAAATGGCAAGGCCAAAGTTCAAAATCTAACATATTTTTTTACCAGAGCCAGAGGTCTTGAGGATGCCAAAATTAATCACAGCGAGTACCACTTCACATGCATGCTGACTGTATGGCTACAGTAAAGTTTAGCACAAATAGAGGCCCTCAGAAGCTTTAAAACTCATTTGGACTTTTAATATGGGATTCATTTAACAGTTCTTACATTTGCCAGACCTTCAGATCCAAAAGCCTGAATCAGATGCCCACCTCTCCTACAGATGAACTGAATTAAAAGCTCTAAAAAAGAAAGGAAACCGTGAAGTCTGGTGCTTCCTCAAGAGAACAGATGAGCTAAAGACCAGAATGACCTACTGGTGACACTTCCTGAATGCCCTTAAAAAAATCTACCACCCATACTTTGTAGTAAAAGAAAAAAAAACAAACCAAACCCAAAAACACTTTTAATCCTTAAGAATAAGACAGTATCTTCTGTCTCAACCAGAAAATCCATAAGGAAAAAAAGGGAGGCAGTATCTGGGAAGGACTTAATTCCCTTTCTTTCTATACCTTAGAAAAGCACATTGCTACCTACTGGACAGCACCGACACTCTGCACTGTACAGGGAACAGCAAACTAGTGGGGCTGTGAGGGCTGGTGTTTGTCTTACTCAGTTTAACTTTCGACAATCTAATGACTAGCACTGGTCCACACTCAGCATCTGTGACAGCTGAATATCATGGTTACAATTTCACACATAAACACTAAAAACCAGCTTTAACATAGGCAGGATTGGTTGCCTGGTCATCACAAGCAAATAGTACAAACTGTCTCTTAGAAGGACACCAGTGAGTCCCTACTCTGACCCATGAGTGACTCCAGGCACGCCCCAGCCAGGATCTAACCTCTTACCAAGATTCTGCAGTGAGCTCTGATAACATCTGGAACAAACATGGAGCAACAATAGAACCTCTGTTGTTATTGCTGTCCTTTGGTTTGTTTATTTACCACTTTTACCACTACATTCTTCCCAGCTTGGGGAACTGCCTGAAGCAAATTCTGCATTTACATCAAACACACCTGCTTTTAAATACACTGGCAAACTCAAAGGGACGACCTTCACTTTGTTGCATGACAACAACTGCTGTTTCACATAGGTGAAAGTGTTGCTCACCAAGGGGTAAACATGCAGCCTTTTCCTTTTCTTTTTCCCAAAAAAGTCTTTTGCCACATTCTTAAAGAGAAACTCAAAAGTCACTGCACACTGCTAACAAGTCTCTGTCCTTATTTCCAATAGTTTCTATAATACACTTTTTTAATACATCCAGTAAGAAACATGTTTCAAGGTGGTTGACATAAATGTATGAAAAAAACAAAAGAAATTACACTGGTCCCATTACTCAGTTGTATATTTAATTCAAGGGAAGCCTCTAATTGCAATTGGAAGCTGACAGAGAACTTTCTATGGAAGATAACATATAGCCTTGCTAAATGAAAATTAAACTTTCAAATCATTCAAAAGCCCTGCTATTTCTGTAGCCACAATTAAACCATCTCCTGTTTTCAATTACATGTCTGCTTTAACTACTGCTTCCTTTTTTAATCCCTAGATTGCTATCACAGAACTAGAACCAAATAAACTCTATCTTAGCTCTGATTAATGAACAGACCCTCTGAAAGTTCCATTTTCTGTAACTTGCTAGAGGTCTAGGAAACAGCATCTCCTGTGAACTTCAAAGCAGATGTGCTTTTTGGCTTGACTTTCTGTAGTAGATTAAGTCCAGTATTTTAAGTTGTTACCTAACACTGTATTTTTGCAATATTTTTTCTTTGAATAAATAATTGCCTCCATAAAACATATCCATTTCACCGCTGCTTTCATTATATCTTTTAGCGACGTTTGACATTTCACAGAATTTTCAGTCTAATGAGTCAAAATTTCTGGGGACTACAGAGAGCAAGCTAAAGAAGCGACAAAGCATATGAATGAATGTGTTGACTACTCCAGAACTTTTAAGTATAGATTCACGGAGACATTTTGGCCTCTGACCTCATAGTGAGATCAGATAAGAGAAAGATGTGTAAATACTGTTGACATGAAATCTTGCTGAATATTTAGGGTGTTCTACACAACAAATTCTATACAGTGCTTTGGGAGCAGGAAACAAGTCACAAGACTACCTACAGAGGCATTTTCATGAAGGAAAAAATTCAGCAGAAATTCAGTAGGGAGAGGGCCACAGGTAAAAGAGGAAGCAATGCTCAGTGCAAGTTATCTGCTGCATCAGTCAGAGGAGAGCTGTCCACATGACTCTTAAAGCAACTTGAAAAACAGGAAATTATAGAAATAGCCAAGCTGTGGGGAAAGCTTTCATACACTCAAGCTTTACAGCAGCCATACACTCACAGTAGTTTTGTACTGCTTCTGCGGGTACCAGGGATGCTCCCATAGAGCACTGACTCACCCAACAGAAAGTAACTGTGCTGGGGACTGCCAGGGAATGAGCCTCCTACAGTGGCCAGGCTTTTAGGTGAATAAATCCCTAATAATCAGCTCCTTCATCGACACACATTACACCAGCACTGTTCTTCTCTGGTTCTCTCCACACCTTCACCTCAGTCCTTCCTCCCCAATGCATGCGGCCCCGTGCTAGGCTCAGCTGCCCTCCATGCTCCTGCCACTCCCTCCCCAGCTGCGCCTCCTTATCAGGAACGGGCTTCCAGGAACTACCATTCATCTAGCCAAAGGAGAAAAATATATCCCACGAAAATACTCCCATCCTGCCCAGAAACGGCATGGGGACAGAGAGGAACTTCAGCTTTCTGAATATTGAGATGTTTGTGATGTTTTCTGTCACACACACGTAGCAAGAGTATGAAGAGTTTTGCTTTTAAGACACTTAAGTGTCTTGAAGGCACTTGAAGACACTTAAGTGTCTTAAGACATTCTAAGGACATGTGCTATAAGAAGTATTAAAGTATACCACGAGCAGTTTGCAGAAAGGGGCCTTCGGGGGAAAAAGAAAGTAAAAAGAAAAAGCATTGCGTAATGGCCAGCCTACCACCTTAGGCTGCTTTCCCTGTACACATCAAAATGACGAGCCCGAGATAACCTACGGGCGCAGGCAAAGCACCGACCTGCCGCTACGACAGGGAACACTCCTCTNNAGCGCTGCCCGAGGGGCGGCTCCCAGGGGCGGCTCCCAGGGGCGGCCCCGCTGGACAAACCACAAAGCGCGCAGGGGAAAAGGGAGCTCGCCCCGGCCCGGGGCAGCGCGGGCACTCCCCCGGGGACCCGGTGACACCGCCACCGCAAACCGCGGAAGCTGCGCGGCGAGGCAGGGTTGTAACATCGGATTTAAACCCAGAAACTGAGTGTTCTCACCAGACGTTTCAAAAAATATGCGTTCCAGGCAAGGTGAGACAGAAGCCCCCATTTTGCTGCACATAACATACTGGTCCTTGAGTAAAATTCTACAAAAAATTTGGAGGAGGGAGATGGTTCATGTTGACCTTTTCTAGTACAAGCAGTACTAACTAAAGGCTTCAATAAACATCTTTTTTTCCTTCATGCATTCTTTAAAGATGAGTGAAGTTGCTCACATGGAAGCATTTAGAGAGTCAAAACAAGATAATAAAAATGAAAAATAAAACGGGCTAGAATTTTCCAACTAAATTTCACTTGCCAAGACACTAATCAAAATAGCAAGGCCGGCATTATCTGACTGAATCAGAGCATTATAAAACTTGGGTGGGGAATGAACTCGTCTTTGCAGCTGGGATTTTTGCAAGCAGGGTCCAGAATCTCCTTTCCAACACTTGCTTCCTTAATACATACGTGTTTAAAGTGCGGGATTTCATTTAGAAAGAACCTGATTTGGATAGATTTGTTTGCTTCTTACACCGTAACTCCTGTTCAACTGCGTCAGGTACTGAGCGTGACACCACATGGTGCAGAACAGCCCTTGGGTCAGCTGGGGTCACCTGTGCTGGCCGTGTCCCCTCCCGGCTCCTCGGGCACCCCCAGCCTCCTCACCCATGGGGTGGGGTGAGAAGCAGAAAGGCCTTGGCTCTGTCTAAGCTCCGCTCAGCAATATAAAAACCACCTCTATTATCATCAGGGTGTTCAGCACAAATCCAAAACACAGCCCCATACTAGCCACTGTGAAGAAGGTGAATTCTACCTCAGCCAAAACCAGCACATTGTGGTTTAGCACAAATTGTAAATTTATACCAAGATTGTTTTAAGCCTTACTGATAAAGACATTTCTGCCTAATAGGCAAAGCTAAACACAGACACAGGTTTTGATGCAGAGTGTAGTCTGATGTTCACCATGCAGGCAGATGGAAGAATGAAGATGCGCCCACAGNCCCCACCGCCAACCGCGGAGCCACAGCGCGCCCGGCCCCCCTGCCCAGCCCCGGGCCGCGCTCCCTCACCCCGCTCCCCGCGGGGACACGGGCCGGCACCCGGCCCTCGCCCCCCGTCCCCTCCCGTCGTACCTACCGCGGTGCTCGGGAGCCGCTGCGGCCGCCGCCCGTCCCGGCTGCTGGCTGAGGCTGGCGCTGGTGCCGGGGAGCGGCAGGAGGAGGAGGAGGAGCAGGAGCCGCCGGCCCGGCCCCGGCTCCTTGGGCCGCCCCGCCCGGGCCGCGGTGCGAGGGAGGGCGCGGGCTGAGCNCAAGACACTAATCAAAATAGCAAGGCCGGCATTATCTGACTGAATCAGAGCATTATAAAACTTGGGTGGGGAATGAACTCGTCTTTGCAGCTGGGATTTTTGCAAGCAGGGTCCAGAATCTCCTTTCCAACACTTGCTTCCTTAATACATACGTGTTTAAAGTGCGGGATTTCATTTAGAAAGAACCTGATTTGGATAGATTTGTTTGCTTCTTACACCGTAACTCCTGTTCAACTGCGTCAGGTACTGAGCGTGACACCACATGGTGCAGAACAGCCCTTGGGTCAGCTGGGGTCACCTGTGCTGGCCGTGTCCCCTCCCGGCTCCTCGGGCACCCCCAGCCTCCTCACCCATGGGGTGGGGTGAGAAGCAGAAAGGCCTTGGCTCTGTCTAAGCTCCGCTCAGCAATATAAAAACCACCTCTATTATCATCAGGGTGTTCAGCACAAATCCAAAACACAGCCCCATACTAGCCACTGTGAAGAAGGTGAATTCTACCTCAGCCAAAACCAGCACATTGTGGTTTAGCACAAATTGTAAATTTATACCAAGATTGTTTTAAGCCTTACTGATAAAGACATTTCTGCCTAATAGGCAAAGCTAAACACAGACACAGGTTTTGATGCAGAGTGTAGTCTGATGTTCACCATGCAGGCAGATGGAAGAATGAAGATGCGCCCACAGAGTAGCTCACATGCAACGAAGGCCAGGGATCTTTGTCCTCTCAGTATGCTGGTATTGCTTCTCTTGGGAGTTAATCCTCTCAGTTATGTCAGCCAAAAGGGGCCTCATGAGCTCTAACAGAAGGAGTTCTGTCAGCCAGAGTAATTTTGACTGAAACAGGTTAGAAGCCATTCAGGGGAGCTGCTACTCCCATCAGATGAGGACACAGTGACCCCTACACAAAGGGTTTCTTCTTCTAGCAGGATTTGAAACAAACCTATAATTCTGCAACTTCAGTACTGCTATTTTTTCATGTAGAAAAGCCCTTTGAGTACCATGCCTAGGCTGGAAGGGATATATGAGGAAGCTTATACTGCTGCAACCAGCCTAGTATTCATTCCAGACCAGGCTGTGCTCACTTTGAAGTCAATTGCAATGTTCCATGGATTTAACCAAGGTTCAGATTTGGCTACTTCTATGAATCCTCTATTTATCCAGCCTCAGCGACTAGAAGTCCCACACCTTTGATGCTGTATTCATAAACAGAAAACTGCACTAGCTATGGCAGCATATGGAATATTCTTCTGACAAGGAAATCATTGTATGGAAACCTCACTACCTGTCATTTTCAGACAGTCAGCAAGTGAGGCATTTGCTTAATGGATTTTATTTCTGAAAATTTTTCCACAGGAATGATAACCTCCTAGCCCACACTTTTTGGGAGCTTTGGCTGGAGCAAATCCTTGCAAAAGCTGTTATGGGCAGCAGAAGTTCTTGTCAGCAAAAGAGAAAGATATCATACTGCAGTAGCTTTGGCAGCACATTTTATCAGTTAAAAATCATCAGAACAATGAAAACCTGTGAAAAGTGATCCAGGTGTAAGCACAGTACAGCCTGCTTGAAAACATAGGCAGCCTGAAACAATCACTTTAACTTCCATAGTCATCTTGTTGGAGTCCGACTTCCCAAACTGTCTCCAAGGGAAAAAATAAGCACTGGGAAAAATTTTGTTAGCAATCGGAATGCTGTGACTAAGGCTTCACTGTTCATTCAGTGCCAAGTTCTGTGGCCATTGCGGTTCTTACCTGCTCCATTTCTCTCACATCACCACAAGGAAAAGGGATTCCTGATGCTCTTGGAGAGAAGAACACTCATATCTCCACTCTTGGAGGAAGATGCAGATCTCTATTTTTGGGAGAAAAAAAAAAAGCAGATCACGTCAAGGCCCTTACTTCATTTTTTAGAGTAGATCAGCAAATTTTGTCCCCTGCTTTGTTCAACATGACAAAACTTATTAAACCCACTGAATTTCATAGCATTCTTTGGCAAAAATCTGGGATGGTGAGAATCACAAGAATCAGTACATGAAAAAATAACTTCATGTGGATCATATATTTTTGACACATGCCTGAAGGAATTACATGGCACACATGACATAACAGTTTCTGAAATACCAAACAGGATACCTGTGTCAAGTATTGGTTATGCTTTTGATAGGTCCCTCATAAAGAAGTGGTTCATGATTAAAAAAACAACAACACAGAGATCACCTGTTTTGGTACATTACTATGTTCCTTTTACTGTGGATATGTACAGTCAGGTAGTGATAAGTGAACATTTGGGGCATGTCAGCCACTTGGATTTTATGAAAGAAGGAAGATCTGGCTTCAGCAATGTATTTATGTAATTCCTTGACCCACTATTTCCTCCCTTTAATTCTTCTTAATACCTCATAGGTGGTTGGTTTAAACAAGTGACAAAGTGTAATCTGAAAAGTTTCAATTTTTGTCAACCCAAAAATGTATAAAAATATAAACTAACATCAAATATGGAAAGCATTTTCAAAACAAGGATATACAAATTTCAAAGTTACAGAGCTATATGTAACTTGCACATTATTTCTTCACGTTTATTAAAATAAAAAGAGATATTAATAGAAAATCCATATAAAGCCCACTTCTGCTCACCTTCAGCAGCGTTGTATCTGATACTCCCACAGAGACATTCACAGTACAGTCACTGCTAAAAGGGACAAGGTCACCCTCTCCTTTCCACCCTTCACTTCCAGCCAGGCTTTCTTTGACCTTTGGTTAGATCAGCTATCTTGATTTCCTACCTAGAGGATAGATTTGAAGCCTTAATATTTCTGACTAGGACTATCCTCTATATCTTCATAACACATTTCATCTCAAAAGTACATTAGAACAGTTTACTGGTGAAATAAATATTTATATTTAACTGACTACTTCTCTAGAACAGAATGTAACTGCAGGCATTTTCCTTAAGAGTTTCCAAGTGTTTACAAAAGTATGCAGTATAATGTGTTACATGTATTTATTATATATGTGTTATATACATACTTTTTAAGACTGGTTTTCAATCAGTTCAGTAATCCTAAGCCCAGCCTGGAAGTGAAACCACTCCAACACAGACTTTCTGAGGTAACCGTGGAAGCCATGCTGTGCAGCTAATACAGAGATGAAAACAAGGATATTTTCACTAGTTAAAGTTACAAAAAGCCTACCAGCAAGTTTTCATATCCTTTTTTTCCTCCCTAGCCTTTTGGGTTTCAATATTTAAACTCGTGTTTAACCACGATAGAACCCCCACACTTCAAGTGCCATAGAGTTGAACAGAGGCTTACTTTTACTCATATTAAAAACTGTCGCTTTGTATTAGGATTTCAAACCAAATGCATACAGACAATGATGCCACAGTCAGAACAAGCCAGCAGAAATGAGGCCTAGAATCCTTGGTGTTGGAATAGGTGAGAGTTGGCATGTCATCTCAAGCATAGTCATACTGCTTTCTGACATTGTGCCGATATTGACTCAGTACCAATTGAAACAGAGAAGCCTTTGTGGCAGAAACACAAAATCACAGCAGCATTTCCTGCAAGCACTGCATTTTCCTAGTGCCCCTTCCAAACTTTGGTTCCAACCTCATACATTTCCAAGTGGATTTGTGCCATAACAGGACACAACCCAGAACTGAGTGATGGAAACTAGTACAATAACACAACATCAACACTCCAAATTTCACAGGCATTGTCTTCTTCATTTTTCCATATTCATTGTACAGCATTTCATTTCCATCACTAAAATATTCCATTCATAAAAACTCAAAAAAACCCAAAAAACATCAAACCAAAATCAAAAAGCAAACGAACAAAAGAACACCTGAGTGGTTATTCACTAAATGCAGGAAGAAAATGCAAAAGAGAAACTAAAATAAAATTTGCAAGTATTATAACACTGCCTTTCAGGCAGCCTAGGAACCTTGAGTACCAGCCAGCCTGTGGTACATTTTTGGGAGTCCTAGCCTGAAACCTGAATGGTCCAGCTTAGCCCACAGGCTTCCTGCATGACCTTAATCAGGTCCAGGTGCTCTAAAGATACATGTCCATACAGCCTATGTTTATTTTGAACCCCAGGAAACTGATATGCATAATTTGTCAGCACTCTCTTATGAGATAAGAAGTTTTCTCACAGTCATTCTGGGTTGTAGTTCTCTTCTTTACAGTCCTGTTAGTTGATGGAGATTTTGCAAAGACAGTCACCCAAATGCTTTCACTCTGCTTTAGCCACAAAAGGCACTTATTTTCCTTGCTTGGTTTTTCACTACTCCTGAGCATTCTGTAGGTTTTATACCTACTGGTTTTTGCACGTGGTTTCTAACTCCTACAGCTTGCAACTCTTCAATACACATTTTTAACTTCTTCATAACTGGGCCTTCAGTTGAGCCAGATCCCTGCAAGGTGATACCACGTACTTGTCTGGGTCTCCCTTGCTTGTTCCTCCGCAGGTTTTTTGTACTCACTAACCTATTAGGCTTGATGATATTTAGGTAGCACCATTACCCTCTATTGGTGTTACACTCCTGAGAAAATTTTACTGCTTCAAATTCATTGCTTGGAGGCAAGCTTAGCTGAACTGACTTCTGCAGTCCAGCTTAATTTCCATGGTGCACTAGTGTTGCAATGGGAGAGTGCAATGTTTAGTATCTCTGCATTGTCACTAGTCTGGAATAAAGGTAGTACAGCCTAAGGCTTGACTTGATGCATGTTGAGGAATGCAGCACTATAGCCACTTCATAACAGAACCAGAACTTGTGACGGACTGTACAGACTACATTATCAAAGGGCATCTACCTTAGACCTGCCTAGGTCTTCAGCACACAAGATCTTTGCTGAAATCATTTTCTTGCACATATCTTGCATTTTCTGCAAAACAATCATGCTGTGAGCTTTGATCTCTAGGCTGTCAATCTGAGCACCTCCCATTGTTATGAAAAGCTTTGACATTAAGGTAAGAGTGAATTCTACTTTCCAGGCTGTGGAAGCTATGGAGTGCTGAGAATGCACTTGTATGGTAAACCATTATAATTCACATACAGCAGAATATAGCCTTGAAATAAACATTTTCATCAAGGAGTAACAGATGAAAGTGCTTTAGTTTCCGTTTTGTATTAACAGAAAATTGTCATTAAACTCTTAAAGTATTACAATTGGATAGCTCTGTGTTTTGCTGTTTGGTGAGCATAATCCAGTTTTCTTTGGTGGGCTGACACTTTGCCACACGCTCATAGAAGTCACTAGTTCAGCCCTTCAGAGGTTGGATTTGCTACCATTAGTTTAGATTTTCTGCTTTGGGTGCTATCTTGTGTAAAATTGAGTTCTGAAGTCCAATTAACGTTTAATTTTAAGTAATAAAGTTAGCCAGCAGGAAAAGGAACTCAGAGAAACAGACTGAGCTGGCCCTGGTGCACATACTCCACCTACATCTGTAGAATTTAAGCTCCCAGTTTGGGAAAATACATAAATATTTGCTTGCACTTTGAAGTACTTCTGAATGCAAGTACTTGAATGAATGTTCACTCAGGTGATTGGGAAACCCATCTGAATGCGTTCCAGATGAGCCATTTATCCCTATGTGTCAACTGTGTCAGTTTGTAATAACATTCTGAACTGTTTGCTTCATCATTGTAAACGACTTTCCAGCCCCACAAAGTTTCTGGGTGGAACTTAATATGACGTAAACACATATAACTACCTTTTTTTTCCCCCCTCCATCTCCAGGAAGTAGAGAGTGAAGCAGCTTGGGCAGTCCAACACGCAGCAGTACCAAAGAGTTTTCAAATCAGGTCAATAGTTGAGCAGATGATTTCTCTTGACCAGAAGAAAAGCAAGGTTCTCTGATAAATTCACAAGAAGCTGAAGACAATTATCCAATCATATACTGTATTTCAACAGCATGTTTCAAAATTTGCATTTTCAATTTGGTTGGCAGCAGAATTTATGAGAAAATGTAAGTCAAATTTGATTTCTAACACTTCCTGTACTCTATTATAGTCTGCACAAGGCACAGGGGTGGTATTGAGCTGGCAGCAGGTAACTCCAGTGATTACAACATCTAGTTTTCTATAAGCTGTATTAGATTCATTCTGTTTACTACTGGTGTCCCATTTATTTTAAATGGCAAAGTGTTTCACTGCTTTTCCTATTAGGTAAGCATTACGAGTTTCTTTGGGATTTTCCATACTGCAAATGCTGATAAAAATATTAAAGAAAGACTTGGACCATGACTTGTATGTAAAATGAGAAAATGCAAGCTGTTACAAGTACATACACCTACAGCATCAGAGAGTTCACAATACTCATGTTAACAGACACCACATTCCCTGTTTCTAGAGGCTTAGAAGAAAACGCTATCCCAAAACCAGGAAAAATTATTAACAAAAGTGCCAATGTTTGGTGAAGTCATGCAAGTGACATTTTGTCCTCTTACCTGACCCCAATTTCTATGTGTCACACGTGAACTGTTAAGAAAAGTCATCATTGTAAACCAAAAGGTTTTATTAAATGATGATTTAGTGATGATTAAACAGTTATTAAACCATAATGAAAAGGTGGTCAAACACTCTACTACTTACTACACATCTAATAATTAAGCTAGCCTTGTATACAGTATACTTCAGATCTAACATAAAACGTCACTTACCTTGCTGTACCTCTCAGATGCCAGGTAAGTGTGTGCAGCTGTAGCAGTTTTAGTTTTGTCTGGTCCCAGTTTGGCCTGCTCCTTTTAACTCCCGATAAAGACTTGACCTAAATTCTTTATGTTCCTGAGAAGATACAGCTGAGCATGATTTCTCAAGATTTGCACAGCAGGGCTGGCTTCAGCCAAGCCTACCTATTGGTGATGCCAACAAATGGTGTACCATTAACTCAGAGTGGGTGTGCCCATCACACCATACAGTCTGGGAAACAATTTTGGAAAACCAATACCTCAGTTCTTATATCACCTTGCTTCTGACATAAGTGTTCCATACTCCTGTCTTACAGCAACGTTTCTATGATTACCTTCTCCTTATTTTCTCATCACTTTGCATTTCTGATAAAAAAAGAAGGTGGGATTTGGAGTCACTTCCAAAGTTCTGTTTAGCCTTGATTTAACTGGCTTTGACACCTTTTAGCTCCTCCTATCAGGTTATGCATCTACAGCTTTTCACCTTTACTGTGCTATTCACTAGAATGGAACTCTCTCCCCTATCTTCTGTTCTTCTCTCCTAACCTTTAAATGTCAGGATACACCATACTGAGCTATCCTTCTTCCCCTCATCTACTATATGCCTCTCTTTCATATTTGTGTGGTAATTCTGTCGGGAAAGGAGTGCCTGTAGCCTATTCATATATTAAGTAGATCAAAAGAATCATGGAGCTGAAAATATGACTGTTTAATGAACGTCAAGATCTGGGTAATTTTAACTCATTATGGGCCTAGTATGTGACTTTAGCCTGTCCATTCTTTGGATATCCTTCCCTAAAATTGGAGATAAATACCATTAATATATCCTCAATGTGAGGATAAAAACCAAGAGGACTACATAAATATAAATATCCTACATGTGCAACACTTCTTTGTAATTATTAGTAAAAATTGAAAGGCTTAGTAAAAAATTCTCAAGACTGCCAAAACACAGTTCAAAGTGTAGTTGGAAGTGTAACTTGTCAGAGCTTCGATCATTGAATCTAATGCCTGTGGGGGTCATCTGTGCACCGCAAGCTCTGAGGGGCTCCTTCACCTCCCTAATGATACGGGTCAGCACCTCCTCAAACCATGCCTCCAGCTGCAGCAGTGTCCTGCTGTGGAGAAACAGTTCTTTGGGGCATAACTCTTGGAACATAATAAACTAGGTCTCATATATAGAAGGAGCACAATCTTCCCATGAGTCAGTCCTGACTCACCAGGAGTCTTTCCCACAGTTAGGGAAAACCCTGTCATTCAAGCCATCTTTAGCACAGATGACCTTTTAACCAAGATTGCTTACAATATTCTGCAACCATTAAGAAAAGCAAGCACTGAAAGACTGCCTTTCATAGGTGTTCAGCCCAGCCTTGCAGGTAAAAACCCTAACCATAGGCTAGGGATCAGATCCTGAGAGAGCTGGATGACACAGTGTTTAAGTGAAACTGAATAAAATCAGTTTTATGTTCTTAATATTGACAGCAACGAGGCAGCGTTTGTGTAAAAGGAAGAAGATGAATTCAGAGTTTTTCCAACAAACATTGCCTACTTAGCTGATACCTTGAATCAGCACATACTTCTCTTGCCTTCAAACTGCAGGGAGCGAGAGTCTCCTGGTGGCGTGGCGGTGCGAGGCTGTGCAGCCTTGGGTCCCCCGTGCAGCTGCACCAGCTGTGTGCCGTCGCTGCAGCTCTGTGTGTGCAGCCGGGGAAACGTGCAAAACAAAGGCTCAGGTGCGATGGTAATTCACCCTTGCCAAGGAATTCTCTCCTCTTCAACTCAAGCCAGTCCTAGGTGATTACAACTGGCCTCAAACGCTTTTTGTTTGTTTGTTCTGCACCCCTCACTCTCACTTTAAGCCCTGCAAACTTTCCTTGATTGACATTTTGAGGGAGAGAGCCTCATTGTGTACTGAACTAGACTTGCATTTTCATATTTAGAAGCAATAAAAAAAAAAGAGAAATGGTTGTTTTCTGTAAAGCAGCTGCCACCAGCAAAGCCTGTTTCCAAGGTGGCTCAAAGTACAAAGGAATGACAGCTCAGTGCTAACACTTCAGATTCAGAACTTCGGACTATTTTAATACATTCCATGGTGAGTAAGAGCCCTCTCCTAGAAATAAGGAAAGGCAGTTTTTCTTTTCTTTAATTAGTTGTGCTCTCTCACCTCAGAAATACTTAACACCCACAAATATGAGCCACTGAGATTCCTGCTTCCTTCAATTTTGATTTGCTTCTACAGCAGGAAATGAAAAAATGTATTAAGAGAAAATATTGAATATGATGCTCACATATAAATAGACCAGAATTATGTAATGTCAAAGGTAACAATTGAATTGTGGCTAGTTGGTTTTGTTTATTTTATCACAATAGCATTAATCGAATTGCTGAGATTCTACAAAATTCAAGTATCCCAGGAAGATACATGCACACAAGTATTTTACCTCACAGTTCACACATATTTGCCAACAGAGGGAGCCCTTTTACTGTCTACCAAAATTTTATCAACGTGAATATTCAGAGGTTTCAAATAATGACGGTGGCCCTGCTGTGGAGCCATCATCCCACTAATAGCAAGAATGAAAAAGGTTTGCAAAATAAAGTCACCTCAGGGTATTTAGAAGATCAAAGCATGGGGTAATATCAGACATCCAATCACTAGAAGCACACTGGAGGATTCAAGTGGCCGTTTGTGTTATTACAGCAATTATATCTATGGGTACAGCTATGAAACATCTATGAGAGTAATTACTTTTAAATACATTGATAAGAATTATGCCAGATAAACACAGAGTTCCCCTATGCCTGCAAATCAATGTTTAACTGTAAAATTCCTTCAAGTTCTTTCTTGTTGTTGCAGTCACAGTTTGTCAAACGGCAACTATTCAGGCTGTGGTTTAGAGGGGAAAAAATAATAAAAAGAATTCTTCTACATTATAATGTCATTAAAGTATCATGTAATTTTAATCACATAGGAACTAACTTGTATACAGTAAGACCTTCAGAACTTTACTTGCTCTTTCATCACAGCATAACCCAAAATTTCTTGTGAATTATGAGAATGTTAATTTAGTATTTTGGAGCCATTGTTTGGATCCTTAGTGTTTCTGCTGCCTACCCTCTACCTGAACTGGCCAGTTCCCTTTTGTCTTGAAAGGATTTCAACAGCTGATTTGATGGTGATATAAATCCTGTTTCAGATTAGTTTGGACTCAGCATCTTAGTGCATTTAAGGAAGAAAAAATTTAAAAAAAAAGCAGAACACTTTACAACTACAATACATTGCCTGGGCTGGCAGAGTTTTGTGCAATATGAAGAAATGAAACCAAGAACTGAAGAGCAATCATGTTTACTTGCCCAGAGGTATGATGACTTACTAGCAGTATCATAAGTACAAAAATACGACCTTACAGTCACATCTGTGGGACTGCAGCTCCTCCCTTCTCACAGAAATTGACATTTTTATGACTGAAGCACTCATGAAGCAACTCCTAAACCTCTGGGGTTTTTTCAGCTTGATATACCCCAGTGAGCCTTTTAAAAAAATAAAAATACAAAACCAGTATTAGCTGCATCAGTCCCATCCCCTTCTCTCCTTTCACTAGGACCTGGGTTTATGCTGAGATTCCAGCAGCAGTCCTACTCCCAACCGATTATCTTCTGAAATGAGTTTAGGATAGGCAAACTAGTGCCAAGGAAACTCAGAACTGCAAAAAAATTGAACCTAATTGTTATTGAGATTTTTTTTCTTCTTCCTCACTTTCAAATAAGTTTTCTACTTTCTGTTAACACTGCAAACAGATCAGTTTTGCAAGTTTTGGACGTCTGGCCATTTTAGATAAACATTCCAACCTTTTAAGTGTTTACAGACTAAACTGCAGAGCTAAATGTTTATGTTGCACTGAATAACTTCGGTATTGTATTTAACAGAAAGTCTGCTAAAGTAATATTTTTCAATCAGCAGGTGAAGAAACACTATTGAAATAACCAAAATTTGAAAGGAAAATATTAATACCAGTCTGTCCATAAATATTTAACATATCTTTACGTAGTATGCTTTATAGTTGGAATATATAAAACTTTCACAATTTACAAGGTTTTTAAGTTTAAATCTACTCCTGGGCCCTTTAAAAAGAAATCCTATAGCTTTTAGCTTCTATGAAGAGAACAATGTAGATTTTTGGGTTTCAAATAGTATATTCCTCCCCTAATTCCAGTTTAATATTAAATAAATCCTTGGCCCCGTATTTCAAGGAACATAGCCTGACATATTGCTAGAACAGGGTATGGATCCTATTATTCTACCTGTGCAGGATAAGAGACCACCCTGATAGGTGCAAAACTACATAGAGCAAAGCACTGGTCTGGTATAGAAGAGATCATTTCTGGAGCAAAATATCTGTTCTCAGTCAAATCTGTGCTCAGTTTTAAATAATGATCTAGCTTTTGCCTGCTGAGATTAATTTGAATCATGTCTCTCTCTCCTTGGTATTTACATTTTTCTTACTCCTTGGGGACAGTAACAATATCTGATAGTGTGCAAGCCTGAATGTATGCCATTCACTCCAAAATACCACTTTGCTTGCAAAATGAAAACAAGCTGGGTTACAATATTGCTTCTAAGAAGAAAAACAACATAAAGAGGGTTGCACAGTGGCACCAGCTTGCAGGCCGTGTTGTTCACTACTCAGCTTCTCATGTAAAAATTTTTCACGTTAAAGCAATACAATGCAGATGAGGATATTTCTTAACTTCTGCAGTTAACTTGTATGTTTCCATTTCACTGCGAGTTTCGGCTGGATGTGTTTTCTGCAAGGTCGGAAGAGTTTGCCCTGGATTGGCTCGTCTGGGGTTCATACCATTACACATTTCCTGTTTTGCACATGACAACACAGTAAGCTCTCTCAAAGACACAAGCTGTACGTATAAGCCTTCCTAGCTCAGTTACTACTGCGCTACTGCAAGAGTCAGATAGTACAAAGCCAAAGGAAAGAACTCTTGACTGAAACCTTTGCCATGTTTCTATTGAGTCCTTCAGAACCTCAGCTCAAACAAGTAGAATTCAAAGAGTGACCAGCTCAGGATTTAAACTGGGTTTTCAAATCCCTAATTGTATGGTGGTCAAATATAGCATTTAATTTTTGTCTTTTGTCCATTGCTTAGGCAAGTCACTTTTCACTGTATCAGAGTAGCTGCATTAGCACTTGTCAAGTCTGGTAATACGAAGTTACCAGAGACTCGGTACAGGCACATCCTTTCTAACAAACCCAGAGGTATTCAGGCAGCAGTTCCTGAACCAGCTGCTAAAAAATGGCATCACTATTCCTGGACTGGAGCTGAATTCTCTGTTCTGACAGCTGTTGGGTAGGGTGCAAGACCCCAGCTAGTGAGCTCAGATCAAGCCTCAACAGGCAAGTGCTCACCTCTTAAAATAGTACACTCTGGCAATAGATTGAAAAAAGATGAAGATACACATGTTATAAAACCTAACTACCACTGCAGCCAACATCATGGCCTGCCATTGCCCACAATGCATAGTAAAGGAAGGGTTTACTTTCCAGGACTTTGGCAGCTCAGCATGGTGACTCTCCACTGCTGGAGTACACTGAAGATATCAAAGGAGAGATATGTATCTATTTTGCTATAATGAAATATTTTAAAGGAGTGACATTATTGATGCTAGAAATGGCGAAGATATACCATTGATTCATCTAGTTGTATTCCATGCCTAAACAAGACTGATCTCAATGGTACATTTGTGCATGCTCCAGCCAAACTACTGCTGTATGTGAAAAAGTTACTCCACTTTTATCTTCACAGTCTAATAGAGTTCACCATCAGCAGAGAAGTTTGTCTTTCCTGACTACAACCTGATAGTCTCCGTTATACCATGTTTGTGTACATCAAGTATTTGCTGGCATTCACCTCAAATTCTCTGCAGGGAGACTTCAATTCTTTGAGGATTTGAAAAAAACTGCAGCTCCTATCCATGGCTCTACTAATGTACTACCTGAAATGCTAATTGGGTTCTAAATCATTGCTCTGCATATGTTTTCTAGTCTGTCTGTATTATCCAAATATAATAACTGGGCACTGAATATCAATTCAATGACCAGTTTTGATCACTACCTTCTGCACATACAAACTCAAGCTTGCATCATAGGTATTTCCTTGCCAAAACATTGAGTAAACATATGTATGATGTGACATTATTGTCACCTTTGTGTATTTTTTAGTTCCTAACTATCCTTCCATAAAAGAATGACAGCATATAAACTGCGTGATCTATGGCAAAGCAATTTTGCTCATTTCTTATTCAAGCATCTTAGTTCCACAGCTGTTTCTCAGCCCATCCTAACATCTACAGTTATACTTTCAATTCATGTTTTTAAAGAAGTAGTTCATCTATGTACACGGGAGTAAAAAAAAAAGGAGAATAAACATTTGTTCAGTGTTATCTCCCACTATACCTTGCATTTGCAATCTATTGCTTCCAACCCTGAGTTCAAGTCTAAATTTATTACACTCTAGGCTTTTACAATTTGTTTGAAGCTTATCAATTGAAATTCTAAAGTCCTAGTAGTGGAAGCTTAAGAAACCATTTACTTACCATCTGTGTCAAATTACACTCTCACTTCTACCTACATGATCAGAAATAGAAGAACTTAGCAACTTCATTTTTAAAATTCTTTTTATGGGATCTGGGGGAAGGGTGGGGGGAGGCTTTAATATCTAGTAAGGTGTTTGTACTACAAGTTATTAACAGGACTTACTTACCTTCTTATTGATATATTAGGAGTGAGACACAATTTATTTTTAAAGCAATCTAGCATTCATATTGCTACTAGTGTCTAACAGATTGACATGACCAAATCACGCAAAACCTAAGCTGAGTTATGTGTATAAGAGGACTTGCTTCAGAATATTCCACAAAACAATTCCTGATGTTTTTGAAGAAAGTTTGCATTCAACATTCACTTGGAATTCTAGTCAGGAAAAGCCCAGTGAAACAGGGGAGATCTCCCCTCAAGATAACCCTTTTAACAGGCTCTCCCTTGGAAATAGAATATGCAGAGGGATAGGAATAGAGTGGCAGAGAATGCATGCTTAGAACAAGAGAAAATAGCAGCTGCTACTATAATTGTAATGCACTTGTGCTTGCAGGATAGATTTAAAGTTACAAGGGACTGGCAAGCACTAGTAACTCTAAAAAAAAAAAAAAAAAGATAAAACCTCTAATTCAGAGCCTGATTCTCTGTGTATAATTTTAAGTTCTGCTGAACAAGTAGCTGAACACAATGAAAGAAGGATGGGCTAAAGAGAAGTCGCAGAAGATTTAGGTAGGATTTTGAGCAAGGGTCTAACTACGCTCCCAAAGTCAAGTGAGCTCTTACTAATCCTGTCCTTAATAAATTATCATTTAAATTGACACAACTACTGATCCTATTACTGGTTAGGTACAAAAGCCACTTTATGTGGCTAATAATTTCACAAGCACCGAGGTTTCCATTCAACGGGCCATCTAATGTCTGCAGTTCGAGACTAGGGCAGAGCCCTTTTGGCAAAAAAAAAAAATAAAAAATATCAGTCCTCACTGTAATTGCAATATATTGATAATTAACTGCTTAACATGGTGTGTAATGAAAGGTCAAGGGTAAGGTGAAAGATATGACTTTCACCTCTGCTACAGTTTAATAACAGGAAGATTCCTTTAGAACCTACAGATTTATATAGGCTGTTGGTTGAAAAGGAAACATTGTGTGGATTTCTATGAGCCTTCTGTGAGAGGCAACAAAAGTTGTCCTTTCTGAGAAATGTACCCAGAATAAGAATATCTCCTGCTGAACAGCTTGGACAAAGAGCTGGGACTGCCAAAAGCTGAGGAAAGCTGCCAAAGGAGAAAGAAGAATATTAAGCAACAGAAAAGTGCTAACATTTTATCAATAAAATCTTTAGGGCAGGGAATGGCAAACTTACAAATACAAACAGTCACCGTACACAGAACACCCTGAAACAGGAAAGAGCCAGAAATTCCAGCTGGGGAGCACAGCAAAAGATTTTGAACAGGAAATGGGAAGATCACATTACCATCAACATTCAGAATGTTGATTTTCAGAGAGGGCCCAGATAGGCTATAAAACAGTTACAATCCCATAGCCTCTTCTAATACTATGAATAGTAAAGAAGTGTAACGCAAGAATCGGAGTTAAGATGCTCCACAGTCTAACCTGCAAGCACCCTCATGGCACAGTGTCTGTAAACAGCAGCAAACAGAGTCACAGACTGCACTCGGTGAAGTATGATGCACACATATCAGACTACAGACATTTTCAGGTAACATTTTACTGCCCTTCGCTAGTATCTGAGTTTTGTTCAATCATTTCCTGAATTAGAATAAAATTTGTATCAATTGTTGCATAAAAATGATAAGGCTAAGCTATTAAAATTCCTATGAAGAACCAGAATTATGAAGCCGCTCAATCGTTACAACTATGACTCCAACAGTAAACTCATTTTTTCTTTCCTCCATATCCAAGATAGGGAGAAAACCCTCAGAAAACCTACACCAGCACATTCCAGAAAGTTTCCAGAAAATACAACCAGTGACATAGTGCTGGGGGAAGCAAGAGACTACTTAAGCTGTGTCCTCAAATAAACTGATTTTTCTTCATTCGGAGCAAGCATTCTCACATATGCTTTTATATGAGTCTGGGAAGGAATTTCAAAGGAATATCTTTAGGGTTTTTTCTATTCTCATGTAATCAGGCCTGGCTTTAACAAGAAGTTACACCTGACTGTGGAAACTGAGCTGCTGCGTTACTGCCACAGAGAGATTAGGTATTACTAAAATTAAGACCATGGAACCACATGTCATGCTTTAGAGCATAGTTCCTTCTCTCATTACAATCTTCAGCATATGTTTCTTCAGTAGTATGTAATTCAGTGTAATTAAATGGAGTATGTGTCTGTGCATTTCTGTATGCACATGCATTCTAAGTTCCAAACAAATGTGGCTGTTAACATATATACCTGCTATTGGAATTATTATTTTAGCCTTAGCTGCACATGAGCAATTGTATCCTGTTTTATGGGCTGGAACATGCATATAGGAATAAGTGGCACTGATTTATTTACGTGATTAGTGAAAGCAGTCCTGTGTAAGGATCTCTTGATCACCACTGACTGCATAAATTCTAATAAAAAAACATTCAGTAGCTGGCACTGAACTCTACGTGGCAGTAATGTACCAGTTCAGTCTGTACAGCCAAGGCTTAAAATAGGTAGGAGATTACATGACACAGGTGTAAATTAGGAAGATATTAGGACTTGACCCCGTGAACTATGAGAAAAAAGAAACAACCTGTGAAACAAATTTAAAGAATTCATGGTTTACCACAATTTAAGGAATGCACCTCTCCCTCTCTCATGCACAACTAGCAAAAATTCCCCTTCATCTCTCTCAGAATGTATTCATGGTTGCTAAAGTCTTAAAAATCTACTTATATTTTTGAAGTCATCCTGTCTGGCTTTGTAGGATCTTTTGGAAGAGAGCTCTACAATTTTCCACCCTAAGACATCTGATACCTACACTAAAAATAGCCCTATACACCTACTGGTATGTGTCGTGCTGATCATAGCTTAGAATCCTCTTGGACACTCAAACTACTGCTGATGCCCTGGGGGCTGTAACAGAATGAGTCTCAGTGTGCTCTTTAAACAATCATTAATAACTTATGCCCATAATAAACCTCATGAGAAGTGTATCTATTTTCTGCACATCAAGTATATAAAACAGTGTTCTCTGACCACATGGAGGGGGGTGGGGATGCAAATCAGTGAGGAGAGGGCATGAAGAACATCTTAGCACTGTTTGCACAGCTGTGGTATCATGTTTTCCCCTTGCATTACATTTTCCAGTATTCCTGTCCCAACCAGTTAAATACTCCACAAAACCCAAACAAATTACCCCTGATAGTTCATTAAGAACCAATAATTAGAACTAGGCAAAGTCCTGCGGATATCTATGGATATACACTCAGACAGTTTAGAGAAACGTGAACTAGTCTCTCCCTAGGGTTTGTCTCCAAAACCACCTCACCAGTATGGCTGGTAGGATGTGCAGTAGTAACTCAGAGCCTGGGACCTCAGGAGAGACTTCCATTGCTTCCCCACAGCAGTTAGCAGAAGGAATGCTGTTGCAGCAGGAATGTTTCCTGACAGGTTTTGCTTTGTATCTTTTTCATATACATCAAGTAACTGCATTTTCTGAGTAAGCAGTCAAAGATTGTAACAAAAGAATAAAAAGGCTTGAAAAAGATTTAGTGCAGCTTTAAAACTTACCCTAATTTTTCCTTAAAGGAAGCCTTATAGTATCTAGATGTTATTCTGACTAAAACATCTATGAAAATCAAGAGAGCACAGTGCGAAGGCCTACATTTCTGCACCAATTCATGAGCCAGCACTTTCTAGATTATTATTTGAAAAGCCATTCCTGCTTTCTTTTAACTAATAAAATGGAATTTTGGAAGCAACTAAACTGAATTTAAAAAAAAAAACCCATATAAAAAAAAAGCAGCCTTCATTATTCTATGTTCAAATTAGCCACTAGATATCTCCAGTCTTGCTTTTATTTTACATTTTTTAGCAGTGTAATGATTGCATAGATGCACTTTCCAAATGGAACCTGAAGAACAACAGTAAGGCTTGGAAAATTGTAGCCCATTTCCTTCTTTGAAGCAAAAGTCTGTAAAAACTGTCTTATTGGAAAAACACAGAAACTGGGGCCACCTTAAAATATGAGAAAGAACCAAGCTAATGATAGTGATCGTGAGCTAAATTGCCATGAAAAGTAACATGCACCAAACAAGGAGAGGAATGGAATAGGCAGGGTGAGGGGGGAGGCATCTTGGAAAGTGAGCCCACGTTTGATAGGATCTTCCCATAAGGTGTAGAATATCACTACCCCTTTCCATTATTGCTATCCAATGCTGGCTTCAATCTGGACTATTTTGTCAATTCACTCTCTAAGAGTCGCTTTGATTCAACACAAACATGGCAATGTCAAAAGTTAACAAGTGCATATACTGCAGTACATAATTCCAATTCCTATAGTTCCATGGACTTCTTACTGCTGTGGTATTCGACACATATTGTTACCCGGCTTTAAACTAGTAACATGGAGAAGGTCTACCCTCAGCTTGAGAGTAAGGGTACAGGGAAACAGGAAAGAGAAGGAAGTCATTAAAGGATTCTAATTCTAGAGACTTGAACTTCAACTTTTACTTTGGTGTTTTGTTTTTTTGTTGGGTTTTTTTTGGGTTTTGTTGTTGTTGTTTTATGGAGAGGGCAGATATTAAAAATCTCTTAATTACCTGTAGACAAAGAAAAAAAGTAATTCCTGCAAGTCCAAAAAGGTACACAACATTTTATATCTAAAAGCAAGGAATGAAGTTGGAGTGACAAATTCCTATGAAAAGGAGCTTGGCACCAGAAAATCCTTCCATGTGTTCCAGGCAATCCAATTTCTTGGATATACAAACAAAAGCAGATGTGTTGATTTTTAGTGGGAAAGTGATTTATCTCTATATATGGTATTGGTACAAGAATACTGTGTACAGATGACATCTACATTTTAATAAGACCAGCTGAAGTTTGGAGAGCAGAGTAGCAGAAAGGAAACACTTCAGAAACTAAAATAAAAAAACTTTTGATTTTTTTTTTACTTGGCAATAAATGGCCTCAAACTATTTAATCTAGCAAAATGAAAAGGCAATATGATTACAGAACAAAAGAACCCCCATAGAAATATAGCATCATGTAATAAAAAACCCCCAAAACCCAAAAAACCCACAAAAAACCTCTTAGCCTGCAGTGTGGCAGGGTACTGGAAAAAAAAAAAAGACACCCCCCAAAAACCTGGCAACTAGTAGCTGAGGACAATTTTAACGAAGAGTGTGATTAAACACTGCAGTTGAGGTCTTGTCTGTTGCAGCAGTGTTTTTCAGATCAAGAAGATATTTTTAGCCAAAGATATTAGAAAGATTATACAGTTCTTGGCAAAATTCAATATCTTGCTTACTAGGATTGGTCAGAATAAGCATTTCCGTAGTCTTTTCCAGCTTTAAATTCTGTGAAGATTTAGACTTTCTTCACAACATTTTGAGATGAAGGCTTTTATTCACTTTTCTACACAAAATCCTGTTATCCACTAAAGTATCCAGGAACATCAAGTGTATTTTTAATAAGGTGGCTACTTCACACCAGTAGAAGGGATGAAATATGAGCATACACAACAAACCACTTAAACCCAGAGCTAAAATGCAAGCCCAAAAGAACTGAGCCATGTTCTTCCAGTCATGTCTGTAGGGCTGAGTAGTCAACTAATTAGTTAAGTTTTTTTTCAGACAACTGACTGCAATTTAACAGGGGTTTTTTTTGGTAGTCTGTTCCAAGAAAAATTGAGTATATTGAACAGGAATAAACCCACACGCTGACAAAACACACCAAAAACATTAATGAGAAAACATACTATCAAATCCTTGATAAACAGGTCTTCTGTGCCTAAACAAAGCTACATATTACTGCAGACACAGAGCAAAATAAATTAAAAAAAAAAGTAAATTAAGAACGTGTACTTGAGGTTGGAACTAGGAAACATTCCATCATGAAATCTCTTCATATGTTTAAAAGTTCTTCTCTAAGAAATTTAAGAGCCAAATGAGAGGTAAGAAATAGATATGTGGGTGATGATCACCTTCTGAACACCTACATTTCACTACCAAAAGGCAAACATCTGTATTTTCTGGGTACAATACATAATATTTTCTTTTTCTTTTGATCACCGTATTTTTCTAGTTTCTATTTGTTTGGTTTTTTTTTTTTCCAAGGAGCACATTTGACTTTTTTGTGCTCTTCACCACAGATTTTGTTTTTCAAACACCATGAAAATACTCAGCAACACTTGTCAAGCCAAGGAATTAATCTGAAACTATTTACAAGAACAATTAATTTTTGTTTTCTATTCTTCTGCACTGCAATCAATGTAACAGTGAAGAAAACCTATTACCCTTCTTTTCATATCACATTTTTTCCAAATCATGATTCCACTAGGAAATATCTGCTGCACCTACTGCAGATGAGAAGAATCCTCCCAGGTAAGTTGGGTCTTTTTTAAAAAAAAGAAGTATTTGGAAGCTACATGGCATAGCTAGAGCTCACTGACAACTCGGACCTCAAGGAGTTACCACAAAGCCGCCCTATTTCTCCACAAACCCATCCAGTCAGACTGTTATCAGTGTACCAAATAATGCACAACAGCATTTTGCCTATGACTTTTAGGCACAGTAGGTAGAAAGTTGATTTAAAACTGGAATGTTCTCAGTGACAGGTTTTATGCTTGGTCTCCCCAAACATCTAATCTTATCTGAACCCTCTGTGTCCAGCATCAAGGTAGAGAGGAAAAGTTAAACCACAGAGACACTTAATAACTTCACTCTTCATCATAAAGCAAATGTGCAAGAGAGATAAATAACTACAAGTTCAAGTTAAGAAGGAGAATGGTGAACCTTGCATTCCTATCAACACGAAACTACATGACATGATCACTTCTATTCTGAGAAATCGACCCATAGGACTATAGTAATGGACACAGGAGATGGATCTATAAAGATGTGACCAGACTATGCAGGCCTTGTCTTGAGCTTGGCAAAACAGAGAACAGAGGATAGACAGTTCCTTTATAAAATGCCCATGCAATCTCACCAAAAATAAAAATGGACAAAGGAAGTGAACAGAAAGAAGCGAAGGGGTTTTCTAATGCCATAGAGTAGTTCAATGGCTGAACAAGTAATAGGACTACAGCTCTTCCCAAGTCCCCTCTATGGCCCTAACCACAAGATGTGCTGCTGCATACCAGCAATTATTCTATGAGATCAAGACTTTACTGTGTATTGACTCACTATTTACAGGCTGAAAACAGACAAACAGTTCAGAAGTGCAGTAAGGAATCAATGGATCACTGTTAATTTCCCTCCCAGTACCCATTGTTCACTATGAGATGCTTCCACACAGCATTTATGGGAGCTCTCTATGAAACAATGCAGGCCTTTTTAATCCAAGCAGCAACATACTTTTCAAAGTTTCATTTTCAAGAAGATACTTCAGCAGCTGAAAGGTTTAAAATTTCTTCATTTGTCCAGCTCCTTGAGGTGGTGGGGGGAAGAAAAGATTGGTAGGTGGAGCAGTGAAAATAAATTCCCCAAAGAAGATGAAAAGTGTGGGCACTGAATAATACGAGGGGAAATGGCCAAAACATCATCTGTGAAAATTCAAACTTCTACAAGTGTTACTACAAGATCTCCCATGACTTACATCATTTTTCCACAGAATTTGATGTAATCAGAAGTTACCGAAAAGACGAAAAAGAACCACAGCCCATTACACTTATGCCATATTTTGTTTTGGGTGAAAGCTGGGAAGGAAAAGCCCTGTTATCTGCTGGGAGATCATCAAAAGCCTTACAGGAAACTAACTTATTGTTCACGTAGAGCAAACAACAGAATCACTGGGTCTAAAGTAACCAGTGGTCAAAACAGACAACTGGGAAGCAGCATCATTCCAATAGCCACCTTTTACAACCTGAAAACAAATAAATTGGCAATTGCTAATTATAATAATTGGCTCTGAATAAAGTCTGAGTGATTACCACTTTATCCTTAAGCCAGGTATAGCCTGAAGTAGGAGGCAGCAAATTCAGGTATTTCAAAATATACCACTTCAAAGCAGAAGGTATTTTGTAAGATTTTAAAGAAAGAAAATGACAGTTTAGAAAACGCCAAAACTCTCCTAACAAGGCATATTAAAATTTAGTAGCTGCTTAAAATTTTTAATTTGTAAATTGTTTTATGAAGAATCATGAGATAACTGCTGGCATCCTGTATCTTTTGTTTTGCTAAATTTAGAATAACCAGAACCAGTTTTTATCCACTGGTGATTGAAACATTTACCACTATCCCCTTTTCTCTCCTCAACTCTTCTTTCTCCATGTTCCTTCTATGGCTTCTTGATTTGTGTTGTTAAAATTTATAGTGTACAATACTTGAAAAGTTCTAGTTTAAACATAGTCTATAATAAATAATTTAACAGTCATAAAAATTTTAGCAGGAAACTAGTGAAAAGTTATTAAAGACAGCATAGTCCAACATTGAGATAAAGAGCAATAGCTGCTCAAAGGAGTGTGGTTTCTTTAAAGAAAATCTGTTCCCTCCTTCAACCATTTGACTACACTAATAAGTGAACAGAATAGGCAACAATAGAGTTTTATGTGCTTTTTCACAAGACATTGTGAAGAATTGTTTCACAAATATTAACAAGGAAAATAAATAGCCTTGAGCACACGTGTGTAACCAGAGACATCCATGCGTACTCTGGCTAGGGAAGAAATACTATAAATCTGTTCTTCAACAGAGGAAATAAAATTAATACTGCAATAACCAAATCTCTATTTATTAATTGTATTATTGATAAATTTATTAAAGATTGGAAAGCAGCACAAGAAAGTCATGATGTGAAGTATTCTGAATAAATACACAAAGGAACTCTTTAGATAAGAGAAGTAGAGAAATAAGGGAGATTGAGAAGAAAAGTACATTCTCTGTTGTCTTGTTTTGAAATACACTATAAATATTTAAAATTTTACTATGCAAAAAAGACAGACCTTAGTACTATTAAATCAATTATTATAAAGTTGATTTTTTAAGAAAAATGTTAATTGGCATCAAGTGTAAAGTCAAAACCAAGTAACTTTGCTTCATATGCCAGTAAGAACTGTTAAGTCTTTTACAAGTATATTTGAGAAAGTAAATCTTTGAGAAAGTATTTATAACATTCAAAACTATGCACTGTGGTTTGCAGAGCAGATGCTGGACTCCTTCCAGGAGGTGGAAGCACTCCATGTAGAACCAGGATGCTAGGAGTGATTATGGCAGACCCAGAGCCTTCCTCTTGTTAGAAAAAGGTGGTTCTGAGAATCTGTCACAGACAGCCAGCAGAAAAAAAGAGAGCTGGACATATTTCAGGTAAGATGCAGCAAAAGTGGTTTGCAAACAAAGCACTTGCTGCAAGCTAGGGTTTTTTTTGTTGGGTTTTGGGTTGTATTGATTCCAAACAATGTCCTCCAGAAACACCAATATCCCAGATTAGCCTGTTACCCATATTGCTGCATGAGCAGAAGTTGAAAAGTAACAGTAGAACTTTAAGTGAAGAAAATGTTTAAAGTGCAGAGCTCGTAATAAATTCCTAAGTTACGCTTGAAACTTCAGTGGCCGGGCAGGCACTTAAAAGCCACAAACACACACGTGGCCAAACAAACCCAGATCGCTGCAGAGCTCCAAAGCCACCCCTGAAGGTTTGGGGTTTCATTGCCTTCACTTGGTGACCAGTTTAGCTTGAAGGGATACCAGCATTAGCTGCCATTGTGCAGTAAGGTGTCTGTTACAGACATAGCCGATCATGGGAAGAACAAGAAAGGCATTATTTTTGCTTCCCACAAGTATTCCACTGGCTTAAGCTTTAAAGCCTATCCCAGTGTGAATGCCTAGGTGCCAAAAGGCAGACGGGTTCTTTAAAGTCACTGCTTTGCGGTGGGGCTGTTTCTCACTCTGAACAGCGGTGCAACTTTACAACACTGTCTGAGTGGTGTGAAAAGAAAGGAATACGTTAAATGAAGGCTTTTACAGTTCCCCAGTAGCTTCTGTCACTCAAAACACAGCCGTTCTTAATCCCAGTTCCAATAAACAGTAGAAACCATTCCCCTGAAATTCATGTTGCAGAGTGGGGTAAAGGGAGAGGTTCAGATGACCTCCTTGCTCTCGGGCCTGGGGGATACCAGCAGCTTTAATAGCCAAGTCAGCTCATTAGAAAAGACAGAAACTACCTCAACGGTGAACAAAATAATGAAATAAAGGAGAAATATTCTTCATCTGTCTGGATTTTAGTCAGTCCTTTAAAGAAGATGAAATTTAGTGGGACAAAAATTTTGGAAGCAGACCAACTGACTAGGATTTTTTATTTTTTACTAAATTTTTTTCTCATTTCAGAGGAAAAGACAGGATAGGATTTTGCATCCCAAATGCTGAACATTTTTTTCAAGAAAGGAGATGTATTTCAAGAATACCCACTGTTAAAGCACA
The DNA here is from genome assembly GCA_013396755.1 of Sclerurus mexicanus. Lineage (NCBI taxonomy): Eukaryota > Metazoa > Chordata > Aves > Passeriformes > Furnariidae > Sclerurus > Sclerurus mexicanus. The sequence continues at coordinate 1,085,632 of VWZF01005181.1, read as the reverse complement.
CACAGCGAGTCCCTGCTACGCGGGTTAGTGGTTGGAGTTAGAAATTAGAGGCCAGAGCTTTGGCTGTCTCTGCCTGCCAGGAGTTCACACTTATCCATAGTCAAAATAATTTTGTTGGTTCAAGTTTATATACCTACAGAGTTGGTTTTAATAACACCTATCACATTGGTGCACTAACCCTATTTAATATCAATAAAGTTCTTCATAAGTCTAGAGCACCATTCAGCTGAGGGCACTAAAGAAAAACATTTTAGAGTCTGAAAAGAATTACATACTGGCATTTTCTTCTTTCTTTGATGGTTAAAACTTATCCTACACCAGTACAAAATCCTGCTTTAATGGCTGTTTTGTGTCCTATGTCAAATAGTTTTCATTCCATTCCAAGAAAATAAGTGATCATCAGAATTACACTGGGCCACTTGTCCTGGTATTGATCCTTAGGGAAGCCTCACGGAAAGGATAAAAAGGCTATACAATGAAAAACATAAAAGCAGTATAAACGAAGACAAACTATTCATGGTATCACAGAATGAAAACATTTTGTGATTACTGAAATGCCAATACAGCAAGCTTTCATGTAATATTCTCTGCTCTTCAAAAACGTAGGAGGGTCATCTTACCATTTTGAAATTCTTTCGAACAAAAACGCTTAGCTGAGATCCTTCTTTCAAACCCCCACAGAGGAGAAAGCATAAAAAGCTGTATAACTAGGTGAACAAAACTAGGTGAATAACAACAACAAAGCCCCCACAAACAAACAAAAAGCCAAAACAAAAAACCCAACCAAACAAAAAAAAAACAACAAAAACAATAGCAACAAAAAACGCAAGGGGAAGAATTACTATAATCCATCCTAAATGGATAGAAAAGGGAAAGGCAGGAATTTGCATTCCGTCCCAGGACCAGCACAGAAGAAGCAAAAGTATACTTCATCATCTCTCAAGAGCAAGGAGGAAAGCCAGGGAAACAGTGTAGTTCCTGCTCTGCTCTCAGGTAGGCTCACCTAGAGAACATGTATGTTGATGTTTTAGTTCAGACCAGGAACATGTTCCTGTCAGAAATGTTGGGGTTGTTCTCCCTCACTTGTTTTTATTCACATCGCAGATCATACACAGAATGCTCTAAACACAAATCTGTGCTCTGACTGCTGATGGGCATTTGGTGTAGATGGAAAGACTAGATCGTGCCTTAAGGAGAAAAAACACAAAATGTATACAGTGTGGATGACAGGTCCATTGATGCACCTTTAAAAAAATTAAATCTCTCACACAGATAGAAACCCATATGCTATCGACCACTTGGGTTGGACTGTTACTTCCCCAAACAGACTTTCAAAACAATAAGCACCCAAACTATTACAGGCCAAAAAAAGGAACAGAGAATTTACTGATAAGGAATAATTCAGTAAGGAAAAGTGGATGATTAGAGAAGCAGGTTCAAAAGAATGAGACTTTCCCCCCAGTCTTTGGGAGTTACTACAAGCCAAAAACACAAGTTTAAGAAACCCAGGCAGGATATATGACTCCTTTCATTTCTAACTGAACGATTTTCAAGCTTCCAATGGAATATGCAGGTACCATGGAGCCATAATAGTCTGATCAAAAATGCATTATAGATTCCAAGGAGACTAAGCTATATCTTTGGGTAACTCAGTGGAATTTATTAGTCCTTGCAGACTGGCTGCTATTATGATCAAAAGCAATTATTCATGTTGAAAGTGTGACTGTGAGTTAAAAAATGTCCCAATGTAACTAAAGTCTCCTGCTACCATACAGTCTTCAAGCCATCCAGAAAACAGATCTTTAGAAGGTATAGTGTGAATTATTTATTTATTTGCCTTCTAGAGCCATTCTTCATGAAAGAATTACAATCACATAACTACAATGGTAGAGAGAACAAGAGAATCTTTGAAGCATTGCAGTAACAGTTCAAGATAAAGGTATTTTGAAACAGAGAATCGAACCAAACCTGAACCCAGTTCAAACTGGCCTACTACAACTGAAAATGAATTATGATTTTGGAAGTACTTCTGCAAATTGCACATCCAGCTGACATCGCGACCACAGTTAACCACAAATCAAAGCCAAACCACAACATTTTACTGGGGATATTAGTTGTCACTCTCAGTTCTTCTCAGAAGATTTTTAAGAGAATCATAATTTTGGCAATAATTGCAGCACTTTCATATTTTCAGTTCATCAAGGGGAAAAGTTTAAAATAAGTTAAACAAAGGATTTTATTTCTAACATATTGTTAAATTCTTTACTAAATTTAGGTAAGCTTAAGCCAAATGAAATTTTTTGGTAACACTCAGTTTGCCAAGAGATCCTTGATATTTTTCTGCTAACACAATAAAAACACAATAGAGAAAAGTGTGGGTTTGTTTTTTGGGTTTTTTTCCTAGCTGCATGAATCCACTTATCTCACCTCAAAACATCTGGCAAAATAGAAAAACAGATGCAGGATACTGATATCTTCACGCAAGTCATTCATGACCTAGAAAGAATCACACTGGAAAGCATGATCCTTTCTTGTGCTGTGTCTTCTTCTCGATGTTACTATTTGTCATCCCCACTTTGCAATATTTTGATATACATACAGTCAAAACACACATTCTAACACCAGAGGCAAAATGACAGGCATGTATAACATCACACCAGTGATGAAGCAGACCATGAGCGTTTTTCTGCAGAGCCTACAGTTGCACTCTGGACCCCCCTGCTTCTCACAACACCCTGCACTCCTACTTTCAGACCAGAAAAAACAATTTGCATCTCTTTCTTTGGGTGTAATCTGTACTTGACAGTGTCCTATTCTTAAAATGGTAGACAATAACTCATTTCTAACATTTTAAGCTTTTTTTTTAATTATTATTATTAATTCTCCTTTCTCTGAACCTAAGAGAGCAAAGTTGAATGCATACCAGCAGTGGAACTCCCACTCACTGCCATGCCCTTGATTCAAAATACATTAGCGACCAAGTAAAAACAAACTAGAGATAGCTAGAGAGAAGGTTCAAAAAATTTCATATGTGCTCCTAGAAGCGGTAGTAAACAAACTGCATATTCCACACATGTAAAATAAATACATAAATACTAACTAAAATTTCAACGTTTTTGCTTTTTGTAAAATTTAGCTGGTTTGGGGGACCCACAAACTCAAGATGTTTGATTTTAATTTAGGTTTTTCTGTGCAGATATTGTAAATGAACAGTGTTTTTAGTAGAAATTTCACCAATTCAAAAATAATGTAGCAAAACCGGTTCAGTTTGCTCATGTACTGTCCTATTTCTCCGCAGAGCTGGATAAATTTTGCTGAATATAATTTCATTGTAGCATTCATTATTAAAATGCTCAGGGATGGGAAAAATATTTTTGGTGAACGCAATACATAAATGTGTCATTAGTAAAGCTTAAATTTGGCAACGGCAGGAACACACAGTACCTCTGACATCACTGGCATGGCATTTGTACCCGTGAGCTGAAGTTACTTTCTGAAAGATGTTCCACCTGGAGGCATGAAAGGCAACCATTGTAGAGGCAAGCCATCACAAAAAGAGATTTAATCTGTGATTTTCTATACTTACCCTTTATATTTTCCCAGGGTAAAAATGTGCAAGACCTGCTATGGTTTGTAAGGTGAGTACTAAGATTATACTGGTACATCCATCCGTTTCCTGATGTCCTCATTTACCTAACAATTCAGTTTTGACATACTTTCAAGGAGTGTCTCTGACCGCACTGGTGGGGATGAACGTTTTTCACTCAGTGACAGGGATGCTATGGCAGTAACAGTGAGATGGACACATGTCAGCTACCAAATGCATTTCTGTAGCTACACAGTCACATACACACTCTGTAGCTGGCCCTGGCTACAGCTTGGGCTGAGACAAGTCAGAGTGCCATCATTATTAAAAGCAGGGAAATAAGCACCACACTTTTTTCACTAGTTTGTCAAAAAAAAATATCATCTGTTCATTGGTTCTTCACATTTCCTAGTAAATATGACATTCCATAAGGTGGAAACATTGGAAAGTTAATTTTGGAGCAATTACACCCTTGCAGACTTCCTCAGCTTTCATTTTTACTTTTCATTCAACAAGTTATTAGTGTTAATGATACCCTTGGCTAATCCCATCCTCACAGGACCAGGTGGTACATGTTAACACCTCCAAATTAACAGCTATGTTTAAGACAGAGACACTGGTAGGCTTGTTCAGCCCTTTACATGAGAAGAAGCTACTTGTCTCACTAAGTGGGAAAGGGTCAGGTCAGTACTTGCAGGCTAGCACTAGTTGTAACTTAAGGGGTTCATTGTAAGGGTCTGCAGTAGTGTCTAGGCAAACATGCAGAGTAAAAATAAAGTTTCAAGTTAGCAGGCAAGAAAAATTTCCAGAAGAATGGTATTGCTCAAAATATTCCAGTCTTACATCAAGGACCGTGGCATATTTTTCTCTAAGGCATGAGTGAAAAACCAGCCTGAAAGGACTGAAAGGAAGAGGACAGATTTTAACGTTTCAAAGTAGGGGTTTTAGTGTTCCACTAGCAGTGTTAATTTACGTAGTAACACTGTGATTTTTATCTATGATTGATAGATGTGCATATATGGAAAGGGTTTTTTTACTAGTTTAGTTCATATTTATGTCTGCACCAATATCACTGTTCTCATAAAACTATACACCAGAACTGATACAGTGAATCTAATCCAAAACCTGTACACCATGTATCTGTTATAAAAGCTGATGACTTTTAGACCCCTGATGAATGGTATTAGACAACAGCTTCTTCCCATAAAGAGATGTAAATCGATCAGTAGTTGCTGCCACCCCACTGTCTGCATCAGACAACTCAAAAGCAGATGATACTCAAGACAAGTCCTAGATGATCCTGGAGAATTTTGTAGGCATATAAGGTGTGCTGACTGAGGCAAGAATTGAGCCCTCCTGTGAGACAGAGGTCCAAGTTTTGGGACATAAAAATCAAAATCTCCTTCTTCAGGCATCCACAGTTCATTCCTTTCACATAAAGAATTGCCTAAACCTCCTTGAAGAGTTTCCAATTTTGATATAAATAATTTGTCAACTCAAAGTACCTAGGAAACAAACTTTTCTGCAACAAGGTTAGTGCTAATTAAGAGAAATGCCTACTCTAGAATCAACACGGCAACTCAGAATGTGTAAGATGCATATATGCATTAACAAAGCAAATACTCATTCTGTTATCCAGCCTCATGGAAAGTGGGGATAAAACAGAAAAAGCAAACCCTGGGCTTTGTCCAGGGTATATAAAGATAGTCCTGGGTATGTAAAGAAAGCATTAAGAATTACATTAAGCATTGTAAAGAAATCAGTGAGAGTGCAATGTTGAAGCTGGAGGTAGTGGTATACTCTGTGATGATTGTGGCGCAAGCAGATTACCATACCATGAATAAAATACTGCTTTCAGACTTGATCTGACTTAAGGACAATCAGTACTTCCACAAAAAGCAGTCAAATACTCCATTAATCACAAGACAATTGTAGATACCATCCCAGGTTCCAGTCCCACCACAGTCACTCTGCAGGTTCCAACACTTCCCTTTTGTCCTCTCATCTCTTATTAACCACTAGGACCTGTGCCATCTACTAATCATTTCAGGTACCTTCATCTCTGTCATTCTCTTTCATCTCCTGCAGTTGCTCTAACTCTTATTTTATCAAAGCCTTTTTCTACCTCAGCAAGCAAACTCAGAGAGTTTATAGTTATTGGAAGAAGGAATCTGGTGAAGCTCCCAGGGAAGCAAAGAGAAGTGACAAACAATTAGGCACTATATCCAGCTCCTGGATCTTGCTGTACCACAGATTTAATGGGAGAAGCAAATGGGCAGAGATACTATAACGCAATAAAAGCATAAACAAAAAGATGGAAATTAAGCCCTCCATGTATTTCCAGAAAGATCAAATAAAGAGTCATCCCTTCCCTCCTTGTGCAGTTGAGTATTTTTATTCATGCTTTAACACCAAGGTCTTTAAGGGGCTCCAGAAATAACACCAAACTTCTTCAGCTAGCAGCCAGTTCAAAGCACTGAGGCCATTTAAGAAATACCCTCAGTAAAGGGTCCCCTACAGTGTAAGGCAGGTTAGAGGGATTCCCAGGCGACAGAAAATCCCTGGGCCTCCCCACTCGCCTGCCATTTCTCTGGCTGGAGAAGCCACCATCAGCAGCAGTTCCAATGCACTCACTTCCAGGTAAGGCGGATGGGCACCCCTGCACCCGCCTCTCCCTAACTGCTACTGCTCTGCTCTTTTCCTTGGACTCCCTCTCTTGGATTCCTGGGTCAAGCAAGAGAAAGGGCTTAGGATGGGCTAAGTAAAAGGACTAAGGTACCTCAGCTACTGTTTTTGACAGGGATGCTGAACTTTTGGATTAGAAACAAGGAGCTACCGCCTTTTAAAACTGAAATAAGAGAACATTTGAGATGCCTGTGTGGCAGCCGAAGAGCCTACAGGAAGCTTTGCAAAACAATGCAACAATCAAACCAGTATTTCTCACACAGCTACTTGGATCCAGGGCATATTTCATGCAATTACTCAGCAAGGCACTGACATCTTAACATAGAGCAAGTGAGGAGGCCCCAAAACTTGAAAGCACAAACTGGCCAGGTACAAAATCTGTGTGCTCCAAGAGGATGTGTTACACTAATTACCCACTTGGTGGTTTGAGACAGTCTTTCAGGAATTAGGCTTTACATACTATCCATACATATGCAAATCATTATTGCATATGGCATATATTTACTAACATTCTACATATGGATGAGCTATACATTCATATCCATCCATTTCCAGAATTTTCTATGTCAAATATATAGGAGAAAGATTAGCTTAGAGGAAGAAAACAGGAATTTTTACTTTTGTACCTGAGCACTGGGTTGCAGCTGATCCCTTAAATAGGTGCAAAAATCCATGGTGTAATGTACCCGAACATATGCATTTTCTAGACTCACTTTCACAAACTTTTGTTTATGCTATGTTCCAGTGCTGGCAGTGGAACTGTTGTACCTACATAGTGAGCACAAGAGCTTGTAACATCCATAACTCACAAATGCCACATGCAGATGTACTTTCACAGTTTACAACTCCGCCGAAATGAGTTTCTCATAATTCAAAGAGTGCTTACACACTGTTTCCACCACATAGAAAATTATTTCATAATAAGATAAGAATCTCTGCTGCAGCAGATGAAAAATATTCGCTTGGAATATTCCAGCTACACTGCAGATGAATGGCCCATTGCATTATGTATATCCTGATTATGGAAACTGGGGAATACTGTGGTGGGTTCAAGTTACCCACTTTCTCTAGTTGTAGAGGAAGTTTTGGGTATTCATTCTATTTTCCTTCTGGAGTCCCACCTAACCTAGAAGATGACTAAGAAGGCAGCAAGACAGACACTTTTAAAAGCATGAGAATCCAGGATACTTGATAATAGGGAACATTCACTTCTAAAACATGGAGAACCATAAAAATTTTCTTAAAAAAAAAATAAAATCACATATGTAGTTTAAAGGCTGACATCATCTAAAGTTATGAACACTGAAAGCAAGACTATAACTGCATTAGATTATGAAACAAGTCCCAACCAGAAGTGGAAAATTATGTTCCTCACTCTTGCAAACATGCCATGGGAAGACAGCAGCCACAAGAGGTCCAGTTCACTAAAGGAACAGGCTGAGGGAGCAGTTAAAAGGAGATTACATGATCACTACTTAAGGAATAGGACTGAAGAAGCTGAATCCTATCTCTGTGTTTGCTTTTGATCTGTTTCAAGGCTTCTATTTTCCAAGTCACTTAAGACACATTATTTAAAGTTCCATGTTACAGTTCCAGTTGTTTTTTTACTCATTAGCACCACTCAAGAATAAAACCAAGAAGATACATAAATGTTTCGGCACCGTGACGCTGATGTAAAATACCTATAGTTGATGTCACTTACACTCCATCCCAACATAATCAATAGGAAGATGTTGTGCACATCTTAAAGATATTTCACAGTCATTGGACCGCTTTGTAGGGCAGTTTTGTCTCAAGTATTTCTGAGAACAGGTGCAATTAACCTTGATAACTTTTTCTCTACTGTCATGTATCTGCCAAATGGACCATTTGTATCTATCTTCTCCTCACTAATCTGTGACTCCTGAGGGTGAAGAGGGGACTTCCAATTAAAAAATTGCTATCTTGAACTTAAGTGGATTGTAGCAAGTGTGGCAGCAACATTTTGCTCAGCTATGAGCAGTATTAAATCCAGAAATGGAGGGGAACTTGCTGGAAATTGTTTTCCAGAAGAAACTGCAGCAGGAGACCAGGATGACAACTGAACCTCAAAGCACGTGTGTTTTTCATCTAAGCTCTTCACAGTGGAGGCATGTGCAACCTTTCCCTTTCTTGATATGCCAAAGCATCTATTGAATTTACTCATTCTTCTGCATGGTTACTAGAAGCCACCAGGGCCACTGTCAAGGGGCAATCACAGCCAAAAGCTTTCAATGTTCAAAGGCATCTGGTGAAGCGCATGGTGTTTCTCACGTCATAATGGGTTGCTACACTTATGAATGCAGCTGCTGCAATGAACACACTAACACACTCTAATTCTGCCTTCCTGTGTCCTGCTGCAATCTTTACTGTGTTGTCTGACTAAGGCAATCAAAACAACCACCTACTATGTGAGCTACGTTCAGCTTGGGAAAAAAGTACCAAAACATACCAAAAACTCCTCATTCAAAATACTCTCTATTTTGACCTCTGTTACTACAAGAACCCTGTCATCTTTTCTGCTTGTTCAGAACTCCCATTTCCTTCACAGCATTTTACTAAACCCAGTGAGCCGTGAAGCTGTCAAATAAAAATACAGTTATTTCAGTTTAATTTATCAAGTAAAAGAGGAAGTGATAAGAATAGAATTTGTCTTCAAGGAAGGAATTAGCAGGCTTACAAAAAAACCCCTCCACAACAACAAAACAAGCAGCTTCAGCCTAGTTCCCCCTTCTAGACTTTCTACCATATCCTGACTTTTCCACTGCCATCTGCCAGAAAGGCAAGTTCCTCAGATGTGATATCCATATCTATTTCTTTTTCTTTTTTTGTTTACCAACAAATCAGGAAAAATCCTCCCCTACAATTTATTGACTCACTAAGCCTCATCTACCTTTTTGCTCCTTTAAAACACTGTGCAACTGTTTGAGCTTGGGATTCAATGTGATTGAATTCTTCTATTACGGTCTATGCTTTGGAGAGTTGCAGAGCTACAAAGACCCTTTGCACTCGTGTGGCTTGTTCCTTCTCATGGTGATGCCCACATGTTTAGACGTGCTCCAAAGGGCTTCTAAACCAAGAGAGCTCGTGAGCGAACTGCACTCAAGCTGCAAGGACTCTGCCACTAAAAAAACCCCAAAACAAATCTAAATAACATATTAGCCCCACTAAAGGAATTAGGTCTGATCAAGCTGTTCCAAATTTCATCTCACTCTACTCTTCTGGAAAGTTAGAATCTTCACCTGCTTTTAAGTTCTTGCAAGCAGGTAGCCGTGCTGCCTTAACTACCTGTTCTCAGAAGTCAAATGCATCCATCTTTGGTGTTTGCAGCTGACAATTTAATAGCACTTTCTACTCTGTGTACACTGACCTGCATTTGCTGTTGCTTGTAAGCATGCCTTTTCAGAACAGCAATTTTTCTGCTATCTCGGCAGAGATGTTGGGCTCATTACAGCAAACCGAGATGCCATCTTTGATGTTTCAAAGGTCAGATTTTTTTTCTGTTATCTAAGTAAGAAAGGCATTTTTTCTCCCAAGACTGTACTGGGAAAGCACATTAATTTTCAGCTTTCTATCACTCAGGAAAGAACACAAGGATTTATGTTCGAGTTTTTAAGTTACCTCCTGGAAATTGCTTTGAAAATTCCTAGTTTGATCGCTACAGTGTTTGTACCAAAGCAAGAAATAGCTGCCCTATTCCACTCGTTGCAAGAAGGCAGCAGGGAAGAGTTTATGAACTGTAATTACCAGCTTACCCACTCAGGCTCCTTCCTAAAAGAAGAATCATTCATCACTCTCTTTTGTGCTCCGGACTCCTTAAAAGGCCTACTGAGCTTTAACTCCCGGGTATCCCACCTCAGCCAGGCTCCCCCGGAGCCTGCGCCAGGGCTACCTAGATGGATTGCAAAGGGAACATCGCGCCGCTTGCCTGCCTTATTTGGGAAACCCTAACTCTGCACGGCTTGGCACAACCTCGGCGGCAGCGCGGGGCTTCGTCAACTGGAGCTCTGGCAGAGATCTAACGAGAGGGAAGCTCAGACTGCGATGAGCTCTTAGCGCCGGCCAGAAACAGAAACGAGAGTGAAAAGGGAGGGCGGGCTGACGAGAGTCGAGCGAAACTTGTCGAGTTAAAAACAAGCCCGAAAGGGCCCGGCGAGGAGCCCTCGGGAGGGTTTTGTGCACGTTTGGCGCAAAAGCCCTCAGGAAGGAGGAAAAGGAAGGCCGGGGAGCGAGCGGGGGAGCCGGCGCGACCCGGGCGGGCGAGCGGCCAGCGGCGCGGGGACAGCCCGGGCCAGCGGCCCGGCACCGCCGCCC